>RYFJ01002982.1:0-389654 GCA_003991445.1 Oryza meyeriana var. granulata | reverse complement strand
AGAGAGATGAAGGGTTTATAACTGTGAGAGGTAGGTATACCTAAAACACGCCGGGGATCGGGTAGAGTTTGTCTCTAATAGACTGTACCTCTCATTCTCTTCTTAGCAGCCTTGTTGTGGGACATAAGCCAGGTTCGGTGTTTCGAGTCCTGACATCTTTCAGATGAGTTACCGGTATGCCAACCCGACAGAGATATGGAGTTCGTGATAGAGCTGCTGCCCGGAACAGCCCAATAATCCACGGCCTAGGATGCCGCCTATGAGTCTAGCTGAACTGAAGGAAAACTTAGAGGAGCAAGCTTGAAGCAAGGATTTATTTCGGCAGCACTCACCATGGGGAATCTCCCGTGCTGTTCGTGGGAAGAAGGATCACACTCTAGGATGTGCATCGAACTACCGATCGTTGAATGAGGTTACCATCAAAAAATAATACCCGCTGCCCCGTATTGATGATCTTTTTGATAAATGAGTGGGGCAGTGTATTCTCAAGATTGACTTGAGACTTAGGCTACTTTCAGCTGAAATCAGACCCGCTGATATCCGAAGACAGCCTTCACACCGTTACGGTTTGTATGAGTACAACCGTAATGTCCTTTGGACTAACCAATGCCCGGCAAGCTTCATGAGCTTGATGAATAGATTTTATTGGAGTACTTGGATCAGTTTGTAGTGGTCTTTATTGATGACATCCTCATCTACTCGAAGAGTGAAGAAGAGATGAAAGGCACCTACGGCTAGTTTTGGATAAACTTCGAGAGCACCAGTTATATGCAAAATTTAGCAAGTGTGAGTTCTGGTTGGAGGAGGTTAGATTCCTTGGTCATGTGCTGTCCGAGGGTGGAGTAGCCGTTGACCCAAGCAAGGTCCAAGAGGTGTTGAATTGGAATCAACCCCAGAATGTTTCGGACATAAGACGCTTTCTTGGATTGGCTGGCTACTACCGCCGGTTCATTGAAAGTTTTTCAAGGATTGCTAGACCAATGACTCAGTTGTTGAAGAAGGAAAAGAGGTTTGAATGGACTAAGGAATGCGAAGAAAGCTTCCAAGAATTAAAGAAAAGACTAACCACAGCACCCGTGTTGGTTTTACCGGATGTTGGCAAGAACTTCGATGTGTATTGTGATGCATCTCGGTTAGGTCTTGGCTGCGTGTTGATGCAAGAAGGGAAGGTAGTAGCCTATGCATCGCGGCAATTAAGGCCACATGAACAGAACTACCCTACGCATGACTTAGAGCTAGCGGCTGTTGTGCATGCCTTGAAGATTTGGCGGCATTACTTGATCGGTAATCGCTGTGAGATATACTCAGATCACAAGAGCCTGAAGTATATATTCACACAAGCGGATCTGAACTTGAGGCAAAGGAGATGGCTTGAGTTGATCAAGGACTATGACCTAGGCATAAATTACCACCCGGGGAAGGCCAACGTAGTTGCAGACGCGCTGAGTCGGAAAACTCATTGCAATAGTCTCACACTAAGCAATGGACAACCTGAATTGTACAAGGAATTTCAACGCCTCAACCTAGAATTGGTGGAGTATGGTTGTGTTGCAGCCGTGGAAGCAAAGTCGACGTTAGAAGACCAAATTCTTGCAGCCCAAGCTGAAGACAAGGAAGTCCAGGAAATTAAGCGCAACATAGAGAAAGGGGAAACCTCAGATTACAACATGGATGAAAATGGGGTGGTTCGGCATGGACAGCGAATATACATCCCCAAAGATGAAAAGGTCAAGAACCTGATTCTGAAAGAGGCCCATGAGACATTGTACTCAATTCATCCCGGTAGTACCAAGATGTATCAAGATTTAAGGAAGGATTTTTGGTGGGCAAGCATGAAGCGTGATGTAGCTGAATATGTGGCGCTCTGTGATGTGTGTCAGCGAGTGAAGGCTGAGCACCAAAGGCCAGCCGGCCTACTACAGCCATTACAATCCGGAATGGAAATGGGGACGAAGTTGGAATGGATTTCATCACTGGTTTGCCAAGGTCCCAGCGAGGCATGATTCAATATGGGTTATAGTGGATCGGTTGACAAAGGTAGCACACTTTATACCAGTGAAAACCACTGACAAAGGAACCAAGCTAGCTGAATTGTATTTCTCTCGGGTTGTTTCCTTGCATGGTGTGCCAAAACGGATAGTTTCGGACAGAGGTGCCCAGTTCATCTCACATTTTTGGAAACGGTTGCAGCAAGCAATGGGAACCAACCTAGCTTTTAGCACTGCATATCACCCGCAGACTGGAGGACAAACCGAGAGGGTGAACCAAATTCTAGAGGACATGTTAAGAGCGTGTGTGCTGTCCCATGGACCAAGCTGGGAAAATTGCTTGCCATATGCTGAGTTTTCTTACAACAACAGCTACCAAGCAAGCCTACAAATGTCACCATTCGAGGCTCTCTATGGGAGGAAATGTAGGACACCTCTAAACTGGTCACAAGTTGGTGAGAGACACGTTTTTGGCCCAGCTTCGATCAATGAAGCGGAAGAGCAAGTTCGGTTGATCAGGGCAAGATTGAAGGAAGCCCAATCAAGACAAAAGAGCTATGCTAACCAAAGGAGACGTGAGCTGAAGTTCAGACCTAATGACTTCGTATATCTCAAAGTGACGCCGCTCCGAGGTACCCACAGGTTTCAAGTCAAGGGAAAATTAGCACCACGGTACGTTGGACCGTATAGGGTGCTTGCAAGAGTAGGAGAAGTGGCCTATAGATTGGACCTGCCACCCGAGCTGTCCGAAGTGCACAATGTCTTCCATGTATCACAGTTAAAGAAGTGCCTCAGAGTGCCCACTGAGGTTGCGCCGGTAGGAAGCATCGAACTACAACAAGACCTCACGTACAAAGAGCACCCAATCCGCATAATAGAAGAAGCTGAGCGGCGGACAAGGAACAAGACAATCAAGATATGCAAGGTGCAGTGGAGTAACCACACAGTGGATGAGGCAACCTGGGAGCGTGAAGACCGTCTTCGAAACGAGTTTCCCTATCTCTTCACCGAGCCGGCCGAATCTCGGGGACGAGATTCATTTTAAGGGGGGTAGGTTTTGTAACAGCCCACTTTTGTTCCTTGGTGCATAAAACCATTTTTTTTTCCATCTGCATGCTCTTCATGTCATCCTTCATGCATGAAAAATCTCAGCCAACGGGTTAAAAATCGTTAGATCTGTATAAACCACCGCCTAGGGGTAAACCTGTGCAGGCGCAGACTGTGTCAATGGAACGGACCATCCCCTCCGTGTCTGGACGGTCCGCTTCCCTTGTCCCTCGCCCGCGCCCTCTCTCGGGCTCTCTCTTGAGTCCGCGCCCTCGCGCCGGACTCTGCTCCCGAGCCGCGCCCGACTCTCTCTCCTGACCCCGATCGAGCCCACGCCCTCGCTCTCGAGCCCGCGCCGCGCCTCTCGCTCCCGACCCCGCGCCCACGCCCGCGCTCTCTCGCGCCCGCACCCTCTTGCGAGCCCGACCCCGCGCCCTCTCTCTCTCGCAAGCCCGCGCCCGCGCCTTGTCTGCACCCGCGCCCGCGCCCGCGTCCTCGCCTGTGCCGCGCCCTCACCTGCGCCCGCGCCTGTGCTCTTTCCCGAGCCCGCGCCGTGCGCTCTCTCTCCGAGCTCGCGCCCGCGCCCTCTCTCGCGAGCCCGCGCAGTCAGTTGGCTTTTTATTTTTCTGCCTATCTCTGTTATCATTAGCTTCTAGCTGATGCTCAAGTATGCGAATGCTATCGGCAATCGGCCGGTTTGCTTCTCACTTATAACATCATCGGCTTGTATCAATCTGTATCGGCGATTGGTTTCGGCGTCAACCCAGAGACAGTCCTGAAGTGTGAATCTTCGACACGTGATGCTATCGTTGTGCTCTGTCCTGCATCGTCCAAACGAGATCACGCCAGGATCTCTCTCCGCCCGTGCGGCTCGACAGTGGCTTCCTCTGCGCGCCCCAGACCACGTGAGAGAGAGAGGCAGAGCCGCCTTGGGACCTCGCGAGATACCCGACAACCTCAGCAGCGCCCTGCCCTGTCCATCTGTCTGCTGCACGCTTGCCCGCGCGCACGCCATCGCGAGACCGTGGAGCAGAGCAGCGCCCCTCCCTCTCCTCTCCCTTCCCTGCCTTCTTCTTAACCAAGGCCATGTCCTCCTGTCTCCCCAGCTCGCCCTCTTTCTCACCTGCCAAGGACCCAAAGGATTGTCCCTTGGTTCGCTGAGAACGTGAGGTGCCGCCACGGCGCGGCGAGCACACGCTTTTCGTCTGAGAGCTCCGGTGAGTTTTACCTTGTCTCAGCTGTGTCACCACGCGTTCTTGCTCGACCTAACTCCGTTTTCGCCCTCGGCAAGCAGCAAGCACCACCGCAGCCTCATCGTCTTTTGCAACGCCGACCGGGTGCCGCCGTGACCTTGCAGCCGCTAATCTGCGCCCTGGTGAGTTAGCGCTGTCCTGGCGGTATCACCATCTTCCATTCACTCTTTGAACTCATCACAATGCTTGACTGCAGCCTCCATCGCGAGCAACCCTTTTGCCGAGCCGATCACCGCCTCAACATTGCTCCTACCGCCTGCACTCCTCGGTGAGCTTCTGTTTCTGCATGTACCTCCTTTTTATTCTGGGAGGCCACTTGTTCTCCCCACGTCCTTGGCTTGGCCTGTCATGCCATTCCTTTGCCATCCGCCCAAGCATCACCACCGTGGCCATATGTGTGGATGAGGCTCAATCGGAGCATGGCCGCTTGTAGTAGAGCCCTTCGATCTTGCATGCAGGATCCCTAGAGCTTCCTCGTGCCCTGCATGCGCTAGCCATGCACTCGGGCATGAGAGGACAGAGGTAGACAAGTCGTGCATTAGCTTGGCCTTCACCGAGCACCTTAGGTGCGCTTGTGTTTGAGTGAGTAGCAGCCACCCCATCAGCCCCAAGCAAGCCAGGTTGGCCTCACTAGCATTAGAACGGGATAAAACCACGAGTAGAGCAGCTGCTGTCGTTTTCCTGTTTTTGTCGGTCATCGTTAACGTGGAAGACGTGTAGTTTGCGCGTACGAAGACATCGTTTTTGGACCAAGGCGTTCGCCGCTACCGAAGCCTTCCCATAGGTTACACTTGTACATCCAGTGACCCCTAGGCCCTAGAAACCCTCCACGCCTCCAAATGCCTTAGATTAAAACTTCACGCCCGGTGGATTTCACGTGTTAGGCCGTTTTAGTGACATGTGAGCGTGTGCGATTAATATCCTAGCGAGTTGGAGTATATCCACTTTTGGGAGTTGTCCTTAGATTCACAGCAGCACACATGTAGGTTTCGTACCATAAAAATGCCCTAGAACCGAAAACGTCCCAAATAGACCACCCGTTAAGTCGGTAGAATCACTACGCCGGACCAGGTCATCTGTGACGGGTCGCAACCATCATCTCTGACGGGTAAACTCCTGGTCTGAGATGAGTGGTCAGTGATGAGTAACCTCATCTGTGACGGGGCAGGGCCCGTCAGCGGTCAATCTATCTTTGACGGGTGGGAAACAAGACCCGTCAGAGATAACTTGTCATCTATGACGGGTCGTTAATTATACCCGTCACAGATATCAAGGTCATCTGTGACGGGTAAATATTTTAACCCGTTACAGATGACTATGTTATCTGTTACGGGTATGGATTTTTACCCGTCAGAGATCGCTAGCCATCTTTGTCGGGTGGTAGTTGTAACCCGTCGCAGATGGTGTCACCTGTGACGGGTGTTAGTGTTAACCCGTCAGTGAAGATATGGAACATTAAAAAAAATATTTTTTTTGTGCTGGCTAGCCTCAGGAAAATGCTAGCCATGCCCTCTGAAAAAGCAACACATGCAGTTACAGAATTCCCAGAACAGAGAAGCATTGCATACAAACACACATACACCTCACATCCAACACAAGATTTTCATCACTTACATATATGCACTACATTCAGATAGCAAAACTGAGAACTATCATATATAGCCGAAAATAATTAATCGTATCAATGGCATATATTGAACAAGCTAGAAAATTGAAATGCTTAAAATTGAATGTTGCAACAAATGAAAGAATGAATACTATCGTGTTAAGTACAATGCTATGCCAAATGAAACGTGCCATTTTTGGCGATGATGTCGATGAGTAGGAAGGCAGCGATGCGTCCTCTAATTCTTGCAAGGTCTATTGGCGCATATGTCCATGTATTATTCTGCAAGGGAAGACTGTAGTTAGTATGTTAAAAAAATATTGACAAATATGCACAAGATGTGCCTTTGGAGCACAAACCTCAGGATCCAAGTCGGTCACTTGTCTTGTCAAGGTTGTCATGTTGTGGCACACGTGGAAACCACATGTGTCACCCGTCTGTTGTGCGCATGGAGATTATAGTGATGATAGAGGGAGTCGGTGTTATCCTTGTGCTTTCCTCCTTTGTTCACATAAGTTTGCCACGCGGCGTCTAATGCGGAGGAAAGTTCACTGAAGTTGTAGTTTCCATTGCTGTTGGAGTTAACATAGTACACCTTACTCCAATGTGGTACTATCACCACTAGGATCCAATGGCGTCTACAAGATGTGTGTGTAGGCATTAGTTGGACGGAGGCATATTTTGTAAGATATTGCTAAAGGAAAGTAATAAAGAGTATAGAGCCATTACTGTTGATTGTGCGCTAATAGTATGAAATCTTTGTCCTGGTGGCTCCATAGGCAATTCGTGATGTATTGAATGACGTCCGATAGATTGTTTTTGAGGCAGGTCTCATTGATCAGTGATGGATCAAGGAAACCTACCGGCCAACCCGCCCTCTTTGCCTCCATCCAACACAACCTGTAAGAAGCATAACTTTGGTTACGATTGACTAGACACGAGTATTTGCTCAAAATCTTAGAGTTGTGTGCACTTACAAGGAAAGCACTTCAGAAGGCTTGTGTCCACCGCCCGTAGCCTAAAAAGATCAAAAAGATCTTCGAATCCAACAACAATTAGCGTGTCTGGGGAGAGGAACGGCTCGTGCCCGTGACGGCCAATGATGTCCGTCTCCTTGTCTTTTATGTCTGCATTGGCCTTCTTCATGTAATATTTATGTAGTTCCTTGCAGGCTACCCCCATATCATCTAACAAGTTGACCTCAACCAGGGGCGAGCCTAGCACGAACTTAGTGACTTGTACTGTCTTTGAGGCCGTCTTTTTTGCCTTCCCCCTTTGCCTTCCTCGTTGTTGCTTCATGGGTTCTTTTACTGGGGAGCCATCAGACTTGGGGTGAACCTTGACTGGAGAGATGTCAAGCCGTTATGTCTTGCAAATCCATAAATGCATTGCCAATATCCATCGGTTCCGTAAATGCAGGTCACGAGGACCCTGTAGCGCCAGAAAAGCAGGACGAGGTGAAGGAGCTAGTACGGCTGGCCGAGCTACACGCGGTGTCATCTTGATGACTATATCTGACTTTGGCCATTGTATAAATGTGTTTCGTGCATTCCACAAAGTCAGAATTTCATCGGTGGGTGGGATTGGAAGCTGCCAGTTGGCCCAATTTTCCTTGACTATGTCCACCTGCACCTTCGCATATCCAGCCATCAAGTCTGCGCCGTGCACCTTCTGTGCTATACTTGGTTTGTACACTACAACCTCGGCTGCATCGGAGCAAAAGGTTGGAGTCACCCTAACCTGTATAATACAGTTGGCGACATCCTGTATTTGAAAACACATTGAAATTAGTGCAAACATAATTTCAATGTTTTGAGTTCAACTACTTTTGCCGGCTATTATATTGTCGCTTACCTCCGTCATGTTGTCGACTGCGGATGGGATTGGGTTAGGAACATCACCCAACTCTGCCGATGCACAGCTGCTCCGATGCTGCGTTGGGCTAGCATCCAGTTGAGCTAAATGTGCTGACTGGGATCTGTGTGGAAGGCAGACTGTGCGAAGAATTCGCGCTTTAGTGTTGTACCTCGGTCCGCAGTTTGGCCCTCGAACTGCTCACTCAATAGCATAGTCAACTGCATAGTCAACTCTTCCTTGACCTCCTCCTTGACGGCCTCCTTTAGCGGGAGTCCTTCTCTTGTTTGGACATCCGCGTTTCTTATATTGCGAACTGTATTGTGGCAACCCCTCCTTCCACCCTACAGTCGCACCTAGCCCTCTTGTCGGCCCGAATGTTCTGGGTTTCCGAGGGCCTTAGTGAGGATGTCGTCCTCCCGCCTAGGCGGCGCTGACTCTACCTCGCTTTGGGAGGATTGTTCAGCAATCAATGTCATCTACATAATTAGAGCGAAATGGTTAACAACATTTCAAACGAGGTAGTAACAAAGAAGTAAATGAAGTTGGAGATAGAAAACTCACGAGGTGCTGATAGACCGTTGCATCAGCTTCATTAGGGAAAGACACGGTGCCATCCGGGTTGGACTTGCCCCGTGCTCTAGCCCATTCCTTGCTCGCACGTCCGTAATGTCAGCAAATGGAGGAGGGACATTTGCCGCTCTTGCAGCTTCATCCTCTCGAGCCCATAGGCTTCCTTCCCTACGTAGCCACTGTGCCGAGACGGTGCGGGTGCTCGTTTCGAGCCTGGAGTCGCCGATGTTTCTCGCTGATGCTTACGAATTCTTCCGAGGTCTTCATTGCCACAAACCGTTCCCACACATCTTCTGTTATCTGTGGGAACTCGTCATATGGGGTTTTTTGTTCGGGGAGGAGGATATACTCGTTGACGAGCTTGGACTTGAAGTTCTTCCACGCGTGACCCATCTTCTGGACTGCTCGTCTCTTTAGTCTTCCCTCGGCTTCTGCAGGGAAGTCGAACTTCTCCTTCAGCATCTCCCACGCATACTCCTTCTCCACCTCGGGGACAGAAGCCATGTCTTTGTGGAGGATCCCTATGTTCTTTCGGGCGATCACGCCACAAGTGTTCGCGAACTTTGCGACCACAGTTCTTGGAGCGACAGGGTCGGCCTCATCATCGACCTCGTGATCGTCAACTTGGTGTCCGGCAGTCTATTCGCCGACCTACGGGTTCGACCAATTACGCTCCTCTTGAACCGGCCGACATCGATGCGTCTGGACGATCCGACATTTCTAGCTTGATGGCAATGTGTCAAGTAAATACGAACAAGAAATACTCTACAATTCTTATGAGAAGTGTATGGTTTGGACTGCTCGCAATTTGAGAAAATCTAGAAAAACACCACAGGCAAAAGACAGCGATCCTGCTATAACAAACAGGTTTTTCCGCGAGGTACCTCTTGGCCGGGGAAGGTGAAGGTGCTTGAGGAGGAGGCGGCGCCGGTGCTCGGGGAGGCAATGCGGTGCTCGGGGAGGAGGCGGCGCTGGTGCTCGGGGAGGCAATGCGGTGCTCGGGGAGGAGGCGGCGCCGGTGCTCGGGGAGCCGGGGAGGCAATGCGAGGAGGCGGCGCCGGTGCTCGGGGAGGCAATGCGGTGCTCGGGGAGGAGGCGGCGCCGGTGCTCGGGGAGCCGGGGAGGCAATGCGAGGAGGCGGCGCCGGTGCTCGGGGAGGCAATGCGGTGCTCGGGGAGGAGGCGGCGCCGGTGCTCGGGGAGGCAATGCGGTGCTCGGGGAGGAGGCGGCGCCGGTGCTCGGGGAGCCGCGCCGTGTGCTCGGGAGGAGGCGGCGGCGCAGATCGTCCGGAGCGCGGCGGCGCAAGTCGTCGGGGAGGGCGGCGCTAGGGTTCCTGCTCGAAGGCGCGCTAGGGTTCCTGCTTGAAGGCATAACGTACTTTCAGTTTGGTTTGAGGGGCGGGAGGGGCCAAGTCCCGTGCATATATATGCCCAGGTACTTACCTGTGACGGGCACACTATCAGCGCCCGTCACAGATAGCTATAGGTGACGGTTATAACCGGCACCTATAATGCTATCTGTGACGGGCTCTGATTGTGTGCCCGTCACAGGTAAGTCCACGGGACTTAGCCCCTTCCTCCCCTCAACCAAACTGAAAGTTTCGGCACCACATAAACAGACAAGAAATAATTTTTCTACTTCATTCAAAAAATAGTACAGTTGTGCATGGAGATTGAGTAAGTACATTAAAGTTGTCATACAAGAAGAGGATTAATTCTTAGTACCACAGAAAGGCCAGATGCATTAGGTTTTAGTTACATATACGTGCCTTCTTGATGATCTGCGCGCGTATACACAGTCGCACCTTGTGATTGCTCTTGCTCTAATGGTGCTTCTTGCCATAGGCTGTGGACGTAATGGTTGTAGTCGTCCTCGTCAACAACGTTGTCAACCCCGACAATTCTTCGTTTGCCTTCACGAACAACATGCAACTTCTTATTTGTCGGGTCTTTGACATAGAATACTTGCACAACTTGCTTTGCGAGGACAAACGGCTCATCGGCATATGCGGTCTTTTTCTAGGTTCACAAGTATGAAACCCTCCTTATCAACTTTAACGGCACGAAGGTCGACCCAATGACACCGAAACAACGGCACTTTGAATTTGACATAATTCATCTCCCAAATTGCATCTACACGGCCGTAGTATGTATCAGTCTGCCCGATTTGATCATTCATCGCATCTATGCAAACCCCACTATTCTGAACAGTGCTTTTTTCGTCTTGCTTGGTAGTGTAGAAGGTGTACCCGTTGATGTCATATCCCTGCCAAGTGCGAACATCCCATGATGGACCTTGTGACAACCATATAATGGTTTCACTTGTGGGGTTTGCTGAGTTGGCAATACGATTCTTGAACCATTTGTTGAAACACGACATATGTTGTTTTCTGACCCAACTGTCGGTTTTGTCTCTATTTTCTTGTTTGATCTCTGCTACATGTTCTTGCATGTAAGGAACCACCTCAGTCATATGTTGCAGTACTGTGAAATGCGCTTGATCATATTGGCACGCAGTAGCGTGATTCTTTTCCTCCCGATGATGCCTACCCCTTCAAGCCTGCCTTCATGGTGAGACCGAGGAACTCCAATTGAACCGGCCTCGGACATATAGTCAACGCAAAACTCAATTACCTCTTCTGTTGTATAACCTTCAATGATGCTCCCCTCAGGCCGGGACCGGTTCCGTACGTAAGACTTCAAAATTCCCATGTATCTTTCGAACGGGTACATTTGTCTTACGAACGCAGGACCACATGCTTTTGTTTGCTTTACAAATGCACAGTGACATGTACCATGATATCGAAGAATGTAGGTGGAAAATACATCTTCCAGATGACAAAGAGTTTGTACGATGTCTGTATGGAGGGCATCTAGGTCTTCTGGATCGATGATTTTCTGACCAATTGCTTTGAAGAAGGAGCACAACCGCAGTATGGTGTGACGGACTTTGTTGGGCAAAACATTCCTAATTGCAACTGGTAGAAGCTCTGTAATAAGGACATGGCAGTCATGAGACTTCATTCCCACTATTTTTAGGTCGTCCAAAGAAATGAACCTGCTGATCCTCGATGAGTAACCAGAAGGGACTTTAATACCATGCAAACATTCTAACACATCTTTTTTCTCCACCTTGGACAATGTGTAGCAAGCTGGAGGGAGGAATATGCGTCCTGATTCCATGAGTCTTGGTTGTAGTTCGGTGCGAATGTTCATATCTGCTAAATCTTGACGTGTATTCAGCCATCCTTTGTTTTTCCCGGGACGTTAAGCAATAACCCAACAAGACTCTCACACACATTCTTCTCTACGTGCATCAAATCAATGCAATGGCGGACCTCTAGATGCTCCCAGTATGGTAGTCGCCAGAATACTGATTTCTTCTTCCACATGCCCTTCTCTTTTGGGTTATGAGATTTCTTCTTCTTACCGAAATTATTATGGATCTCCTTCACTAAGTCGTGCACCTGTCGTCCTGTCAAATCCAACGGTGCACTGGCCCTCTCCCTCTTACCATTGAAGTTTTTCTTCATTCTTCTATATGGGTGGTATGGCGGTAGGAATCTTCTATGACCCATGTATACCATCTTGCGTGAGTGCTTCATCCACCTGCTGCGTGTTTCCTCCATACAATCGGAGCAAGCCTTCTTACCTTTCATGTTTGACCGGACAGATTACCAAGTGCCGGATAGTCATTAATGGTGCAGAACAAGAGTGCGTGAAACTAAAGTTTTCTTGTCCATATGCATCCCATGTCTGAGATCCGTCAATCCATAAACTTGCCAGGTCATCGACAAGCGGTTCCAAGTACACATCAATGTCGTTACCAGGTTGTTTCGGACCTTGCACTAGCATGCAAAGCATCATGTACTTCCTTTTGAAACACAGCCAAGGGGGAGGTTGTAGTTAACGAGAAGGACTGGCCAGGTGCTATGACGACTGCTCATATCCCCGAAAGGATTCATGCCATCCGTACTCAAACCGAATCTGATGTTTCTTGGGTCTTCCGCAAACTCGGGGAATATCCTGTCGATATTCCTCCATTGCGACGAATCCGCAGGGTGCCTTAGCTTACCATCCGCCTTTCGATCTGTTGCGTGCCAACGAACTAACTCAGCTTCCCTCGGATTGGCAAACATTCGCTTTCATGCGGTCAGCAATAGGAAGGTACACACGACCTTTGCAGGACCACCCCTCTTTGACTTCTTATCTTCGGCAGGGCTGTTAGTTTGGTTGTATCGACATGCATTGCACACAGGGCAAGCATCCAAGGCAGCGTATTCTTTGCTGTACAATATGCAGTCGTTTCGGCATGCGTGGATTCTTTCTGGCATCCAACTCCAATGGGCATAACACCTGTTTAGCTTCATATGTGGTCGTAGGAATTGTGTTCCCTCCGGTAGCAAGTCGTTTAGCAAAGCAGTAGATCCGTGAAACTCTTGTCAGACCAACCGTTACTTGCCTTTATCTTCATGAGATCCAAGACAGCAGATAGTTTGGTGTACTTCGTCTTGCATCCACGATATAGTGCAGTCTTCGAATCTGTCACCAACCTGCTGAACTTCTCATAATCCCTTTCCTTGTAGGATGGCTCCTCATATCATGCACCATCTCCGTAAGTGTATCAGGGTCTAGTTCTATGAAATCACCACCCAATGACGAAGGGACGAACATGTCATCACGAACATGTTCCTCATTTTGTCTTTTGACCGTTGTACCAATTGGAGTAATATTCATTGACTCTTGCTCACCATGCTTTGTCCAACAAGTATAGTCTTTCATAAATCCTCTACGTATGAGATGAGACTGTATTTGAACTCTTCCGACAAACATCTTTCTCATTTCTGCAATATGTGCATGGACAAACCATATATTCTTTACTCCTCCTCGTCCTATCATCCTCTGCAATATTCAAGAATTCAACCACTCCATTCCTATACTCCTGGCTCAGCCGATTAGTACTGTACATCCATTTACGGTCCATCTGTAATCATAAAAAACTTTAACGGAATAATTTTGCAACAATAAAGAAAGTTTGCTGCACCTGTCTAAAAATAACCAAGCTTACTTTCTATTTTTCCTCTAAATTCACAGCAAAGATTCGCCTTCTTAACCCTCCCAACCGAATTGTCTACAGTGCACAGAGCTGGAATGGCAAAGATTCGCCCTCTTAACTCTCCCAGCTGAATTGAATACAGTGCATAGAGCTGGGATGGCAAGCTGGTGGTCAACGGGGGTATATATAGGAGACTACCCATCTCTGTCGGGTTAGTATAGTCGAAACCCGTCATTACGCATCTCTGACGGGTGCTTACTACAAACCCGTCACTCATTAGTGGTCATCTGTGACGGGTAAGAGAGTAGAAACCCGTCAGAGATGAGTCAACTCATCTCTGACGGGTGGTTACTCTATACCCGTCCCAGGTGATCACTTATCTGTGACGGGTCCTGGGTTACACCCGACACAGATATAAAAAAAATTACAAGGGCCGATCGGCCGGCGGATGGAATGTGGCGGTCGGAGCGCAAGGTTCAGCTCGAGGCTGCAGGCAGTGGAAGCAGAAGGGGCCCGCCCAGGTCGGCGCGACGCCAACTTGATGCGGGCCCCTGCTTTCGCTGCTTGCGGCTAGAAACTAGCCCGTCGAGACAAAGGTAGTAATTAATGAGGTCGGAGATCAATTTGAATGGCAGCTCGTCGGTCAGCTCGGGGATACAAGCAAAGGAAGAAAAACGGATGTGCCATGAGGCTGGCCCGCCCAGGTCGACGCGACGCCAGCTCATGTGAGATATGCTTCCATTGCTTGCTTGCTTCGTCTACTCTTCCAGAGCGAGGTGAACAAATAAGAGCACTATAGGTGCAGGTTGTTCAGTATAACCGGCACCTATAGTTAGAGTTCGGACCAGTGCGGAAACTCGAGAACGGTACATCTGTGACGGGTAATATTTTACACCCGACACAGATAAGGGCACACACTGTGACGGGTCATAGATGACAACCCGTCAAAGATGATGTGGAATCTGTGACGGGTTGTTATCTAAACCCGTCACAGATATTCTGGTGTCGGTCTGTTATATAGACCCGTCACAGATGACCAGTCACTTGTGATGGTTGCCATGCCCTACAGCATTATCTCAAACGGGCCCTGTTTTGGCCCGTCAGAGATTAGTTTGCCTGTGACGGGGCACATTGGCCCGTCACAGATGGACCGTCCCAGATGGACGATTCTGTGGTAGTGAATGTTTTCAGCCGTTTCAGCAGTTCGGTCGAGCGAAAACGCTGTTTCTCATTTATTTTCGATTTTAGGACAGAGCAGACTTCGTTTAGCCGTATCTCCCTCATACGAACTCGGATTCAAACGATTCTTTTTCCTAAATTCATCTAAAATCATGCACTTGCATATTCTGTAAAAATATTTGTACTTCCAGTACTGTTAAATTTTGCCGTTGTTTTCATTGCATTCGTTTGGTATTCTCGTAGAACACGACGTTGTTGACCCGGTTGTGGAAGGATCAGAAGAGTTCCAAGAAGTCCAGGAACAAGGCAAGCACCCCCTTGATCAATTGCTCCTATATTTCAAACTTACAAACTATATTGATTGCAAACTATTATGCATGCGATGTTTTACTTGAAAATGTGTGGGATTCTTGGGTAGTTAACCTCTTGTTGCATATGCCTTATCCTTGTTACTTGAGTATCATGAATTCCTTGTCACTTATGTTGCCACTGAAAATTTGGGTTCATGTGGTTGGGAAGATGTCAATAGGTATGCTTAGTTTGCTATTTAATCAATGCTACTTGTTACTTGATTTTGGGATGTTGGGAAAAAGAAGCATTTGCGAAAATATGGAAATGAACAGTGGGTATTCTTCCCCTGTGCTCTTGGTGGAAAACAAAAACTGAAAACATGCTTTTGGACTTGGGCGAGTGGATGTAGTGTTTGGTGCCTTGTTGTGGTACCGATTAGGTGGTTGTCTCGCCCGGGTCACTAAGGACCGATTCTATGGTGTAGCTAGAACCAAGAAGCACAGTGCAAACCACATGTGGCTCTTATGGGGAGTTCCTAGCTTAGTATATTGTTGATACCTAGCAATAGACCCGCCGGTGGTAGTAGTAGGTCATTATTGTTGACGTTGGGATAGTGCGGGTTATGGTTTTTGCCCATAGCCCGAGGGTACCTTGATTATTGTTCAAGGGTGACCAGCACATCGTATGAGCCTTGGGGATTTTGGGAGGCCTCCCAACTCCCTAGGGATGGATCATAAGCGCGGGATATTGCTAGGTCAACGGTGGAAAGGCTTTGTCATTGATGGTGTGAGCCTCCTGTGTGGTAACTCATATTGTCCTTGTCATGTGGGTACAGTTGTACACACTCTCGAGAGTTAAAACTATTCGAATAGCCGTGTCCTCGGTTATGGACGACTTGGGAAATTCTCCACCGTAGTAGTTTTAAATTTTGGGAACTGTTTTGGGGAAAGATCTTGGTGCGAACGGGGAGTTTGCTGGGATGGTTGTGGCAGCGTGTTGCCACTGTTGGCTGGCATGGGCAGGGAGCCCATATGGTTGGAAACACTTGGGGGTTGATGCTTATATACTTGTTTGCTGTGCTAGCTTGTTTTACCAAAAATTTCGTTGCAAAACCGCAATGTTTTTCGCTATGTATATTATGATTTATGCAAACTGCAGGACCTGAACCATTCCTTGTTTACCTTCGCATATTATGGAATACCATTGCAAACACTATAAGTCTTGCGGAGTACGTATTGTACTCACACACGCTTGTGTGACTTCTTTTTTTTTTAGAAATGGTTGAGGAGGACCCGACAATCGGGTACTTCTATGCAGCGGGTTTTGGAGACGACGACGACGGTGCTTACTAGGGCTTACCGGTTGGTTGCCTGTGGGCGGGCAGAGGCATACTTGCTGGTTTTTGGTGCCTCTATTATCTTGTTTCCGCTGTTGAACTCTTTGCTAATTTGTTGTTCCATTTGGCCGGTCGGCCTCTATGTACTCGCTAAAGTCTAGACTCTTGTACGACTTATGTTTGGACTGCTGTGAGCTGAACCTGTGATGTATGGATTATGATGCCAATGTTGAATGTGTGTGCTAGCAATCGATCGTGGGACTAGCACGGTACACACATAGGATTCGGGGTCAAACCCGGGTCTGACAGGGCCTTACCAAATTTTGGCGTTAACAGGCCCTGGACTCAGTGGCTGCTGGGGCTTCAGCGCTTTCCTCAAGGGTTGGAACAGCGGCTTCAGCACTCCTCCCTTGGTCAGCCGGCACTATTGGGCCTGCTGGACTGCTTCAACTTCTTCAACTGGAGCAGTCTCTGGCTCGGCAGACTGGGGACGACACAGTAACAGGAGCAGCTGGCATGGTCTCCTTGAGATCATTGTTGACTCGCTTCCTGCACAATAAGTCAAATGTCAAGATACTATCATATCATGCAAGATTCTTGGAAGATTGAAGATTGCTTACCTCTTGGAAATCTTGAACCTCCATGAGGGAGCTCCAGAAGATATTGGTGGTGGAGAGCTGCTGGCTGTCAGGCTAGTCGGCGCGGCAGTTGATGGTGGCACTTTACGTCCAGTCAGCCCTATTTCTAGAGCAGCCGACTGGGGCATCGAGCTACTCGGCGGCGCTGTCCTTGGGCTCGATGTTGCTGATCTTGTACTCGGCGGTGTCGGCCTTGAGCTTGACGTTGCTGGCCTTGGACTTGGAGGAGAAGGCCTTAGGCTAGGCGGCATGGGGGCTAAACTGGTGGGGTCCTTAATCTTCAGGCTCCCCAGCACTGTGCTTGGCTTGCTTGTTCTCTTCTTGCTTAGATCCTCATTGGGTTTTTTCTAGCTCTCTTGGAGCTAGGCTGAGTAGCAGAAGGACTAGCCGACCTCTTCTTCGTTTTTGTGGCCGACAAGGTTTGGGAGTCATCGTCAAATTCCTCACACCCCTGCAAATGTTTCAGCAACATACATCATACATCGGAGGATGATTCCAAATAAATGTCCACAGATGTTCATCACAAAATAAATACCAACGCCAAATTTGCTGTTTCAAGATTACTTGTGGTTGAGGCCTTTTCTAGCTATAAGCAGCAGTGGCGCGCTCAGCATCTTCATTTTCCACAACCCCGTTGTCGAAAAAACCAAGCAAGGTGTCGATCACCTTGTTCTTCTCAGTCAAATCTAGGTATTCTCGGCTAGGATCATTCTTGCCCTGGTAATCCCAGTAGAAATGGCTTCTCAGCTTCAGTGGGCTGGTGCGGCGATTCAGAAAACACCTCACCACCCAGGGACCAGTTAATACTAAGCTCTTCAGCTGATCAATCTTCTCAATCAGTTGGTACACTTGGCCCATCTCTTCATAGTTCGGCATAGAAGACCAGCTGGGTAGGACCACCGGAGAAGAGCAAGTGAAAGGGGGCAAAGAAGGTTCGAGATTAGAGCAATAGAACCATTCTCTATGCTAGCCCTTGAGGGAAGTTTTCAAAGGAACAAAGAGATAAATCTTCTTCATTTCGTTCCTGAGTTGGAGACCGGCTCCTCCAATCACTTAGACTTTACTTTTGGACGGCTGGGGCTTGATGTGGAATAAATACCGAAAAAGATTGAAATGGGGCATAACCCCCAGAAAACATTTGCACAATGTGGCAAGGATGGAGATTTGCAGAATGGAGTTGGAGTTCAGATTCACCAACTCCAGTTGATAGAAGGATAGAAGTCGGTGAAAGAAATCCGAAGAGGGAAGGGCGAGACCATGGTGGAAAAAAGAGGTGAAGGCAACAATCTCACCAGATCGGGGCTTCAGAATAAATTCCCCTTCGGTGGTGCGCCAGTGGATAACTTCTCACTGCTGCAGCATTAGTTGCTTCTCCAGATATTTTAGCTTTGTCAAGCCACAGTCCGAGACCGGACAAGCCTCCATTGACACCTCAGGGATCTCGAGCGATGCTCTCAGCATTGTTGGAGGTGAGAAAATTTGGGGGAAATGCTTTGGAAGGCTTTGGATGGATGCAGCGGAGCGAAATCACTCAAGTTTTGCACGGGAGATGCCAGCTATGGCAAACCCTAGCAAGGCACAGTGAAAAGTTTTTGCATGGAAGCTAGAAGGCAAAACGATTTGCAGATTGGAGAAGATGAGGAATCTTTTCTCTCTCTCCCTGCTTTTATGGAGCCAGTGCTAATAAGTGGGCTTGGGCCAGCTAAATCGGTACTGGGCCACAAGTATGAGTTTCTAAATAGCATGCCCTATAGAGCCGACTGCTGGATATGTTAAAATCACAGTACAGATGCTATTCACAGAAACCGATTAAACAACCAGATATGCTTCATGAAAGCCTAATTGCTGGACACATGTGTTCAGGTATCTGTATTATTTACCAGGTATTGAAGATACATCCTTACAAGGATCGATAGCTGGTCTCCATTGAAATTGGAGATGCAGATATCTCTCAAGTACACCTGACCACATATTGGGTTAAAATCCAAGAAGTGGTACTTGGCTTACATGCTTAGCCACCAATTGCCATGAGCAAAAATTATTCCATTGGACATGATGCTGAAGAGTCAACATACCGAGTAGTATACTACTCGGGAAAGACTACAAGCTTAAAGATCTTTGACTTTATGTTTAATTGTTTCACAATTAAGCACAAAGTTGGGGGCCACACCTAATAGGTGCGCCTATTCGGCACACGCTATTCATAATTTTCTATAAAGACCTTCATAGCCTCGTTGCCAGCTGACATGAAGCAAGACTCAAGAGAAGAACCACTTGGACAAAGACTACTCGGGAGCAATGCACTTAGGAATTCTTCACTGCAGAGGATGAGCACTCGACATTAGCTGTGACTCCACTATGAAGGTCTCAGGGGCTGCTGTCGGTGCCATGGGCCCCGAGTACCTCATGAGATGCTATTGGGCCACTCGGACAGAGGATGGGTCTAACCTTGTAATTAGGGATACAATAGGACTCGGCATACATAACACTGTACGGCAGGGAAAGGATATAGTCCTAGTCGGGCACATTGCATTCTTAGAAGGAAATCCCTTGGTCGGAGTCCGATTGGGATTCCTACTCTATAACCCTGTCCCCCGGTATATAAGGGGAGGCAGGGCACCCCCTGAGGGCAGGATCACCATGTCACCACGATCAGAATCATACAGCTTGAAAGGCAATACACAACAACTGGACATAGGGTATTACCTCATCTCGAGGGCCTGAACCAGTATAAATCGCTTGTTGTGGAGGCCATGGGCCCCAGGTACCTCATGACAAGCATTTGGGCCACTCGGATAGAGGATGGGCCTAGCCTTGTAATTAGGGATATAATAGGACTCGATAGACTTAACCTTGTATGATAGGGAAAATACAGTCCTAGTCGGGCACGTTGTATTCCTAGAAGGAGATCCCTTGGTCGTAGTCTGACTGGGACTCCTACTTTGTAACCCTATCCCCCATTATATAAGGGAAGGCAGGGCACCCCCTGAGGGCAGAAGAAGTCATACATCCTCAAAGGAAATACACCACAACTAGACGTAGGGTATTACCTCATCTCGAGGGCCTGAACCAGTATAAACCTTTCATGTTCTTTTGCCGTCCATCAATCAGTCCGACGAGTAGCCCTATATATTTATTGCCGGTGTAAAAACATCGATAGTTGGCACGCCAGGTAGGAGCTCCATTGAGATCATCTTCATCAAGCCTGATGGATCCAATCACCAGAGTCGATGGCATCAACTTCTCCCCCGGAGAAATGATCACCTTCGGGAGCCTAGACTTCACCGCCGATGAATTCGGCAACCTCACCTTGTCCGACTCGGACCCGATCCGATCGGCCAGGGATCAAGCCGACTCCGCGCCGGTTGGCCCATGCAATGCTGCGGCAACCCTCGTTGACTTGCTATGGCAATCTTCATCTTGTCTGGGTCTCAGGACAACTCTTTCCTTCAGTGTTTGACTCAGACTCGACCTTGAGCCTGCCAAGATCGGGCTAAGAAGGGAAGAGATCGTCAATCTCCCGTACAGACTCGGCAACGCCGCGGATATCTTCAAGCAACATCCGACGCGGCAAACCCGATCCCCTGGAGTTCGACTCGGATACGGCCCAGAGCCGCTCAAGAGAGGATCTAGGGAGGTCGGAGTAATAATCACCCCATCAACTATTCCAACTTCGATTCTCAGTTGGACTCTGACTCTAAGTCGGACCACAATTCGGCAAGCTTCTCTCTACCACACGAAGTCTTTATGATATCCAAGGGTTCAGCTCCCACTCAGGAATCACGCCGACTACGCGAGTAGCAAGAAGAGGAAGCCCGCCGACTATGAGAACAATAGGAGGAAGACGCAAGACGCCTACACGCCAAGCATGATGCCCACAATGACGATGTGCGTAAGGCTGGGCGGACTGCTTCATGGCAAATCCTCCAAACCCGAGTCAGTGACCACGACGTTTTCATAACTCCTCAACAGAACGTCGTAGCCGCTGCAACTCTACTGGATACACTCCAGTTCAGGCCGGACACCAGGCCACCCAGACGATAGCAAGGATAAAAGACATGATTACCGCTGCTGCATGTCAGCAGCACCAACAGTCAGGCGATACCCTCATACCGACCAACCGGTCGGCATCTCCAACGGCAGTTTCATGCGCCTCAATGCGATGCCAAGCAGCCGGCTCTAGTCAGCCGCACGCGGAGTCACACCAGACGTCACTCGGCAACCCCAACGGCCACCGGCAGCATCAACATCAAGATGACCGTCGGGACAACCGGGATCTCCAAGGCTGACTACGACATGATTTTCGGTAGGACATCAATGCTCAGTACCATGAACGAGAGGAAGACGAGCAACGCTGACTGGAAGACGAGAACGAGTGCGTCAGCCTCCACCACGAGCGGTTTCGCTGTCGTAGGCGGAGTCAGAGTCCTCATGAAGAAGAAGGTGTACCGGCCTTCACCCATGAGCTGCAACAAGTCGACTGGCACCCAGGCTTCAAGCCAACTGGAATTGAAAAATACGATGGGAGGACCAACCCCTAGTCTTGGCTCACAGTCTACACTCTGGCGATCCGAGCAGCCGGAGGAGATCATAAAGCCATGGCTAACTACCTCCCAGTCGCTCTAACCGACTCGGCGAGGACATGGCTAACGGGACTTCCTAAGAGATCAATCGGCTCCTGGGGAGAACTCTGGGAACACTTCATCACCAACTTCCAGGGAACATACGAGAGGCCATCTTCCGAGTACAACCTATATCAGTGTGGAGGCCATGGGCCCCGGGTACCTCATTACCAGTATATGGGCCACTCGGATAGAGGATGGGCCGAACCATGTAATTAGAGATAAGATAGCACCCAGCAGGCTTTGCCTTGTATAACGAGGAAACATAGTCTTAGTCGGATAGGTCTCTATCTCTAAGAAGGATATCCCTTGGTCGTATCCGGCTGGGATCCTTATCATGTACCCCTGTCCCCTAGTATATAAAGGGAGGCAGGGCACCCCTCAGGGCAAGAGACAAGATCATCGATCACCAAACACCTCAAAGGAATAACACCTCAACTGGACGTAGGGTATTACCTCACATCGAGGGCCTGAACCAGTATAAACCTTCTCTGTGTTCCTCTGGAATCCACCGAATTCACCTTCGCCGAGTAGCCCCATAGTTTTATTGCCGGTGCAGAGCATCGACAATCAGTTGCATAAAAGGAAGAACGAGTCTCTCCATGACTTCATCAAGAGGTTTTCTAAGAAGAAGAATTCAATCCCGAAGATCAAGGACGAGGTTGTCATCACCGCCTTTCGAAAAGGAGTCAAAGACGTCTCGTTCATTGCCATGTTCACTCGAAAGCCTCCCAACTCTGTCAAGGCTCTATTCGACATGGCGAACAAGTATGCCGACTCGGCCGACGCTGTTGCTGAGGCCCTCAATGACAAAAAGGCACCCTGACAGAAGAAGCGGAAGGACACTGATGATGCGGCCCCGACTAAGGCTGGGAACCGCAAACGAAAGTCGGATGACTTCATTGTAGCAGTTGGTCACAACCGTCTTTGACCTCCCACAACTGAAGATTATCAGAACAACAAGTGACATTCTCGGGGGCTCAAAAGCCCAAACACAAGGATGGCATCCCCACTCCCAAATACCGAACAACTAAGTCGCTTTCTGATAAATATTTCCTCACTCAGCCTTGCCAATGCCATAGCCGCTTACACCTAATAGGTGTACAAGCTGCACATTTTTCTTTTTTTCTCTTAATGATTGCAAAAGTACTCGAGTAGCATAAATTCTGATTTGTGAAACTTTGCTCCATGAAAGATAAACGCAAGTCACCCAAAACGCGTGTTTGGGAAAGAGCCATGAGCCAACTCCCGATGCTAGGGGGCTATTACTAGCCGGGAAGAGTGCTTAAACATAAGGGGTCAACTACTTGGGGAAATTAATATCAATAAGAGGAGGAACACATATTTACATGTATTGTAAAATATATAAATTTTCTTTGGGTGATTGTTTTCATCATCAGATGCTACTCATCTGATATGTTTATAATGCAGGGCCAGTACCGGATACGCGTAATAGGAACTCAGGGCTACGAGCCTATCTTCTACGCTCGGGGGCTGGACCAGTATGCCAAGATACACTTGGAATGCTCCACGAGGGCCATTGTTCGAGTACTCGCACTAGTTGGGACTCATGTGTGGGCTAAAAACCGACCTTTGGCTCCTATCGGAGCTCGGGTACCACTCGGCTAGGTGAGGTACGCCCCATGAGGGTCGCCAGCCGAATCCTACACTAATGCTAAGTTCAGGTACCTTATTCGGTTACAACTCGGCTTGGTGAGGTACGCCCCATGAGGGTCGCCAGCTAAATCCTACACTAATGCTAGGTTCGGGTACCTTATTCGGTCACAACTCCATTGAGTTGGGTACACCCCATGAGGGTCGCCAGCCGAACCCTATGCTAATGCTTGGTTCGGGTACCTTATCTGGTCACAACTCTGCCAGGTTGGGTACGCCCCATGAGGGTCACCAGCCGAATCCTACGCTAATGCAAGGTTCGGGTACCTTATTTGGCTATAATTCCGTTGGGTAGGGTATGCCCCATGAGGGTCCCCAGCCGAATCTTATGCAAATGCAAGGTTCGGGTACCTTATTCGGCTTTGCCGAAGTTAGAGAAGATCTATATCATCAAAGCGCATCCAGAGTTCTCATGCACTGTCTCACACCTGTGGAGGGCAAGCAGATCCTGCATTATACCTACTCGGGCATCTGTGGCAACCATGCTGCATCAAGAACATTAGTCAGAAAGGCTTGCGGACAAGGATTCCTCTAGCTGATTGTGGTTATTGACGTTGAAGTACTCATCCTAACATGCGAGGGATGCTAATTTTATATTGTTGCGCTGGGTAGGTCGGTTTAGGCCGGCTTATTCAGTAGTAGGCCAAAGATATGAGTTTCTCGATAGCACGCTCTATTGAGCCGCTCGCTGCTTGTGTTAAAATCATAGTATAGGTGCTATTCACAGAAACCGATTAAGTAATCAGATATGCTTCATGCTAAGCCTACAGCCGGGTGTACACATTCAGATATCTACATTATTAACCAGGTATTGAGGATATATCCTTTTAAGTATCGATAGCTGGTCTCCATTAAAATTGGGGATGTAGGTATCTCTCAAGTACACCTAACCATGTATTGGGTTAAAATCCATAAAGTGGTACTCGGCTTACATGCTTAGCCATTATTTGCCATGAGCAAAAATCATTCCAGTTGACATGATGCTGAAGAGTCTCATATACCAGTAGTGCACTACTTGGGAAAGACTACAAGGTTAAAGATCTTTGACTTTATGTTCAATTGTTTCACAATTAAGCACAAAGTCGGGGGCTACACCTAATAGGTGTGCCTATTTGGTGCATGCCATTCATATTTCTACATGAAGCCCTTCATAGCCTCGTTGCCAGCTGACATGAAGCAGGACTTGGGAGAAGAAGCACTTGGACAAAGAGTACTCGGGAGCAATGCCCTCGTGAATTTTTCACCGTGGAGGATGAGCACTCGGCATCAGCTGTGACTCAACTATGAAGGTCTCAGGGGCTACTGTGGAGGCCATGGGCCCCGTGTACCTCATGACAAGCATATGGGCCACTTAGACAGAGGATGGGCCTAGCCTTATAATTAGGGATATAATAGGACTCAGCAGACTTAACCTTGTACGATAGGGAAAATACAGTCCTAGTCGGGCACATGGTATTCCTAGAAGGAGATCACTTGGTCGTAGTCCGACTAGGACTCCTACTTTGTAACCCTGTCCCCCAGTATATAAGGGGAGACAGGGCACCCCCCTGAGGGCAGAAGAAATCATACATCCTCAAAGGAAATACACCACAACTGGACATAGGGTATTATCTCATCTCGAGGGCCTAAACCAGTATAAACCTTTCGTGTTCCTTTGCAGTCCATCAAGTTTCGGTCCGACGAGTAGCCCTATATATTTATTGCCGGTGTAAAACATCGACACTTGTGTTCCTTTGCAATCCATCGAGTTTCGGTTCAACGAGTAGCCCTATATATTTATTGCCAATACAAAACATCGACACCGATGAAGACTGAAGATGTCGTCCTAGTCAACAACTCATGGAACATAGAACATCTACGTCTTTTCTATACCTAAGCATTGTAATCAATTTATATACATAAATAGAGCTTTTTACTCTGACTCACTACACCGATTGTTACAACCGAGTAGTGAGTAGGGGGCTACATGATGATAATACATATTTTGTTATTGCTTAAGCTCGAGGCCATTTTATCTAAGTCATGAAGTCTTATATCAACCATGCTAACTTCTACCGAGTACAAACTTATTGGATAAATGCCTTTTAAGTTGGTCCTCACCGCTCGGTATAATCTGGCTGGCCAAATAAGGCTAATGACGACTACGATGAAATAAGTACTCGGGCACGATTTGTGGAATACAGAAGCACATGCATTTACAGTATATACAAATCATGATTGTTTTCCCCCATACACAGACCACTTAAAGAGTTTGTTTTTCAGCAGAGCAACTATGGCGGCAACTCCTCGGCGATTGTCTTCGCAGTGGGCCTTGCCAGGTTGATCAACTCAAGCCCCTGCTCTGGAGTTGTGTCTTCAGCTAACACCTCATCGACCGTGTGGGGGCGCCTACACCAAGGCAGAAGCCCACCATGTGCGTACAGTATCCAATCCCTGGATCAGTAATCAGATACACACATACTCATTAGTGATACAACTCAGAGTACACTAGATACATAACTGAGTACATATAATACAAAGGTTTCCATCTAGGACAGGCCCCAGATGGACAACGGCAAAAATAGGGTAACTAGCAAGATACAACACAGACAGGGCAGAAGCAGGAGAGGAAAACTACTCAGTGATGGGACACGACGATACCACAGGCTTGGTTGGGAGCTAGGCTTGAAACCTCAGAAGTCCTCGTAGTCAGCTGGGTCCTGGAAGAACTTGGCAGCAGTCGGGTCTTCGTCTTCTTCTTCAAAACCTATTACAAATATAGGAACAAGGGTGAGTACCTTCGTACTCAGCAAGCCGGGGAAAAAGATGCCATGTCGGCTAGACAAAGGGGGCTAAGAGTCTTATTTGCGAAAGCAGCTTTTAGAACCATTTTGCTTGTCAAATACTAGTGTGTCTACTTTTTAGTTGTCAGAAAGAGGCTCACGCCTCGATCCATTCCGCAAGTTTCTTTTCAACAACTCGCCACATATTGAATCATGTATTTCCATTTTCATCTTCCGGTGATTAACCGAGTGACCACACAGCTCGGCTGTCACCCGACTGGCTTCGACCACTCCTTAGGTCTGTTACTTCTACCGAGTAGCTCCGACCACCCGTTGACCCTGAGACTTGGCTACAACTGGTTCTCATATATCTCTTTTAGCAATTCCGGCTACAACCGGTTATTAGCTCATTCTCTCCACTGGCTACAACCAGTTAGCACAAATTTGCTGCCCTGGCTACAACCAGGTAGTCTGCTCTTTATCGTCTTCTGGCTACAACTCGAAGACTTTTCTCCTGTTTACTTTTCACACACTTGCTTATGGTGCTTCAACACCCCGGGTCACATAGTCCCGTTTCGGGCCACACAGGCCTTCCATTTGCCACTTGGCAAACACTGGTCACGATTCCCTTCCCATCAAACCATTTCACAAATCACTGGCAATCAAATCTACGCTATGGGAATCACCTTACATCGCCCTTAACCATGGGCATGGCTATTCGAACAGTTCAGCTAAACTCTGCAGAGGGTGTACGCTTTACCCATCCGACACAAAACTTACATCGAGTACTAGCCGGTACCAGAAGTTCGTGACAAGGCCATTTCCAAAGCCAGTCTAGGGTTATCCAATGCCAGCAGAAGGATCCACACAGGATCAATGCTTCAGGTCGGCTCCAACCACCATCAGCACCAGGGCTCACGAGCCACAACTCAGATGAGTCCACTCCAGTCGGCACCAAACTTCCCTAAACCTACAATTTACTTAGCCAGGGGCAGCCCATACTACCCATATGGTCGCACTGTAAAATGCTCGGATGCAATTCACAAAGGAAACGGTCCTTATCGATAACACATAGCCAGGCCACACAGGCACTGTCTCTGTACATCAAGGTTTTCACAACTTTCATTTATTTTGCAAACACACCGATACACAGAGTACCGGGTTTTCAAACAGTTGAGCAAAGACCACTATTTCCCAAACGACAACACAATCGTTGCAGGGCTAAGCCATTCTACTCGGCGATCGCACCCAAAGGATGTGATGCCAACGTGCCATTTGTGGGGCTATCGAGGGAGAAATACATCAATATCCTACCAAAATAAGTGCGACTACTGGGTAGGTCCATCGGTTGCGCTTGCAGACCGAGGCCGATCAATTTAAAGTGTAAACTAAGCATGCATATTTTGCAAACAACATAATTTTGCACAAATAGGAGACAATATGGTCAAAGGGGCTTGCCTTGTTCCAGCGGAAGATCTTCCTCAGCGAAGACGGCTTCTGGATCGTCCACCGGTTCAAGATCTAAACAAGCAGAAAAGATAATCACTGACACACTGAAAAGAGGTAAAACACTAGAAAAAAACATCACGGTAGTCGGCTGCAAAAGGTAGCAGTCGGCTAAGGATGGATGGTAGATGGATGAAGGTTTATCATAGGTGGCTGAGTTAAACTTGCGGACGGGGCAACAAGGCTCACCAGTTAGGAACTCTGAATGGTAGGCTCGGCGATGAGCGGCGGCGATGGAGCTCAGGGGGGCAGAAACGGCTCTGGGGCTGGGGAGGAGGAAGGTGATGGCTTAGCTATGAAGCTGGTGATGGCGGTTTGGCAGGGACGGCTGGGTTGCAAAACAGAGGAAAGAGGAGGCATGGATGCCCTTTTATAGCAGGCGTGCGAGGCAAGGACACGGCGGTGCAGGGCGATAGAGAGGGAAAAAGGAGTCAAGATAAGCTGGCAAGGTGACACGACGTCGAAGCAGGGATTGACTTAGGGATTGGGTGTGGCCAGTGGAGTTGTTATACATTGTAGTGACGATGAGACATTCAGGTCTTGGCAAGGACGGGTTGGTGATACTTTGCTGACAGAGATTCTGACTATCCATTGGTCCAAGCGGGTTCTTGCGGTGCGGCGGTTATTGTCCGTTGGTCCGAGCGGGGTTGCGGGCAGGTGGAGGTCAGATCATGTCACCACTTTTGCAGTCGGCGTCCAATCGGAGGAGCGTTGAAAACATGGCTGCGGTGCAACTTGGTGAGGCGATGAGACAGCACGTCCGTTGATAAGGCAAGGTGTCGTGAGCTTGACCGAATCGGGTGGGTCGGGGTGGCCAGACAGAATGGGTTAACAGGGTAGTCGGTAATGTAAGGGTTTACTCGGCGGTAAGGGTGGCCGAGTGAACAAAGGTAAAAGAGCAAGATTCAGGAACTGAGTAGGAATCTACTCGGCACAAGAGGAAAAGCAATCGGCTGGCCAGGGAGAGAAAAACTGGGGCATGGCTGAACGGGATTGGAGAGGAGTTCGCATTAAGAAAACGGATTCCAACAGGGAAAAGAAACACGAGTCGTTGCAGACCGCCTCGATGTCCACTCGGGGGTAAAGAGATTTGGTCATGGTGAGTGTGGAGGCCATGGGCCCCGGATACCTCAAGGAAGGCAATTACGGCCACTCGGACAAAGGGTGGGCCGGTCCCTGCAATTGGAGATAGAGTAGGACTCAGCTTCATATTAGCTTGTATGACAAGGAAAGGGATATAGTACTAGCCGGACACTCTATGTAATGATAAGGAAAGCCCTTGGTCACATCTGACTGGGTTTCTTACCCTATAACCCTCATCTCTCTAGTATATAAGGAGAGGTAGGGAGCCCCTTGGGACAGATGATTCCACATACCGCAAAAGCAATACACCACAACTGGAAGTAGGCCCGAACCAGTATAAATCATCTTGTCTTTAGAAATCCATCGAGTTTAGGTCTCATGAGTAGCCCCATATTATTATTGCCGATATAAAACATCGATAGTTGGCGCGCTAGGTAGGGGCTTCGTTGAGATCATCTTCATCAATCCTGATGGATCCAATCACCGGAGTCAACGGCGTCAAGTTCTTCCCCAGGCATACAATCAACTTTGGGAGCCTCGACTTTGTTGCCGACAAACTCATTGACCTCTCTTTGTCTGACTTGATTTCAACCCGATCGACCAGGGACCAAGCCAACTCAACGCCGGTTGGCCTACTCAACTCTGTAGCAGTTTTTAACATCCTGCTTCAGCAACACCCAAGATCTACGAGTTCTGGGACAACTCTCTTGTCGATGTTTTACACTGGCAATATGATTATGGGGCTACTCGGCGAGGGAAAATTCGATGGACTACAAAGGAACACAAGGAGATTTTATACTGGTTCAGGCCCTCGATGAGAGATAATACCCTACGTCCAGTTGTGGTGGTATTCCTTTGAGGATGTGTGTTGATCAATGATCTCGTGATCTCTTCTGCCCTCAGGGGGCGCCCTGCCTCCCCTTATATACTGGGGGACAGGGGTACAAGATAGGAATCCCAGCCGGATATGGCTAAGGGATTTCCTTCTTAGAGATATACCTTACCCAGCTAAGACAGTATATTCCTTTCTATACAAGGCAAAATCTACCAGGTGTTACTATATCTCTAATTACAAGTTTCGGCCCATCCTCTATCTGAGTGGCCCATATGCTTGTGATGAGGTACCCAGGGCCCATGGCCTCCACAGTAGCCCCTGAGACCTTCATAGTTGAGTCACAGCTGATGCCGAGTGCTCATCCTCCTCGGTGAAGATTGCCCAAGTGCATTGCTCCCGAGTACTCTTTGTCCGAGTGCTTCTTCTTCCCGAGTCCTGCTTCATGTCAGCTGGCAGCGAGGCTATGAAGGGCTTCATGTAGATGTATGAATAGTGTGCGCCGAATAGGCGCACCTATTAGGTGTAGCCCCCGACTTTGTGCTTAATTGTGAAGACAATTCAACATAAAGTCAAAGATCTTTAACCTTGTAGTCTTTCCTGAGTAGATTACTACTGGTATATGAGACTCTTCGGTATCATGTCAACCGGAATATGATTTATAGTCTTGCCGAGTAGCATGCCACTCGTATATAGGACTCTTCAGCTTCATGTCAGCCGGAATAAGGGGTTTATTGTCTTTCCCGAGTGGCGTCCCACTCGGGAGCTAGACTCCTCAACGTCATGTCAGCTGGAAAAGATATTTATAGTCTCTCCTAAGTAGTGCACTACTCGGATGTTAGACTCTTCAGCGTCGTGTCGGCTGGAATAATGTTGCTCATGGCAATTGGTAGCCAAGCATGTAGGCCGAGTACCACTTTATGAAAATAAATCCATTGCATGGTCAGGTGTACTCGAGAAAGATACCTGCATCTCCAATTTTAATGAAGACCAGCTTGTGATCCTTGTAAGGATATATCCTCGATACCTGGTGGATAAAATAGATACCCGAACACATGTGTTTAGCAATTAGGCCTTCATGAAGCATATCTATTTACCTCATCGGTTTCTGTTGGTAGCACCAGCACTGTGATTTTAACCCAGCCTGCGAGCGGCCCATATTGAGCGTGCTACTGTAGAAACTCATATCTTGGTGGCCCAGTGTCGACTTTGCAAGCCCAAGCCCATTTAGTCAGCACGGGCTCTATAAAGGTTGAGGGAGAGAGAAAAGATTCCTCATCTTCCCCACGCGACCAATCGTTTCGTCTTCCTAGCTCCGTGCCAAAATTTCGCTTCCCGCTCTGCTAGGGTTCGCCATTGCTTGCTCCTCCCCACCGAAGTTCGAGCGATTCTGCATCCCCTTGTCTATTCCAAGCCCCCGTCCTTGCTTCCCCCAAATCTCTTATCCCCCCAGCCATGCCGAAGGTTCCAGATGTTATTGGGGCATCAAACGACAGGTGGCCGATCTCGGACTGCAGCCGAGCAAAGCTGGAGAGGTTGGAGAAGTCACTGCGGCTGCAGAGCCGCGATATCATCCGCTTGCGCCCGGCTGAGGGTGACTCGGTCCCAAATCCCCAATCCGGTGAAACCGTTGTTTTTGCCTCTTTCTTTGACCGGGGTTTGTTTCTTCCCTCTTCCGAGTTCTTCTGTCATCTTCTTAAGTTTTATGGATTGGAGTTGGTGAATCTGAATCCCAACTCAATCTTGCAAATCTCCATCTTCGTGACTCTTTGTGAGTGCTACTTGGGCGTGGAACCCCACTTCAATTTCTTTAGGCACCTATTCCACATCAAGCCTCAACCCTCCAAGAATAAGGTTTAGGTGATTGGGGGGCTGGCCTTCAGTTGAGAAGTGAGATGAAGAAGATATATACTAGTCTCCCTCTGAAGTCCTCCTTGAAAGGTTGGCATAAGGAGTGGTTTTATTGTTCCTATCTGCCACCCTCCCTGCCTACATTCACCGAAAAGCCCCCAACGATCTCGCCCAATTGGTCGTCGGATCCAACCTTCGAAGAGATGGGCCAGGTGCATCAGTTGCTGGCCAAATTGGAGAAGTTTAAGGAAGCCGGCCTGACTCAGCGCATTCAGCCGCTGAAGTTGAGGAGCGAGTTCTGCTGGGACTATCAAGGGAAGGATGACCCCGACCGAGAAAGCCGAGAGGTGGTCAGGCAGTAAGAAGTGACCAAGACCTTCTTTACCTATTTCTCCAATGGGGTGATTGAAACCGAGGACGCAGAGCGCTGTATTGCGGCTTATAACTGGAATCGGCCTCGTCCCGAGGTAACCTCTGCCTTTCTTCTATGATGAATGCTTGTAGACATGTATCTGTGATTGCCCAGCATTGTGTGATGTATATTGTTGAATCATTTGCAGTGGTGCAAGGAGTTTGGTGATGACTTCTGCCCGTTGTCGGCCGCTAAATCAAAGAAGAGGCTGAGAAGTCCTTCTGCCGCCCAGCCCGACTCCAAGGGAGCGGGGAAGAAAACCAATGTAGACCGGGGCAAGGCAAAGGTTGTGAAGCTGAGCACCACTGCCAGGAGTCTAAAGACAAAGGACACCGCCGGCATAGCACCTAGGCCATTGAGCCCCAGGCCGAGACCCGTGCGGTCGAGCTCCCCGTTGTCGAGCCCAACCAGAGCGCCGCCGAGTACGAGGTCGACCACAGCGCCGCCGAGTACCCGAGTGCCCCAGCCAGCCACACCATGGACGGGGCAAGCCAGGACTGAAATGCCGCCGCCGACTACCGCACCGTCCGGCCCAACAACCAGCAGCCCTCTAGTGCCGCGCTCTGGATCTCCCGAATAGAAGCTTAACTTCTCCAAGAGGTAGGTCGTTCTGGGTCTTCTGAAAATCGTGTTTATGATAATGACGTCTTGATGTTGGATTCGTTGTGTAGGAGGCGGGTCGACATTGACCTCAAGAGGACCATGCTAGCCACTCCCACTGCCGATCCTACCCCAGCCGAGTCGGAGCCAGCGAGCACACCTGCTGAGCCGGTGGCAGTCCCAGTTGTAGAAACTGGGATGGCCCCGACTGCAGGGCCGTCGACATCGATCAACCAAGGGATGGTTGCTGGGGCCGCTGCTCCAGCCCCTGAGCCGGCGCCTGTTGGTGAAGCCGTGGAAGCAGCTCCTGAGCCAACCCCTGAGGCCCCAGAGGCCGCTGAGTTGGGGGCCAAGAGTCCATCGCCGTCGTGGTCGTCCTCATCGTTGTCATCGCTGTCTCCTCCTTCGGATAAGCCGGACCTCCCTAGGCTCGAAGCTCCTCCTCGTAAGTTCCCATGGACATTCCATTGGATGGCACTTGACGGAACCGCGAAGAGTTATAGGCATGACGAGGCTGTGGCAGAAAGGGAGCGTGAAAGCTTGTTGCGCGCCACACTCGCCGCGTCCCAGGGGATCCAGGCATGACCTTCACTGTGGAGGCCATGGGCCCCGGGTACCTCATTACCAGCATATGGGCCACTCGGATAGAGGATGGGCCGAATCATGTAATTAGAGATAAGATAGCACCCGGCAGACTTTACCTTGTACGATAAGGAATAACAGTCTTAGTCGGATAGGTTTCTATCTCTAAGAAGGAAATCCCTTGGCCATATCCGGTTGGGATCCTTATCATGTACCCCTGTCCCCTAGTATATAAAGGGAGGCAGGGCGCCCCATGAGGGCACGGAAGATCAATGATCACAAACCACCTCAGAGGAATAACACCTCAACTGGACGTAAGGTATTACCTAACAGGGCCTGAACCAGTATAAATCTTCTCTGTGTTCCTCTGCAATCCACCGAATTCACCTTCGCTGAGTAGCCCTATAGTTTTATTGCCGGTGCAAAGCATCGACAGTTGGCACACCAGGTAGGGGCTCCGGCGAATTCTTCATCAGCAAATTCGATGGATCCAACAAACGGAGTCGACGGCAACAAGTTCTCCCCTGGAGACAAGATTTCCTTCGGAAGCCTCGACTTCATTGCCGACCAGATCGACAACCTTACCTTGGCCGGAACAGATCTAATCCAGCCGGCTGAGGAGCCAGCCGACGTAGTGCCAGTCGGCCCACAGGACGCCGCGATCTCCTTCCACGACTTACTGCAGCAGTCCTTCACATCACCAAGCATCGGGACAACTCTCTCCTTCGGTGTCCAACTTGTGCTAGGCCTTGAGCCAGCCCGGGTTGGGCCGAGAAGGGGGGAGATCGTCAATCTCCCACACGGACTCGGCGATGCTGCGGATTTTCATCCCGCACAACAGACCCGATCTCCTGCGATTCAGTTTGGACATGGCCAAGTGTCGTTTCAGATTGGATCTAGAGAGGTTGGGGTCGTTCTCACTCCGATAAACTACTCGGGGCCTGACTCCAAGTCGGATAACGGTTCGAACGCCAGTTCGGGCTCCAGTCTGGCGAGTTTTCTCCCCCCCCCCCCCCCCGCGAGATCTTCTTGGCTTCAACACCACCCTCCGAGGTGCGCCGACTACAAGAGGAGCAATAGGAGGAGGCACGCTGACTAAAACAACAGGAGGAGGCTGATCGCGAGGCTCGTAACGACGGGCTGCGCAGAGCTGGGCGAGCAGCCCAGCAGCAGATCCTCTAGACCAAAGTCGGCGATCATGACGTCTTCATCACGCTGCAACAGAATGTTGTGGCCGCCGCAACTCTGCTAGACACGCTCCAGCTCGGGCCTGATCACCAAGCCACCCGCACTATCGCCAAAATCAAGGCGATGATCACGGCTGCTGCTTGCCAACAGCAACAACAGCAGTCGGGCGACACCTTAGTACCGACTAACCGGTCGAGATCTCCAGCAGCGGGCTCGTCCACGTCAGCCCGACGTCAGGCGGCCGGCTCAAGTCGGCCACGCGAGGAGTCTAGGCAAACTACACTTGGTAATACTAATAACAACAACCGGTGCCGTCACCAATATGTTCGCCGGCCTAATCAAGACCTCCAAGAGCGCCTACAACATGACCTTCGCCATACTATCAGCGCCTGGCGCCATGAACGACAAGAAGATGAGCACCGCTGACTGGAAGATGAAAACGAGCGCTTTGGGCACCATCACGAGTGGTTTAACCGCCGTGGTTGAAGCCCGAGCCCCCACGAAGACGAAGGCATCCCAGCTTTCACTCGGGAGCTACAGGACGTCCATTGGCCGACTGGCTTTAAGCCCACTAGGATCGAAAAGTATGACGGCAAGACAAATCCCAAGTCCTGGCTCACCGTGTATACCCTAGCAGTTCGAGCTGCTGGGGGCGACAACAAAGCCATGGCTAACTACCTCCCAGTCGCGCTAGCCGACTCGGCGAGGACATGGCTGACAGGCCTCCCAAGGCGGTCGATCGGTTCTTGGGGAGAACTCAGGGATCGGTTCATCGCTAACTTTCAGGGGAACTACGAGAGGCCGTCTTCAGAGCACGATCTTTATCAGCTACACCAGAAGAAGAACGAGTCTCTGCGAGATTTCATCAAGAGGTTTTCCGAGAAGCGTAATAAGATCCCAATGATCCACGACGAGGCTGTCATCGCCGCCTTCCGCAAGGGAGTAAAGGATGCCCCATTCATTGCGAAGTTCACTCGAAAACCACCGCCGTCTGTCTGGGCTCTGTTCGACATGGCCAATAAATACGCCGACTCGGCTGAAGCGGTCGTAGAGGCCCTCAACGAGAAGAAGGAGTCCCAACAGAAGGACCAAAAGGCGAAAGCTAACAACGAGACATCTCAAAACAAGTCCGGTAGCCGCAAGCGGAAGTCAGACAACGAGGTGGCCAACATGGAGCGCACTCGGTCGCGGCCCCAGCAGAATAACGACTACCAGAAAGTCATGAGCGGGCCATGCCCCTTCCACCCCAAGGGCAAGCACACGGCCAAAGATTGCTACATGCTAAAGAAGTTTGCCTCCGAGCAAGCTTCATCATCTGGCGCCGACAAGGACAAAGACAAGCCAGATCAGGGTCCGGCCGACGATTTCCAAGATCCTCAGGCCGAGCTCAACCACATCTTCGGGGGGCCGCTCGCGTATGAGTCCAAGCGCAAACAGAAGCTTTCAGCGCATGACATCAACACTGTCTCTACAACGGACACCCCCTAGTACCTGCGCTGGTCAGAGATGGCCATCACCTTCAATCGCGTAGATCACCCAGATCGGGTTTCTCACCCGGGACGTTACCAACTCGTCCTGGACCCGGTCGTCAGACACGTCAGGCTAAAGAAAACCCTTATCGATGGAGGTAGCATGCTAAACATCTTATTCTCCAAGACTTTGGACGAGATAAAGATTCCTCGTTCAGAACTACGGCCAAGTACTGCGCCCTTCCACGGGATAATTCCCGGCCTATCATCAACTCCACTCGGGCAGATAACCTTGCTGGTAACCTTCGGCACGCGGGATAACTTCCGCACGGAAAATGTTTGTTTCGAGGTTGCCGACTTCGAGACTGCGTACCACGCGATACTCGGATGACCGGCACTCGCCAAATTCATGGCGATACCGCACTATACATACATGGTGCTCAAGATGCCTAGGCCAGCAGGAGTCCTGTCCCTCCGCAGCGACATCAAGCAAGCATTCACCTGTGATAAGGAGAGCTGCGAACTGGCTCAATCACAAGAGGCGGCAGTCAGGTGTGATAGCATTCGGCAAGCCGTCATAACGGAAGTCGAGCAGGATCAAGTTCCGGTGAAAAAGGCAGCGAAGTCGGTAATTTCAGTGGACTCTGACACAAAGAAGGTCCCCCTGGACCCATCCAACCCCTCCAAGACTACCCTAGTCGAGACTGGACTCGACCCCAAATAGGAAGACGCGCTCGTCACCTTCCTACAGGCCAATAAAGATATCTTCGCATGGAAACCGTCCGACATGCCGGGCGTACCAAGGGAGGTGATCGAGCATGCCCTCAATGTGAAGATAGACGCCAAGCCAGTCAAGCAACAGCTGCGGTGCCTCGCTCAAGACCGCAAGGATGCTATTCGGGAGGAGATCACCAAGCTCCTCGCAGCCGGGTTCATCAAGGAGGTCTATCACCCGGATTGGCTGGCAAACCCAGTTCTGGTTCGGAAGAAGAACAGTAAATGGCACATGTGCGTCGACTACACCGATCTCAACAAGGCATGCCCCAAGGACCCATTTGGTCTTCCTAGGATAGATCAGGTGGTCGATTCCACGGCAGGGTGCGACCTACTCAGCTTTCTCGACTGCTACCCGGGATACCATCAAATCAGCCTGAGGGAGGAAGACTGCTTAAAGACATCTTTCATCACACCGTTTGGAATGTACTGCTATATCACAATGCCGTTCGGTTTGAAGAATGCTGGAGCAACCTATCAACGGGCCATTCAGTGGTGTCTGCACACTCAGATCGGGCACAACGTGGAAGCCTATGTTGACGACGTGGTGATCAGGACCAAGTCTAAAGAAGACCTCATCGCTGACCAGGAAGAAACCTTCCAAAATCTTTGATGATTCAAGATGAAGCTGAACCCGGAAAAATGTGCCTTCGGAGTGCCATCCGGCAAGCTACTCGGCTTCATCGTCTCGCATCGCGGCATCGAGGCCAACCCAGAGAAAGTCAACGCCATCAGGAACATGGCACCCCCGACTAACGTCAAAGACGTCCAGAAGTTAACAGGCTGCATGGCGGCACTCAGCCGGTTTATTTCCCGACTGGGCGAACGGGGTATGCCCTTCTTCCAGCTACTCAAAAAGGTGGACAACTTCCAATGGACTCTGGAAGCCCAGCAAGCCTTCAAAGACTTTAAGCAATTCCTCACATCGCCTCCCGTGTTGGTGTCACCTCTGCCCCAAGAACCGCTAATGCTATATCTGGCAGCAACTACTCAGGTAGTTAGCACGGTGCTAGTGGTTGAGCGATCCGAATAGGGTCACATTCAGAAAACACAACGGCTAGTCTACTTTGTCAGCGAGGTCCTTGCCGACTCGAAGATGAGATATCCGCAGGTCCAGAAGCTGCTATATGGCCTACTCATTACAGTCCGGAAGCTGGTGCATTATTTTCAAGCACATCAAGTCATGGTGGTCACAGCGTTTCCACTCGGGGATGTCCTTCATAATCGCGAGGCCGCTGGCCGAATCGCGAAATGGGTACTCGAGTTGATGGCATTCGATATCACCTTTCAGCCATGGACAGCAATTAAATCACAAGCTCTAGACAACTTCGTGGCTGAGTGGACAGATGTTCAACTCCCAACATCAACAGCAAAGCTAGAGTACTGGACAATGTACTTCAACGGTTCCCTACGGATCGGCGGCGCCAGGGCTGGAGTCATATTGACGTCCCCCACCGGCGAAAAACTGAAGTACGTTCTACAAATCCACTTCCCGGCTTCCCACAACGTCACCGAGTACGAGGCACTTATTCACGGGCTCCGCATCGCTATATCACTCGGCATACGTTGACTGGTTGTGCGCGGGGATTCTCAACTCGTGGTAAACCAAGTCATGAAAGACTAGACTTGTCTCGACGATACCATGGCAACATACCGTCAGGAGGTCCGCAAGCTAGAAAAGAAGTTCGACGGGCTGGAAATAACACATGTCCTGCACCAATACAACGACGCGGCAGACGAGCTGGCAAACATGGGATCCAAGCGAGAAGCAGTTTCGACTGGAATCTTTGTCGAGCAACTGATGGAGCCATCAGTCAAGAAGAAACCAGCACCGAAGCAGTCGGGAGGCGAACCTACCCCGGCCACAAACGAGGTGCTGCACATATGTCAAGACTAGAGGACTCCTGTTGTCCAATTTCTCCTAGACGATGAACTCCCAGAAGATCGTAGTCAAGCTGAGCAGATAAAGCGTCGAAACAAAAGCTTCCTACTAGTCGGAGAAGACCTGTACCGAAGGAGCGCATCCGGTGTCCTCATGCGTTGCGTCGCCACCGAGGAGGGCAAGCAGATCCTACAGTCGATTCACTCGGGCATATGCGGCAACCATGCCGCATCCAGGACGTTAGTCGAAAAGGCTTACCACCAGCGATTTTTTTGGCCCACAGCAGTAACAGACGCCAATGACATTGTTCGCAAGTTCGAGGGTTGCCAGTTCTACACAAGACAAACAAATCTCCTAGCCCAGGAACTCCAAACCATCCCTATTTCTTGGCCATTCGTAGTATGGGGGCTCGACATGGTCGGGCCCTTCAAGAAAGCGCCAAGAGGGTTTACACATCTATTCGTCGCGGTGGATAAATTCACCAAGTGGATTGAGGCTAAACCCGTTGCAACAATTACAGTGGCACGAGCAAAGGACTTCATCATGAGTATACTATACCGGTTCGGGGTTCCTAACCACATCATCACCAACAACGGTACTCAGTTCACGGGCGGCGTATTCCAAGACTTTTGCGAAGAGTTTGGCATCAAGATCTGCTACGCATCTGTGGCGCACCCGTGGAGCAACGGGCAGGTCGAACGAGCCAACGGTATGGTCTTACAAGGCATCAAGGCCAGGATATTTGACCGACTACAACCATACGTGGGCCGGTGGGTACAAGAACTCCCATAGGTTCTCTGGTCTCTCAAAACTACGGTTAGTCGGGCAACATGGCAATCCCCTTTCTTCCTGGTCTACGGTGCTGAGGCTATGCTACCAACAGAGTTATAGTTCGGCTCTCCGCGAGCCCGGGCTTACTCAGAAGATGACTCAAATAACACCCGACTGGTCGAGCTAGATCAGTTCGAAGAAGCAAGGGACACCGCAACAATCTAGTCGGCAAGGTATCTTCAAGGCCTACGTCGCTACCACAATCGCAATGTCCATGGCCACACCTTTTTGGTCGGGGATCTCGTTCTGAGGAAAATACAAACCACCAATCACAGGCACAAATTATCCCCAATCTGGGAAGGGCCATTCATTATAGCCGAGGTCACACGGCCAGGCGCCTACCGACTGAAGACCAAAGACGGTGTCCTCATCAACAACTCATGGAACATAGAACAGCTATGTCCTTTCTATACCTGAGTTTTATACTTTTTCATGTGTACAATTTCTCTGACTCACTATGCCGCTTGTATCAACCGAGTAGTGAGTCGGGGGCTGCATGCATATACGTGCTGTCAATAATATATGAGCTGATCCTACTCAGTCACGAAGCTTTACTAAAACTGTCGTGTTTGCCCGAGTCCAGCTTCCTACTTTGAACAATTTTATTAAGTTCTAACAGAATAACTCGGCACAGACCACACGGTCAAGTAAAGCTAATGACAACTGAGTACATAAGCTTGGTGGTGTCGCACATATATTTACACATGTTTTCCACAAAAGTTTATACATACCGACTACATAATATGTTACCCTTACAGACCCAGGTCTCGGGTAATTATCTCAGCAGTCAGCTTCGCCCGGGCAATCAGCTCTAGCGCCTCCTCAGGCGTCGTCTCCTCGGCAAACCCCTCCCCAATGGCTTCAATGTCTGCCCTCGGGTAGATGGATTTGGTCATCGCCAGGGTTTGGGCCACGCCGGCAACAACATGCTCATCTGAGTACTTCTTCAAGGCACTCGGTGCATTCTCAAGACGCACCTCTATTTGGGGGATCCTGCTGCAACTGGTTCCCACAGGGCTGGGATCTATGAGGTCAAGGAGCCCTTTCATGGACCCGACGAGGGCTTCCCGTGACTCCCTGATGACTCTTATCTCCTCTGTGTAAAACCGATACTGGGCCTGGACATTGACTCCCATATCTGTCCGGGTCCACCGGCGAGTAAAATTTGTCAGACTCGGTTGCAGACGGAATGACTAATGGATTGGCTAAGATCACGGTCAGGCTGAGGATTTACTTTCATAGTCAGCCTCCCACCCGACCACGGTCTTCTCCAGTTCAGCTTTTTCCTTACCGAGCTTGACGACGGCCTCTTTCAACTCGGCCTTCTCCCGATCAAGCTCGGCATTGGCCTTTGTCAGCTCAGCCTTGACCTTCTCAAGCTTGGCCCTGGCTTCTTCGGCCTCCTTCAGCTAGGATTCCCTCTCTGTTCGGGTCTTCAACTCTGCTTCGAGGGCTGCACGACAGATTAGCCAAGAGCTCAACTGTGCAGTCATGACATAACTGGGCAGTCGGGAACCACGTAGCTGGACGAATATGTCGATGGTTCAGTCGGGAAGGTGCATTCGGAGAATTTACCACTGAGCCTTCCGGCTAGGGCCCAAGTCTCCTCCCTGAGCTGGTAAGCGCCACTCTTCAGCCAGGCTTCCCTCCCCACGTGACGCTCCTCCATCTCGGCCTTCAACGCCCGGAGCTGCTCCAATTCTATGAGGTGGGGAGCCATTTCGACCAGGATCTCTGTCATTGCCTCATTGCGGTCGACAAGCTTCTGCTCAGGGTAAAAAACAAATCAAGGATGGAGTCAGACGTCAAAACGAGAAGATCACCACGACTCTGCCACAAGAATCATACCCCGACTCCCTGGGACCCGTTGGTAGAGGCGCGAAGCAAGTTTTCGCGCTCCCTTCTCGCAGCAACTTCGTCAAGCTTGAAGCTCTTCGCGGTCTCGTTGGGCGCCGTCCAGGTGAATGTCCTAGGCATCCTACGCGGAGGAGCTTCAATCCGAGGCAGGTTCGGGATCTCTGGCGGCGGCGATGATGACGACGACGACCACGACGGCGACGGGCTCCCGGCCCCCATGCCACCGTCCCCCGTGGCCTCGGGGACCGGCTCGGGGGCTCCGACAGCGTCCTCTGCGGTGGGCGACGCTTCAGGGGCTAGGGCCTCAACCTCAGCAACTGCCTCTTGGTTGGGTGGCGATGGCAACCCTGCAGTTAGGACCACCTCAGTCTCCGCAACTGGGCTGGCCACCAGCTCAGCGGGTGTGTTCGCGGCCGCCGGCTCGGCTGGGGTAGGCTGTTCAAGGGGAGCGGTCGGATAGGTCTCCTTGAGATCGATATCGGCCCGCTTCCTGCATGACAAAAAAAGACATCAAAACACTACAGCAACACGCAAGGATTCCAGAAGATCCGGAGCAGCATACCTCTTGGAGAACTTCAGTTTCCTGCCGGGCGACCTGGGTCCTGGCGGAGCGCTACCTCCGGTTGTCAGCCCGGCCGGCGAATTGGTCAGCGCCACAGTCAGTGGTGGCATATCAGCTCGAGTCGGCCCCGGTTCTGGTGTGGCTGGCTTGGGCGCCCCCGTCCTCGGCGGTGTCTGCTTTGGCCAGCCCCTCGGCGGTGCTGTTGCCGGACTCAGCAACGTTGGGCTCAAACCCACAGGTCTCAACCTTGGACTTGATCGCCTGGGCACCGCGGCGACGATGTCCTTTATCTTCAGGCTTCCTGCCACGGCGCGCGGCATCATGGCCCCCTCGCCCCGATACAGAATGGGCTTCTTCCCCGCTCTCTTGGAGTCGGGCTGGGTAGTAGAGGGGCTCCTCGGCCTTTTCTTCGATGCAACGGCCGACAATGGGCGGGAGTCTTCATTGAACTCTTCGTGCCACTACAAATGAGTCAACAAAATACATCATGCAGTGTTGAACAATCACAGTTCCACAGGCATTCATCACAGAAGAATATTAAAGGTTACCTTGGTCCGGGGCCGAATGAAGCTATAGGCTGCGACCCGGCGCTTATCGTCTTCGGTCGCGATCACCCCCTCGGAGAAATAACCGAACAAGGTCTCGGTCACTACGCGCTTGCTGGCTGACTCGTTGCTTACTCGGTTAGGATCATTTTTGCCCTTAAAGGCCCAGCCAAATGCGCTCCTCAGCTTCAGCGGCTGGATGCGCCGAGTCAGGAAGTGATGAGCCACCCAAGGTCCTGTCAGGCCAGCCTTCTTGAGGTCATCTAACTTCACCAACAATTGATGTGCCTAGCCCATCTCCTCAAAGGATGGCTCTGCTGACCAATTTAGTGAAACCATGGGTGGCAAGCCGGTAAATGGGCGCAAGGAGGGAGCCAGATCTGCGCAATAGAACCATTCCTTGTGCCAGCCTTTTAGAGAAGATTTCAAGGGGAGATCAACATATGTCTTCTTCCCATTGCTCCTTAGCTGGAGACCAGCCCCCCCAATCACACTAATATTATTCTTGGAGGGTTGGGGTTTGATGTGGAACAGATGTCGGAAGAGAATAAAATGGGGTTCAACACCCAAAAAGCACTCACAGAGAGTAACAAATATGGAGATCTGATGGATCGAGTTGGGGTTCAAATGCACCAACTCCAGCCCGTAGAAGTCAAGGACGCAGCAGAAGAAATCGGAAGATGGAAGGCACAAGCCCCGATCGAAAAAAGAGGCAAAAACTACTGTTTCACCAGGTTGGGGATCTGGGACTGACTCACCCTTAGCCGCCCACCAGCGAATCACCTCTTGGCTGGGCAACTTCAGTTGACTCTCCAGCAGCTTCAGCATCACCGAGCCAAAATCTGAAATCGGCCAAGCACTCTCCGGCGCACCCATAAGATCCGAAGCTTTCAGCATGGCTGGAAGCGGCAAGATTTGGGGGAAAACGAATCGGGGGCTTGGAACAAATGAAGAGGATTAGAATCGCCCGAGTTTGGGTGGGAAATAGCAGCAGCTAACCCTAGCCGGGCGGGAAGCGAAAAGTTGGGTGCGAAGGTGGAAGACGAAGCGATTGGTTGATTTGGGGAAGATGAAGGAATCTTTTTCTCTCCCTGCTTTTTATAGAGCCGATGCTGGCTAGATGGGCTTGGGCCTACACAGTCAGCACTGGGCCACCAAGATATGAGTTCTTACAGTAGCATGCCCCACGTGGGCCGCCCGCAGGCTGAGTTGAAATTATAGCGCTGGTGCTACCAACAGGAGCCGGTGAGGTAAATAGATATGCTTCATGAGAGCCTTATTGCTAAACATATATGTTTGGGTATCTGTTTTATCCACCAGGTCTCGAGGATATATCCTTATAAGGATCACAAGCTGGTCTTCATTAAAATTGGGGATGCAGGTATCTTTCTCGGGTACACCTGACCACGCAGTGGATTTATTTTCATGCAGTGGTACTCAGCCTACATGCGTGGCCACCAGTTGCCATGAGCAACATTATTCCAGCCGATATGATGCTGAAGAGTCTAACTTTCGAGTAGTGCACTACTCAGGAGAGACTATAAATCCCTTATTCCCCCTGACATGATGCGGAGGAGTCTAACTTCTGAGTGGGATGCCACTCGGAAAAGACTATAAACTCCTTATTCCAGCTGACATGACGCTGAAGAGTCCCATATACGAGTAGCATCCTACTCGGCAAGACTATAAATACCCATTCCGACTGATATGAAGTCGAAGAGTCCTACATACAAGTAGTTCCCTACTCGGCAAGACTATAAAGTTTATTCCGGTTGACATGATACCGAAGAATCTCATATACCAGTAGTAATCTACTCGGGTAAGATTATCAGGTTAAAGATCTTTGACTTTATGTTTAATTGTCTTCACAATTAAGCATAAAGTCGGGGGCTACACCTAATAGGTGCGCCTATTCGGCGCACACTATTTATACATCTACATGAAGCCCTTCATAGCCTCGCTGCCAGCTGACATGAAGCAGGACTCGGGAAGAAGACTTACTCGGACAAAGAGTACTCGAGAGCATCGCACTTGGGCAATCTTCACCGTGGAGGACGAGCACTTGGCATCAGCTGTGGCGCAACTATGAAGGTCTTAGGGGCTACTGTGGAGGCCATGGGCCCCGGGTACCTCATTACCAGCATATAGGCCACTCGGATAGATGATGGGTCGAATCATGTAATTAGAGATAAGATAGCACTCGGCAGACTTTACCTTGTACGATAAGGAATAAGAGTCTTAGTCGGATAGGTTTCTATCTCTAAGAAGGAAATTCCTTGGCCGTATCCGGCTGGGATCCTTATCATGTACCCATGTCCCCTATTATAAAAGGAGCAGGTGCCCTATAAGGGCATGGAAGATCATTGATCACAAACCACCTCAGAGGAATAACACCTCAACTGGACGTAAGGTATTACCTCACATCGAGGGCCTAAACTAGTATACATCTTCTCTGTGTTCCTCTACAATCCACCGAATTCACCTTCGCCGAGTAGCCCTATAGTTTTATTGCCGGTGCAAAGCATCGACATTCACCATATTCGCGGTCTTGGTTTTCTTGCTCGTATGAGTTATCTGACGACTGACTTTGTTTTGCTCTGTTTTTCCCTGAGTAGAAGCTTGTTGATCACTCGGAGAAGATGAGCAAAGTCTTGATGCGGGTTGTCCCCCAGCTCCAAGAGTTAGACCAGCTCCGGGCCCTGAAGGTCGAAGTAGAAGGGTGCTGCCAGGAGAGGGAGTCTTGGCTGAGGGACTCCGTTACTCAGCTCAGAGCCAAGAATTGGGACCAAGCCAGTAAGATAAGAGGTAATCCTCCAAGATGTATCTTTCTGACCAGGTCCATAGTATATTTCTCTAGCCGTGTTGTTCCAGACTGCCCGGTTGTATCTTGACTGCAATGTCGAGTCCTTGACTAATTTGTCATGCAGCCCTCGAAGCCGAGTTGAAGGGCCGAACAGAGATGGAAATCCAGCTGAAGGAGGCCGAGAAAGCCAGGGCCGAGCTTGAAAACGACAAGGTCGACCTGACAAAGGCCAAGACCAAGCTTGAGCAAGAGAAGGCCGAGTTGAAGGAGGCCAATGTCAAGCTCGAGAAGTACAAAGCTGAACTGGAGAGGACCATAGCCAGATGGGAGGCCGACTACAACAGTAAGTCTCCCTGTTGACGCTGATCTTGACCAATCCATTAATTACTCCATCTGCGGCTTTACCTAACAAGTTTACTTGTCGGTGAACCCGGGTAGCTGCTAGAGCCAATTCCCAAGCCCAATTTCAGGCTTACGTAGAGGAGATAAGGGTCATCAAGGAGTCACGGGAGGCACTCCTCGAATCCGTGAGAGGGCTCCGTGACATCATGGATCCTCGCCCCATGGGAACTAGCTGCAGCTCGATCGTCCAAGTGGAGGCGCGCCTTGAAGATGCACCGAGTGCCTTGAAGAGGTACTCGGATGAGCATGTTATCACCAGCGTGGCCCGAACCCTGGCTATGACCAAGTCCATCTACCCAAGGGCAGATGTTGAAGCCATCGGGGAGGGATTTGCCGAGAAGACAACTCCTGAGGAGGCGCTGGAGCTGATAGCCAAGGCGAGGCCGACTGCAGAGATTATCACCCGAGACCTGGGTCTATAGAAAGAGTACGTCATGCAGTCGGTGTATTGTGAACTTTTATAAAGACATGTGTAAATATATGTGCAATGCTGCCAAGCTTTAAACTATTACTCAGTTATCATTAGCTTTACTAGACTATATGGTCTGCACCGAGTTAGTGTATGGTAACTTAATGAAATCATTCACCGTAGGAAGCTGTACTCGGGCAAACCTAACAAGGTCGTAGTGAAGCTTCATAACATAAGTAAAATAGGCTTGTATATTATTGACAAAGCACATAAGATACATACAGCCCCCAACTCACTACTCGGTTGAAACAAGCGGCGTAGTGAGTCAGAGGAACTGTACACATGGAAAAGTATAAAACTCAGGTATAGAAAGGACGTAGTTGTTCTATGTTCCATGAGTTACTGATGAGGGCACCGTCTTGGGTCTTCAGTCGGTAGGCGTCTGGCCGCCTAACGGCCCTTCCTAGATTGGGGATAGTTTGTGCCTATCTTTGGTGGTTTGTATTTTCCTCAAGGCGAGATCTCCGACCAAAAAGGCGCAGCCACGGACATTGCGATTGTGGTAGCGACGCAGGCCTTGGAGATACCTTGCCGACTGGATTGTTGCGATGTCCCTCGCTTGTTCCAACTGATCTAATTCGACCAGCCGGGTATCATTTGAGATGTCTTCTAAGTAAGCCCGGACTCATGGAGAGCCGAACTCTAACTCGGTTGGTAGCACAGCCTCGGCACCGTAGACTAGAAAGAAAGGGGATTGCCCTGTTGCCCGACTAACTGTGTGTGGGCACCCGGAAATTATACCGTCCAATGCATTTTGTAACCGCCACATAATTTTGGATGAGTGGGATCCATACACGCATAAATAGCCACTCATACCTCAATGTGCCCATGATCACAAAATTTACAACATTCGGTATAAAATCCATAATGCCGAACAATGAGCAAAGGAGATATTGTTCGGACTCCACATGCCAGTCAACTTCAGCCTGAGACATGCCCGTCAAACCACACGAAGGCGGCGACCAGATGTGGTACACATCTCAGGAGACTAGACTCAAATTGCGAGAGCTCTACAACATCTCAATTGATCAAAATTCATACTCGTGCTTAGCTAGTCCCTAGGAATGCGACTAGCCTCACACTTTCATCGCAAGCGATTAATAAACATAGCAAGTACCATAATAGGGATAAAGTGCAGCGAGGTACATGATACATAATAGGGTCCGAGGTCCCAACATACAACACATAAATATAGCAGCGAAAGTCTCAGACAGAGCTCATAAGCAAAAGATAAAACCGGTGGTGCCACAACCCCACTAGGGCAAACCAACCGGGCAAGAGCCAAGCTGCAAGAGATCACTCATCACCCTCGCCGCCCTCGGCAGAGCAATGACCACACAAGAAGCATAACTCATAACCGGTATCCTCACCTGAAACAGCGGCGCTGGGTTAAGTACAAGATTGTACTCGCAAGTCTTACCCAAAATTATATACACATAAGGGAGAGAGAAGTATGCAAGCTTTCTAGCCTATAGTGGGTCTCTAGGTTCAACATTTGCATAAAGCTAATTTTATTGAGCAATTAATGAGTAAAATAAGCAAGGACGAGCAAATCTAGCATCATTTTAATTTATGGACAGCAAGTAGATAATTCTGAAATGTATAAGCAAAAGAGCCCAAACGGCGCCCTCATCATCAACCATGGACTACCAAAGTCCATACCAACATGGCACAACATGCCAACCCCACCATCAAACATAATCCCATCCATAAAAATCCATATTTGATGCTAACTTAACTGACTAACACATCAAGCATTGTCCATAACCGAGGACGCGGCTATTTGAATAGATTATACTCTGATCAGAGGTGTACAACTGGACCCACACGAAATGAACAAGCATCAAATGCTACACACCCCGTCGGGTGCGGTTGATATGCTGCTGCTCTCTGCCCCTCACCGATCGGAGGTTGTACGTGTGGACGATCGGTGGGCGCTGTTTGAAGGTTGATCGGCGGCGAGGAGCCAGCGATCGTGCGAGGAGGAAGAAAGAGGTGGCGGCTAGGGTTAGACTCCCGGCTCCCTTCAGGAAGCCGGAAACAATATGTTTCTGCTTAAACTGATCCAATTGTCTTTACAACTATATATCGCTTCTCCTTTCTAAAAATAAAAATAAGTTTCTAATAATAATAATAGTTCTCTAATAATAGGAAAACAACTCCTGGGCCATGAGGCCTGCTAGCCACGAGCGTCCTCCTCTGATATTGAACTCCCGTCATAACATCTCTCCCCGCCCCGGCAAACAGCTCGTCCTCGAGCTGCACATCCGGGTAGAGAGTCTTGAAGTCGTCCAGGGGCTCCCAGGTGGCGTCGTCCTCCGGAAAGACCTTGCCACTTGACGAGGATGCGCCACGCGCCGCGACGAAGCTGGGCGCGCAGGACCTGCGCAGGGCTGGCAGCAGTCGCCCGTCCTGAACCCGGTGGCAGCACGGTCGGTGTGATGGTGGCGAGCCGGCGTAGTTGTAAGGCTTTAACAGCCCTACATGGAAGACGTCATGCAGGCGCGCGTCCGCGGGGAGTCGGAGACGATAAGCCACCTGCCCGATGCGCTCAACGATCTGGAACGGCCCGGCGTAGCGTGGGCGCAGCTTGCCCTTGGACGGCGAAGCGAGCGCATGGGTGGGTCGGTGGAGAAGTCGGAGCAGCACCCATGCGCCCACGTCGAACTCCACCTCGCGATGGTGCTCATCGTAGTGGCGCTGGGCGTACTGCTGGGCCTGAAGAAGACGCTCGTGAACCTCCTCCAGGAACGCGTCGCGGTCCCGCAGCATGGCGTCCACCGCCTCTGTCTGAGCCGCCCCGGCGTGGTGTGGCAGGAGGGGTGGCGGGGGTCGGCCGTACACAACCTCGAACGGCGACGCTCGGAGCGCCGTGTGGTACGAGGTGTTGTAGCAGTACTCCGCCCAGGAGAGCCAGTCGACCCACGAGCGAGGCCGATCACCTGTCGCACAGCGCAAGTACATTGCGATGATCTTGTTGACGACCTCGGACTGGCCGTCCGTCTGGGGGTGAAAGGCCGTACTGAGCCGCTGCTTGACACCGGCACATTTAAAGAGATCGCGCCAGAGATTGCTGTGAAGACTAGTCGCGATCGCTGACGATGGAGCTGGGGAAGCCGTGCAGGCGCACGATCCCGTCGAAGAAGGCGCGGGCGACGGAGGCGGCGGTGTAGGGGTGGCTGAGCGCGATGAAGTGGGCGTACTTCGAGAAGCGGTCTACCACCGTCAGGACCACGGACTTGCCGTGCACCTTCGGCAGCCCCTCGATGAAGTCCATAGAGATATCCGCCAACACCTGCGACGGAACGTCCAAGGGCTGAAGTAGGCCGGCCGGCTGTGTGGTCGGCGTCTTGTTCCGCTGGCACACGTCGCAGGAGCGGACGAAGTCGTGCACCAGCCGGCGGTCGCCGGGGATGTAGAAGTCTGCGCGGAGGCGCACAAGGTTTTCTGGACCCCCTCGTGGCCAGCCGAGTGAGCCAGGGTCACCACCTGGTGGCGCAAGTCGTCGGTGGCAGGCACGTAGATGCGCTTGCCGTGGAGGAGGAAGCCGTCGTCGGCTGCCCATGGCTCGCCCAGAGACGCAGCCTCCAGCTGCTGCAGCAGGTCGCGCGCGACCGGGTCGTCCGCGGTGGCGCGGCGGATGTCGGCGTAGAGGTCGAAGGAGGGCCCAGAGAGGGCACAGAGCGCCGCAGTCTCCTCGTCGCGGCGGGACAGCGCGTCGGCCGCCGAGTTGAGCCGCCCGGGGCGGTACTCAACCGTGAAGTCGAACCCGAACAGCTTGCTGAGCCACTGATGCTGAGGCACGGTGGACAGCCGCTGGTCCAGGAGGAACTTCAGGCTGTAGTGGTCGGTGCGGACGAGGAACCGGCGCCCCCACAAGTACGGGCGCCAGTGCCGGACGGCTTGCACCAGCCCGATGAGCTCGCGCTCGTAGGCCGCCAGCTTGACATGGCGGGCGGCGAAGGGTCGACTGAAGAAAGCCAGGGGTCCCCCCCCTTGGTGTAGAACGGCGCCAAAGCCGGTGCCGGACGCGTCGCAGTCGACCACGAACTGGCGCTCGAAGTCGGGCATCTGTAGAACCGGCGCCGACGAGAGCGCCCGCTTCAGGGCAGCGAAGGCCTCGTCCGCCTCCGCCGTCCAGACGAACGCCTCCTTCCGCAGGAGACGTGTGAGTGGTGCCGCGATGGAGCCGAAGTCGCGGATGAACTTCCTGTAGTAGCCGGCGAGGCCCAGGAAGCCACGCACCCCGCGTGGGGAGCGCGGTAGCGGCCATGAGGCGACCGCGGCCACCTTGTCGCTGTCCATGGCGACGCCGTCGGCGGAGATGACGTGGCCGAGGTAGGCGACGGAGAGGGCCCCGAAGGAGCACTTCGACCTCTTCAGAAAGAGGCCGTGGGCCCGTAAGGCGGTGAAGACGAGGCCGACATGCTGCAGGTGCTCAGACCACGACGTGCTGTAGATCAAAATGTCGTCGAAGAAAACCAGCACGAACCTGCGGAGGAAGGGGCGGAGCACGTCGTTCATCAACGCCTGAAATGTCGCAGGGGCGTTGGAGAGCCCAAACGGCATCACCAGGAACTCGAAGTGGCCGTGGTGGGTGCGGAACGCCGTCTTCTCGATGTCCGCCGGGTGCATGCGCACCTGGTGGTACCCCGAGCGGAGGTCGAGCTTGGTGAAGTACTTGGCCCCGTGGAGCTCGTCGAGGAGCTCATCAACCACCGGGATCGGGAACTTGTCCTTGGACGTACGGTCGTTGAGCGCGCGGTAGTCGATGCAGAAGCGCCACGACCCATCCGCCTTCTTGACGAGGAGCACGGGTGCCGAGAACGGAGAAGTACTGGGGCGGATGATGCCCTGCTCCAGCATGGCGGCGCACTGCCGCTCGAGCTCGTCCTTTTGCAACTGAGGGTACCGGTACGGCCGCACTGCCACCGGCGCGGTTCCGGGCAGCAGGTGGATGCGGTGGTCGTAGGGGCGGGCTGGTGGAAGGCCGCGCGGTGTGTCGAAGACGGCGTCGTGCTGAAGTAGGAGCTCGTCCAGCAGCGGGTGGTGCGGGTCCGAAGCGACCGCTGCCAGCGACCGCTGCTGGGAGGGCGCGCCCGGGGCGCCCACACACTGCCACGTGACGCGGCGGTCCACATGCAGGAAGGACACGGTGAGCCCCTCGAAGTCCCAGGTGAGGGGGCCAGCGTGCCAAGGAAGTCGACGCCGAGGATGAGTCGAAACAGCCGAGCGCGAGGCCGACGCAGGTGATGGAGAAGGACGTCCCGCAGATGTCGACGGGCACGTCGCGGGCGATGCCGTCACACGGCACGCGCTCGCCGTTGGCCACCGTAACGCGAAGCTGGTCGCCCCCTGAGGAGCGAGACCAAGGCGCCGCATGGCCGCGCCCTGGAGGAAGGTGTGGGTGGAGCCGGTGTCCAGGAGGGCGAGAGGCGCTCGCCCTTGATCGTCACGGGCAGGAGCATAGTGTGGTACGTCCTGATGCCTGCAAGAGCGTGTACAGAAACCACGAGAGCGTGAAGTGAGCGTGAGCGTCCGCTGCGGCGGCGGCGTCTGCGGGCAAGGCCGCGGCCGCGTCGTCGGCGGCCGCCTCCTCGTCGTCGTCGAGGAAGTCGTCCGCTCCAGGAAGAACAGGCGGGGGCACACGTGCCCACGCACGTACTGCTCGTCGCAGTTGTAACAGAGGCCCTGACGACGGCGTTCCTGCATCTCGGCCGGCGAGAGGCGACGGTACGGCCGCACGGGTGCCGCCGGGGCTGCTGCGCCCGGTGCTGCAGCGCCAGCTGCGGGCGGCGCAGGCAGCGCTGGTGCTCCAGCCGGGGCCGCGGCCGCCCCCTGTTGGCGTGGGGGAAGGGCTGGCCGCGGGGGAGGGCGGGCGCCGCGCTGCTGAGGGGGTGCTGCCGCGGCCAGAGCCCGTGTCTCGAAGGCACGGGCGAGGAACATGGCCGTCTGGAGGTCGGGCGGGGCGCGCAGCGCGACGTCGACCCGAATGTGTTCCGGGAGGCCGCCGACGAAGAGCTCCGCCTTTTGGCGCGTGGAGATGTCCCTGGAGTGCGCCAGCACCGTCTGGAAGCGGTCCGCAAACTCCTGGACCGTGGAGTGGAAGGGAAGGCGCCCCAACTCGGCCAGCCGCGAGCCGTAGATAGGCGGTCCGAAACGAAGACGGCAAAGCTCCTTGAAGTGCTCCCAGGACGGCATGCCCTCGTCCAACAGGAGGGCGTAGTACCATGTCTGAGCGGCGCCGGTGAGGTGGTAGGAGGCCATCCACGTCCGCTGCTCCACCGGAGTGCGCTGGCCCCAGAAGAATTGTTCACAGTGTGTGAGCCAATTCAGCGGGTCGACCGAGCCGTCATACGTCGCGAAGTCGATCTTGTAGGTCCGAGGCTGGAAAGGCGCCGCGCCGAACGTCGCGGGAGCGGCAGCCGAGGGCGCCCCGCCGAGCGCTGGAGCTGCAGCCGGCGCGGACCCGAAGGTGGAGCCGTGGAAGATTGGGCCGTCAACGCCGCCATAGAGCGTTCCCGACGCCGGAACGCCCCCATGGCCGAAGCCCGCTGTGATGGAAGGGGTCGAATGGACCGACGGGCGCGCCGGCGCGGAGGAGTAGACCGGCGGCGCGACGTCGGGGATCCACGGAGGAAGCGGGGACGGCGAGTGGGGGAACTGGATCTCCTGGATGGGGACGCCGCCGGGGGGAACCGCCGGTGCTGGCGCGGTGGTGTGCGCCGTGCTGTCCTGCGGCATCCCGTAGGGGTAGACGGCGCCCGAGGCGGGCGAAGGCAGCCGCTGCTGCGGGTTGGGCGCCGGCGGCTGCTGCGGGTGTGGGTGAGTCGGCGCCACGCCTGGCTGCGGTCCCAAGAGGAATGCGTGGACGCCGGCCATCATCCTGCCGAGGTCGAGAACGGCCGCGGTGAGCTGCTCGTTGGTCATCACCCCCACAGCGGAGGAGGAAGCCCCGGCGGCCAGCGGCAGCGATCCCGCGGGCAGAGAGGTTGGCGGAATCGGTGCGGACGGAATCGGCACGGACACGTTGGGCACGGATACGTTGGGGTCCGGCGGCGGCGCGGTTGAAGCGGGCAGCGGCAGCGACATCGGATCGGAAGTGGCTGATACCAGGTTGATATGCTGCTGCTCTCTGCCCCTCACCGATCGGAGGTTGTACGTGTGGACGATCGGTGGGCGCTGTTTGAAGGTTGATCGGCGGCGAGGAGCCAGCGATCGTGCGAGGAGGAAGAAAGAGGTGGCGGCTAGGGTTAGACTCCCGGCTCCCTTCAGGAAGCCGGAAACAATATGTTTCTGCTTAAACTGATCCAATTGTCTTTACAACTATATATCGCTTCTCCTTTCTAAAAATAAAAATAAGTTTCTAATAATAATAATAGTTCTCTAATAATAGGAAACAACGTCCTGGGCCATGAGGCCTACTAGCCACGAGCGGTCCTCCTCTGATATTGAACTCCCGTCATAACAATTTCTCTATAGATTTTGCAGCTTCACCATCTAACAAGATTGACCTTTCTTTTTATAATTGAGTTCCTGTCAACAGAAATTGTTTATTTAGATGACAGAATTGAGCAGATCCTCTTGCTATCACTGAAATTCAGACATGGCACGCACCTTGATTGTCATCAAAGTTTCTCATTTTTTTGAAAGGTTACCGGTGAAACATGAGTTCATGACCAAGTGCCACGAGAAAGACTAAAATTGTAAATGTGGTGGAAATTTCTGATGTAGAATGTGACATATTCTTAGTTTCTAGGAGAAGAAATTTATTCTATGGACTTACTGTATGACCCAACAGCGACGGCAACATTTTCCAGCAAGCAGAAGTGTAGAACTGCTCTGTGGAGTGCTGCCGTGTACCCCTGGCAAACATTTTCCGGCAACATGACGGCAGCCAGCGTTGAGCCAGTACCCCTGGGCGGCGTGCTGCCGTGTACACCCACGGTGATGGACAGGGACGATGAGGTGGCAAAGGCTGAGATGGCCCTCTTCTCCAGTGTGCAGGCGATCGTGGCGGCCACAGGCAATTAGGGGCAAATGATATGATTAAAAAAAAATTTGATATCAGCAGAGAAGATAATTCACTTGATCTTGTCGACAATATTGGCATGGAGGGCAGAGACCAGTAAGACGCAACTGGCGGCAAAGAGGGAGGGCAGCGACCCCTGCCCTCCTCATCCCCTGATCTCTGTCGCCATCACAAGTAGGTGATGCTGACCGGTGAGGTGCGACGGGCAGCGAGGGGGAGGGCAGTGACACCCGCCCTCCTCATCCCCCGATCTTTGTCGCCATCACAAGCAGGTGATGTCGTCCCCACCTCTACCCTCTTCGGCCAGTGCTCGGTGGAGGTTGGCCGCATCCTCGCTTGATGTCGTCTGGATCCCGTGTAACACCTAGAAATTTATGACCAGAATTCAGAACATTCATGTGTATTAAATTCCTATCCAGAAAAGCCAGGGTACACAATACCAAGTTGCCATACAGAATACGCCTTACAAACAGAATAAAATGGTCTTACACAAATACAGCAGAAAAAGATAAAGAAACCTATAAACAACTAGCCACGCTGAGCCTTCCATTCCACATGCAGCTCGACGGCAGATCCAGCCTATTCCTCCTAACAATCCTCGTCGAAAAGGAACTCGAACTCAGAGAGGGAAAAAGGGAGCAAGACCAAGTACCACCCACAGTACTCAAAAAGTCACACCCACAATTATACACAATGCATGGGAGACAAGATAGGCTTTGAGTTCCTTTGCGTAAAAGCAGTTGCCAACAACGGTAGTTCAAAAATGGGTAAAAGTTTAATTAATTAAGCAATATTAATCTACACCGATCAATACTACATCATGTTGACCGGGCCCAACCAACCATCCTATCTCTACAACATATTTTTAGTTAATTAATTAAAGTGAGACTAATCACGGTGAGTCTTGACCAAACGCCCATAACCGCGGGCACAGCTATTTGAATAGATTTTAACTCTAGCCAAAGGTATACAACTGTACCCACAAGATACAGCCCCACATATGTTTCCCGTGTGCCGGCGTGTCACCACAACACCCGTGAGAGGCTGTGAGAGGACCGTTTCACGCGACTCCTCCCCAACCATTCACACCACGCTGAGGTTGTACCTGCCGACAGGGCACACCATACCGACCAGGCTACCCCCCTTGCGCCACAATGGATCCGGAAGCCGATCAACCCGACCCCAAGCCGACCCAACTCCATCACGCTCATCCTCACCAACAGTGCCTAGGAGAGAGAGAAGCTACGCTACAAGCCTAGCCGTTGCCTACGCTGGCTTGTGTTGTATGTACGGATAATTGCCCAAGGGGTTCCCACAAACCGGTCCTTAATTGCCATGGTGCGACCATCAAAACCATGCATCTACAGCCCACCATTAGGGTCAAGTTTTAGTTATATAAATGTACATGCCCAAAGTTCCATCCTCCGACATAACGTCGAACACTAACGTAATAATGAGTACTTAATCCCAAGGTAAGCTAGTTAACTCTAAGCATGGTTAAGCATCCTAGAAATATTCCATAATCAAATTGTTAAACAGTCTACAAAGGTATAAAGGGTTGTCAACTGTGGTCGTCAAATTGTATATGTAGGTTAAGAACCATCCCACATGAAATAATAAAACATGCATCCTTATTTAAATAAAACAAAACATTTCGCATAAATTAGGGGCAAAATGATCAAGAACATAGTGTAACTTGCCTTGCTCCAGCTCTGCAAACTCTGCAACTACCTTGTAGTACACGAGAGGGACGGAAACATCGGCTTCTATAACAATCAGAGCACAAACATATAAAAACAGTACATGAGAACATGGAAACATGGGCTAAAACTATTTTTAATCGATTATTGACATTTTTATGGATTTAATGAATTTTGAATGGAATTAATTGGAGCTCGTATAAATTAGTTATGAATTTTTAAAGATTCTCTGTGTTTTTACTATACAAAATTATACCCTAAACAATTTATTGTGCATTAAAAAGGAATTAATGCATCAGTGGACCACGGGGCCGGCGCTGACTGGAGGGACCCATGGGTCAGTGGTAGATGAGAGTGCAGTGCACATTAGACGCGGTCCATGCGCGTGCGGCCGCGGGCACAGGTGCACGAGCGGCCCCGATCTGTCGAGGCTGATCGGATGGCCCAGAGCAAACGGGACCGAGCCCCGCCGGCGCGCCATGGCCGATGGTCGCCGCCAGCAACCATCCGGCGCGGCGGAGGGCAGAGGCAAGTACTGGGGAAGATGGGGGACCCAATAAGGTGCTCACCGAGGGGAGGCGACGACGGGAAAGCGGCCCAAGGCGGTGAACAGGAGCGAGGTGTGGCAATGAGGCTCAGGAAGACGATGGCGATGACATTCCGGCAGAGATCAACGGCGACGAAGGGATGAACAACGACGGGGAAGTCTTGGCAAAAGTGTAGAAAGGGATTAAGGCCAAAACGGCCAGGCGGATCGACGGAATTTGGCGGCCGGAGGCCGGCGGAGACACATACAGGAGAGGATGATGGCGGGAGAGGGGCTCCGGCGGCTTTGGGGCCTACGGGAGTGGCGGCCTAGGTTCCCTAGTGCGTGGCGATGCTAGCAGAGGCGAGAATGCGGCCTAGCGGTGGCGAGTGGCTGGAGCACGGCGACGGTTCGGGATTATGGTGCTGAGGAGGTTAGGATGCACGGGGAGCTCGGGCGTTTGAGGGAAAAGGAGCGGAGGAGGCCAGTGAGGGTTTAAGTAGGCATGGGAGCGGGAGATCGTGGCCAAGGTGGCCAAATTTCGTGAAATAGTGGGCGGCGGCCGTGGCGGTGCGGGGCAAAATCCGCTTGGGATCATGGGCGAGAGGAGCAGGAGACGTGGGGGAATGGCTGGACTACTCGGTCCGCGTGGTTTGAACAGAGGACATGGGTGCACGCGGCTGTGCGAGGCGGAAATCCGACGGCGGGCGGGATTTTTCCCCTCTGGCCAATTCGGCCGGAGGTTGGGGACGAGTTCGACATGCGGGGCCTCGGTCCCACATGTCGGCGAGAGAGAGAGAGGGGTGCGGCATGGGGCTGATGGGCGAGGCCCAGCAGTCAGCAGGAGAGGGAGAGAGGAGGCGCGCGGGCACTGACGGGCGGGCCCCAGTTGGCAGCGAGAGGGAGAGAGTGCGCGTGGGGCGCGGGCCACGGGCAAGCTAAGCATAAGGATGGGCCGCGGCCCGGGAGAGAAGAGAAGAAAAGAAAAGAAAAAGGAAAAGAGAAAGGAAAAAGAAATCCCAGGGATTTCCAAGAGGTTTTTAATTCCGATAACATGTTTTGATTTATTAAAAATACTTCCATTGCTCTAAAAATTCCACTATAAATCCTGTTAGTGTATTTTGCCAAGAGGAATACAAGAAAAATACTCCTAGCCATGATGTTATTTTGTATTTTCACCATTAATTAACTTCCATTGTCTTATTTAAATAATTTCTTTGAGTATTTTCTTTGGTATATTTTTGTGTGGCTCTATTAGGGGGGAAAAAGAAAAACTCAGGTTGTGACAAACCTACCCCCCTTAAACAGAATCTCATCCTCGAGATTCGGAAGAGCTGGCAAAGAGGTGCAGATGGGCGGATTTCAATTCATCCTCTCGCTCCCAAGTAGCTTCTTCCTTTGAATGGTGGCTCCACTGTACCATGCAGAATCTAATCACTCTGCTCCTAGTGTTTCTTTCGCAGATCTCCAAGATTCGGATTAGCCTCTCCACATAAGTGAGGTCCTCCTGCATTTCGATCTGCTTTGAATCGACTTGTTCTGCTAGTACCCTTAGACATTTCTTTAATTGGGACACATGGAACACATCATGTATGCCTGCCATTGAGGCTGGAAGATCCAATTGATACGTGACTTCGCCTTTGCGAGCTAGGACCTGGTTGGTTCCCATGAAGCGCTCGATGCTAACTTTCCCTTGGTTTGAAACCGGTGTACCCCTCGGAGTAGGGTGACGCAAAGGTACACGTAGTCTCCTTCTTCAAAGCTTAGGTCTCTGCAGTGGTTGCCGGCATAGCTCTTCTATCTTGACTAAGCTGTCTTCAATCTTTCCCGAATGATAGCCACTTTCTCCTCGGCCTCTTTGAGGGAATCTATCCTGAATACCTAACGTTCACCAGTCTAATCCCAGAAGAGGGGTGTACGACACTTCCTGCCATACAAAGCTTCAAACGGTGCCATATGTAAGCTGGCTTGGTTGTTGTTGTTGTACGAGAACTCCGCGTAGGGCAAACTTTCATCCTAGGTCCCACCGAAGTCTAATGCACAAGCTGTTAGCATGTCTTCCAATATTTGATTGACTCTTTCAGTCTGCCCATCTGTCTGTGGATGGTAGGCTGTGCTAAAATTCAAATGGGTTCCTAATTCTGCCTATAGCTTCTGCCAGAATTTGGAGGTGAACTGGCTTCCACGATCGGACACAATCCTTTTGGGTACTCCGTGTAGACACATTATGCGGGCCATATAGAGTTCTGCCAGTCTCTTGCCCGAGTAGGTCGTGTGCACAGGAATGAAGTGGGCAACCATGGTGAGTCGGTCAACAATCACCCAAATCCAATCATATCCTGAGGACGTTTAGGGCAAACCAGTGATGAAGTCCATCCCAATATCTTCCCATTTCCACTCTTAGACCTTGAGCGGTTGTAGAAGTCCTGCGGGCCTCTAGTGTTCTGCTTTGACCTGTTGGCACACATTGCAGAGTGCCACGAATTCCATGATTTCTCTCCTCATACTGGCCCACTAGAACTTTGTCTTGAGATCTTGGTACATCTCGATACTTCTGGGGTGAATGGAGTTCTGTGTCTCATGGGCTTCCCGGAGTATAAAGTCCTTGAGTTCCTTGTTTTCTAGGACACATAACCGTTCTCCCATCTAGACTGTCTCGTGTTCATCTTCCGTGAAACCTTGGGCTTTTCCAACCCCCATGTTCTTCTTGAGTTCTTTGATCTCTAGGCCGTTCGCTTGTGCCTCATGAACTTGGTCGAAGAGTGTGGGTTGGGCCTCTAGGGCTGGCACGAATTCGGGGCCAACGATGCCCAGATTCAAGCGTTCGAAGTCTTGCTAAACTTCCTTGCACAATGTCTCTGCTCGAGCAGTGTTGCAGTAACTCTTCCTGCTCAGAGCATCTGCTACCACATTGGCTTTACCCGGGTGGTAGTGTATTCCCACGTCATAATATATAATCAACTCCAGCCACCTTCTTTGACAGAGGTTCAGGTCGGGCTAGGTAAATATGTACTTTAGGCTCTTGTGGTCTGTATAGATCTCACTGTGGTTACCGATGAGGTAATGCCACCAAATCATCAAAGCATGAACCACTACTGCTAGTTCTAGGTCGTGCGTCGGGTAGTTGCCCTCGTGAGGATGCAACTGGTAGGATGTGTAAACAACTACCCTACCCTCTTGCATCAGCACACACCCAAGCCCTTGGCGAGATGCGTCACAATACACCTGGAAGTCCTTTTTGGGGTCTGGCAAGATCAAGACTGGCGTAGACACTAACCTCTTTTTGAGCTCCTCAAAACTACGGTTGCACTCAGCTGTCCAAACAAACTTCACATCTTTCTTCAGCAACTGTGTCATGGGCCTCACAATCTTCAAGAAGTTCTCGATGAACCGGCGGTAATACCCCGCAAGTCCAAGAAAACTCCGTACTTGTGTCACTATCTTGGGATGTTTCCAATTGGTAACTAATTCCACGTTCGTCGGGTCCACGGCAACTCCCTAAGTAGTGATGACATGCCCGAGGAACTGCACTTTGTTTAGCCAGAAGTCGCACTTGCTAAACTTAGCATACAGCTGGTCCTCTCTTAATTTCTCGAGAATCTACCGAAGGTGCTGTTCATGTTCTTCTGCTGACTTCGGGTAGATAAGGATGTCATCGATGAAAACCATCACAAACTTGTCCAGAAACTCCATGAACACCTTGTTCATCAGGTTCATGAAGAAAGCCGGTGCGTTCATTAGTCCAAAGGACATAACGGTGCACTCGTACAACCCATACTGAGTGGTGAAGGCCGTCTTCGGGATATCCTCTTTCCAGATTCTCAGCTGATGATACCCTGATCGTAGGTCTATCTTGGAAAAGACGGTGGCGCCCTCCAACTGATCGAAAAAATTGTCAATCCTTGGTAGGGGATACTTGTTCTTGATTGTTACATCATTTAGTGCGTGATAGTCCACGCACATCCACTTTGTTTTGTCTTTCTTTTCCACAAAGATGACCGGTGCACCCCAAGGTGACGTGCTTGGTCAGATATAGCCCTTTTGTAGCAGGTCGTCAACTTGCTTCTTGACTTCCGCCATCTTGTTCGGTGCCTTCTGTACAGCCTTTTATATATTGGGGCCGTTCCTGGTGCCAGATCGATTCTGAACTCGATCTCTCTTTTTGGTGGCATTCCTGGTAAATCTTCAGGGAAAATGTCCAGATATTCCCTTACTATTGGAATATCTTCCACCTTTCTGTCTGGTTTCTTTCCACTTTCAGGCTATTCCTCTACTGCAACTTGATTCAAACTCGCCTCCTGACACTGCAGCATTGGTGACTCGAAGGTAACCACCTTTCCTTGCGGACTTGTCACTGTAATGGTGAGGTCGGCACAATTTATCACTTCTTTGTGCCCGGTCAACCAATCCATCCCTAGGATGACATCTAGGTCTTTGGATTCTAGGAGGATGAGATTGGCTAGAAAAGGTGGTCCCTGGATTTCTAGGTTCACTGAGGGACTATAGTGAGCTGTGGTCATGCCGTTCCTAGGGGTGTGAACCTGCATGGGGATCTTAAGTTCCACTACCTTTATCCCATGTGTCCCCACAAATTTCTTTGATATGAATGAATGCGTTGCACCAGAATCAAAAAGTACTGTTGCAGGGATTGAGTTCACGAGAAACGTACTCAGTACCACTTCCGTTGCAGCCTGTGCCTCTTCTGCCGAGACGTGGTTAACCTGCCCCTTGATCACGGGCTGGTTGGCGTTGGGGTTCTGGGGAGCTACAGGCCTGGGACCCATGCGCTTCGGCTTGTGCCACTTGTCAGCGAAGTGGGCCGGCTTGTTGCAGTTGAAACAAATAAGGGTCTTTTCCCCACTGTCCTTCCTGGGCCGTCCCTACGGAACTGGCACCATTGATGCACGCGGAGCGGGGTGACAGTTGTGCTGCCCGCTATTGCTGCTGTTGCCCCTAAAGTGCTCGGGGTGGAATGGGCACTGCTAGTGCACGATCATGGTGGAGGGTCCACCCTGATGCCCTAGCATCACCCTAGGCCTCTAGTACTGTCCCTGGTGTGCTCTGAACTGGGCTGCCTTTCGCTTGCGGTCCATCTTGTTGCATTGGTCCTCTTGGTGAATCGCCTTGTCCACCAACTTCTCAAAGTCGGGGCAGTCGCTGGAGAGGAGCTGGTTGGTCAGCTCATCATCAAGCCCCTCCAGGAATTTCTCCTACCTCTCCGCGTCAGTGCGAACGTCCTCTGGCGTGTAGCATGCCAGGCGGTTGAAGTCATGGAGGTATTCCATGACTGTCTTGTTCCCCCGCACCAGCCTTCAGAATTCCCTCTTCTTCTGTGCCACAATGACTGCCGAAATCTGGGATTTCCGGAAGTTGTGGTAGAATTCTGCCCAAGTGACCTCGATTCTAGCGGTGCAGGTCATGAGCAAATTGTCCCACCAAGCAGAGGCAGGACCCTAGAGCTATTGTGTGGCGAAGGCAACCTTTTCTTGGTCATTGCATTGGAGAAGGTTGAGTTTCTTCTCGATCACCAACAGCCAATCGTTGGTGTTCATGGGGTTGGTGGTGCTCGAGAACGTGGGCGATCTGACCCTTAAGAATTCGGGCAGCTTGGACTGGGGAGCGGCGGCTGGGATATGAGCCTACAGGTGCTGCTGTTGTAGATTGTTCTACTGCATCTGCTGCATCATTATGGCCATCATCTGGTTCTGGTTGGCTAGAACCTGAGCCAGTGTCGGGTTCTCTGGTAACAAGGTGGCAGGTGGTTGGGGGCCTATTGTTCTGTGGGGACCCATCTTGCTGGTTGGTGGCACTGGTGTTACTGGTAGCACGGGCACCGATCCTAGTGTTCACCATCTGAAGGGGAATGGAAATGGAACGGAAAGAGGAAAACAGGTGGCTCCGAACCAGGAGGGATAATTAAGTGACTGAATTAAATTAACTGAGGTGCCTAGCTTAAAAACATCACAAAGCAATTCTACTCCTAATTAGGGCGGCCATACCACAAACAGACGGTATGAACCACTGACTAACCCCAGGCAAACACCCCTAACATCACAACTAACAGGGAAACAAACTAAGAAAATGGTAAAAACTAGCGATGACGCCTCTAGTGCTCTGAGCAGCTCTTGCGGTCATCCGAGTCGTACTCCGGCTCCTGCTCGTCGCCCATCTCATCGTCGGAGCTGCTCCTAGAACCACTCACGTAGCCCTCACTACTACACGACAACAAACTGGCCTCGCTGCGGGTGCGGGATCCACTAAAGGAGCTGCTGTCATTAGCGGAGGTGAAGCCCCCGTGGATGCTGGTGCCACCCTGGAGTTGCCTGTCACTTGACGACACACTGACTGTGCCCCTGGCTGGTGCTAGCACTGGTGCTGGGACTGGGGCTAGAGCTGGAGCTGGCGCTGGTGTGGGAGCTGGCGGTGTGGGTGGTCCGTTCCTAGGGGCCAACTGGATACGCACCGGAGGAAGAGTCCTCTTCCTCGGGGTCAGGCAGATCCTTGCTCCACCTGGCGGCTGCTGGCCCTTTAGCTCGGCAGCCTCCTTCTTCAGGCGATCAACCTGGTTTTGGAGACCGATAGTGGTCATCCTGTTGGTGTCCTCCCTGTCGTGAGTTGCACGCACCCAGTTGGCATGCATGTAGTCCATGGCCCAAAAGGCTCGCCTCGTGTCGACGATGGTGGTGTCATTCTCCACATCAGGCGGCTGGAAGATGCTGTAGGTCTGGTAGTGAGTCTGGCTGGGGAGGTAGCGGTAGGCCGTAGTGCGGAGGGTGGAGTGGTGCCTTCGGTGTAGCTCTCCAGTCAGACGAAAAGCTGCCTAGCAGGCGTGGTCAAAGGTACGCCCACGACCTCCATCTCCATAGCTGGCAGGAGATATTGCTCGCCTGGCAGCTCCAAGTAGACGCAGTGAGGGAGCTCGCCCTCCAGTGGCTCCACTGCTGTGTACTCAGGGGCGTGACTGTACCCCAAAGTAAAGCTCATCATGCGGAGTCCTCCAGAAATCCTCCCATCTCTGCACCACACTGGTTAGGAAGGCTGTCCAACTATAGAAGACAAGGAGGGGGAATCAATGTATGCTCAGATCCAAATAAAATAAACAATAAATGATTTGGAAATAAGCAACACTTTTATGCAAGGAATAACTTTTGCATGATCAATATTAAGAAATAAACAAAATGATATGACCGAATAAAATAATACCAAAATAATTTAAATAATAACTCCAAGGTGATTAGGAAAATTTTGTACACGATTTTAATTAAATATTACCCATGATTGACCAATATTTTCCCAAAATTTAGACATACATAACGTGATTGTTAAATAAAATCCCCATCCTAGACTTGACCTAACTCAAAAATTTCAGTCAAATAAAGGCCAAGATTTTATCCTGAACGAGAGTAAATTCCTAATTTTTCCGAAACAACTCCAAGTGCAAAAAGGCTTATGTGAATGAGGAGTTTCAGAGGGCTCTCAGGGTTTCCATTTGGCTGATCCAACAATCAAATTCGGCTCCGATACCAACTTTTAACACCTAGAAATTCACGACCAGAATTCTGAACATTCATGTGTATTTAAATCCCTGTCCAAAAAAGCCAGGGCACACAATACCATGTTGCCATATAGAGTGCGTCTTTCAAACAAAATAAAATGGTTTTACACAAATGCAGCAGAAAAAGATAAAGAAACCTACAAACAACTAGCCACGCTGAGGCTTCCATTCCACATGCAGCTCAATGGCGGATCCAGCCTATTCCTCCTGACGATCCTCGTCAGAAAGGAACTCCATCTCCGAGAGGGGAAAAGGAAGCAAGACCGAATGCCGCCCACATAACCCAATAAGTCACACCCGCAATTATGCACAATGCAAGGGAGACAAGGTAGGCTTTGGGTTCCATTGCGTAAAAGCAGTTGCCAGCAACGGTAGTTCCTAAACAGGTAAAAGGTTAATTAATTAAGCAATATTAATCCACCACCGATCAACACTACACCATGTTGACCGGGCCCAACCAACCATCCCATCTCTACAGCATATTTCCAGTTAATTTATTAAAGTAAGACTAATCACGATGAGTCTTGACCAAACGCCCATAACCGCGGGCACAACTATTCAAATAGATTTTAACTCTGGCCAAAGGTGTACAACTGTACCCACAAGACACAGCCCCACACACGTTCCCATGTGCCGGCGTGTCACCACGACACCCCGTGAGAGGCTATGACAGGACCGTTCACGCGACTCCTCCCCAACCATCCACACCATGCTGAGGTTGCACCTGCTGACAGGGCACACCATACCGACCAGGCTACCCCCTTGCGCCATGATGGATCTGGAAGCCGATCAACCCGACCCCGAGTCGACCCAACTCCATCATGCCCACCCTCACCAACAGTGCCTAGGAGAGGGAGAAGCTATGCTACAAGCCCAGCCGTTGCCCACGTTGGCTTGTGGTATGTTGGATAACTGTCCAAGGGGTTCCGGCGAACCCGTCCTTAATTGCCATGGGTGCGACCATCAAAACCATGCACCACAGCCACCATTAGGGTCAAGTTTAGTTATATAAATGTACATGCCCAAAGTTCCATCCTCCGACATAACGTCGAACAATAAATGTAATAATGAGTATTTAGTCCCAAGGTGAGCTTGTTGACTCTAAGCATGGTTAAGCATCCTAGAAATATTCCGTAATCAAATTGTTACCCAGTTTACAAAGGTATAAAGGTTGTCAACTGTGGTCGTCAAATTGTATCTGTAGGTTAAGCACCATCCCACATGAAATAATAAAACATGCATCCTTATTTAAATAAAACAAAACATTTGGCATAAATTAAGGGCAAAATGATCAAGAACATAGTGTAACTTGCCTTGGTCTAGCTCTGCAAACTCTGCAACTACCTCGTAGTACACGAGAGGGATAGAAACGTCGGCTTCTATAACAATCAGAGCATAAACATATAAAAACAGTACATGAGAACACAGAAACATGAGCTGAAACTATTTTTAATGGATTCTTGACATTTTCTGGATTGAATGAAATTTGAATGAAATTAATCGGAGCTTGTATGAATTAGTTATGAATTTTTAAATATTCTCTGTGTTTTACTATGCAAAATTATACCCTAAACGATTTATTGTGCACTAAAAAAATTAAGGCATCAGCGGACCACAGGGCCGGCGCCGATAGGTGGGACCCACGGGTCAATGGCACATGAGAGTGCGGCGCACAGTGGACGCGGTCCAGGCACGTGCGGCCGCTGGCGCAAGCACACGAGTAGCCCCAATCTGCCGAGGCAGATCAGATGGCCCAGAACAAACGGCTGGACGACTCGGTCTGTGTGGTTTGAACCGAGGGCAAGGGCGCGTGCGGCTAGGCGAGGCAGAAATCCGACGGCGAGCGGGATTTTCCCCCTCCGGTCAATTCGGCCGGAGGTTGGGGACGAGTCCGACATCCCACATGTCGGCGAGAGGGAGAGAGGGGCGTGGCGTGGGGCTGACGGGTAGGGCCCAGCGGTCAGCGAGAGAGGGAGTGAGGAGGTGCGCAGACACTGACGGGCAGGCCTCGGTTGGCAGCAAGAGGGAGAGGGAGTGTGCGCGGGGCGTGGGCCACGGGGCGGGCCGAGCACAGGGATAGGCGGCTACCCAGGAGAGAAGAAAAGAAGAGAAAAAGGAAAAGAGAAAGGAAAAAAATCCTAGGGATTTCGAAGAGGTTTTTAATTTCGATAACACGTTTTGATTTATTAAAAATACTTCCAGTGCTCTAAAAGTTCCACTAAAAATCTTGTTAGTGTATTTTGGCAAGAGAAATACAAAAAAAATACTCCCAGCCATGATGGAATGTTATTTTGTATTTTCACCATTAATTAATTTCTATTGCCTTATTTCAATATTTTCTTTGAGTATTTTCTTTGAGTATTTTCTTTGGTATATTTTTGTGTGGCTCTATTAAGGGGGGAAAAAAAGAAAAACTTCAGGTCTAACATCCCGCCGCTCAATGGCACTCGTTTCCCTCCATGCCGTACTCGATGCAGTATCAGTCCCTAAGTGCTCCACCCAGAGCACGCCATTGGTGCCTGCGCCCTCCTCTTCCTCTACCAGATTTGTGCTCGCTAGTGCTGGATTAGAGCCAGATCAGGCCGGCAGCAACACTCTGACCCGGGATGCTCTATATGTGAGCGGCGACGTTGGATCGGCGATCGGCGGCGGTGCTGGGGACCGGTGGGTGGGTGATGAGGATCGGCGATCAGCAGTGGGCGCAATGGAGATTATGGCAGCAGCACTATGAGGGAGAGAGGAGTCTCGATCGGGAGGCAGCTGCTGGCTAGGGTTTGAGGCGGCAACGAGGGATCGGCCATGCCTTAGGGCTTATGGGGAGAGAGGAAATCGGGGGGTACAAAGGGAGGAACACGGTGGCGCAGGAGGTGCTGAAGAGGAGAGTCCGTGTCGGGGAGGAGAACCTGTGCCGGGGAGCTGTATGCGTCAGGCAGAACCGGGGGAGGCTGTCCATGGAGCAGGAGGCACCGGGGAGGGCTGTACCAGTGCAAGGGAGGAGGCGTGCGCCGGAAAGGGCTGTGGCGGTGCCAGGGAGGAGGCGTGCGTCAAGGTTGGGAAGGGCTGCGCCTGGGAGAAGGCAGGAACCAGGGCCGGGGAGGAGGCATGCACCGAGGAGAGCTGTGCCCGCGCCGGGGAGGAGAGCAGCCAGTGCCAGGGGAGGCCGTCGCCACCACAGGTTGCACCGGCTCAGAGTCGTTTTCTTTTTTTTCTTTTTTACGAACCATTTTTTATCTTCGGGTTGAGTACGGGGGAGTGGTGGGTCTGTGGCGTGGGATTGCGGGATTGGTAGAATTGCAGGATTGATAGATGAAACTGGTACATTTTATATTAGAATAGATGATGAATTATATATGCTGCAAAGATTATTACTTCTTTTGCAATGAAAGGTACCATCTTGGATATTCTTTTTTGCCTTAATTTATTGATTGTACTGTATTTTTGTGCGATTGCAATATAAATACTATATATATTGCGTTTGGTTGTCCTTATCGAGTGAGCATTTTCGCCTATCTTTATTTTAATCCTACGTCCACCAGTGCTCATCCAGACATCGCCGACCTTGTCAAGTGTGCTGCCACATGCAGGTGGTGGCGCCATCTCATCTCCTCTAACGCCGCCATCATCTGCCACCGCGCTCTGCCGAGCATAGCCTCGGCCCACTGCATCCGCAGCCTCATGCTCGGCCTTTTCAACTCCAACACTTCCTCGGCGGTGGTGCCACGGTTCGTGTCACTGCGCTCCTCCGCCTCATGTTGCCCTGTGCCCTGCCTTGCCGATCTCGTCGAAGGCGACGGGTGGCAGATCTTGGACGCCTTGTCCCACGTGGTCGCGTCCCGCAACAAACGCCTCGTCATCGAGATCCGCCAGACTAAGAGCCTTGTGCTTAGGCTGTGCGTGTGCAACCCCATGACCGGTGAGGTCGACATCCTCCCGCACCTACACGGCAAGGACCGCCCGCCCACCTTCTACGCGTGCGCGCTGCTCACTGTCGAGGACCTCCACAACTGCAGCTTGGGCGATGACGACGATGACACGACGCCGTAATCGCACCTGCACATGCACCGCTACCATCTGGTTCTCATCTACAACCGGCGCAGCTTCACGGCAGCCTAGTGCTTCTCCTCCGACACTGGGCAATGGGGAGCAGAGGCGCGAATGACCGGCGCGAGCGTCGGCAGGATGCGGCAGCACACCACCATCGTGCACCGTGGAGTGGTGCTCTAGCCTCGCCTCAAGCTGGCGCTGCTGACGTTGCCGACGGCGAGCAACGAGACCACCGTTGTGAAGGGCATGTCGACACATCGCGTGTACAGGATGGAGGAAAGCCTGCTAGGGTTGTTGCCAGATGGCAACCTTTGCTGGGCTGAGGTGTCCTGGGACAGCAAGATACGACTCTTCTTCCATGGTGGCAGCGACGACGACGATGACATGATACTGTCGCTGCACGAAAAGCCATTCAGCGGCGGGCGGCGCTGGCATTTGAAACGGACGATTATGTTAGGGCATATCGTGCCGGAATTGTCCTCCTAGCCCATCACGCTGCTGGTGAAGCTGCGGTGGTTCTGCGAGAGGAGCGGCGTGATTCTGTTCATTTGAAACGGACGATTATGTTAGGGCATATCGTGCCGAAATTGTCCTCCTAGCCTATCATGCTGCTGGTGAAGCTGCGGTGGTTCTGCGAGAGGAGCGGCGTGATTCTGTTCATGTTCGGGAAGGGTTGTTACACTCTCAACCTTAAAACCATGGAGGTAGACAAGGTAACAAACTCCGAGCCATTGCTGATGGTCGGGGAGATGGACATGATATATGGCTATGAGATGGACAGGCTTACATTCTTGGCCTCACTTGGAGCTGGACACATATCACCGATATAAACCCCATATATATATATATATACCTTCAATCACACGCCTAATGTACCTCAATTATATGACCTAACAAAGGTAAAGTGAAGAATAATTCAGAAGGACACTCTACAAGCATAGAGTGATAATGCATGCAGACTCGTCTGAATAAATCTAAAAGTGCTTTAGGTGAATGACATATCTCTACTAAGAATACTGTGAAGAATATAACTTTCAGCGAAAAGTAAGACATACGTGTCTCAACTTTAGCTGAATAGAGGACGTCCATGAAACAAGAATAGAAGAGCCACCCTCTCGTGTGTGCCAGCTCATGAAGCACCATGATGATAAAAATAAGAATGAAGCTCAGACGAGCCTTCCACTCAGCCTCTATAAAACAAGTTAGCCAAGCCAAAGACACATATCGAAGAAGCAAGAACTCCACCAGGCAGAGCACAGAACCACTCTCTAGCCTTAGTAATAGTTTGCTAAGAATATACCTTGCAAGTATATTAAAGCAAGGAGTGTAATATAAACCAGTGTAAGGTAAGCAAGTTAAGCTTGTTTGTATCATCCTTCAGGGTTCCCGAAAGGAAAAATCATATGTTAGCTTGTTTGTTTATTATGAGAAAGTTTCTTTAAGTTTTCCTATCTGTTTGTTCTGGGCAAGTATTTATGCTAGGAACCCTATAGGAGAAACCTCTTCGGTAGTTCTCGTTCATAACCTGCATCTCGCATAGGCATCAGGAGAACCCGTATCCATAGAGAAGTGTTCCCTTTGGGTGGAACTGCTTGGGGAGAAGATAAACACTCAACTAGAATAAGCATGACCAGGGATATTTAAAGAAGCCTCTTCTAACAACAAAAAAGAAATACAGTGAGTACCGAATATGACGTAAAAATCTTTCTGAAACAAACACCGGCTGTCACAATAGGTTTCGCCAACCCATAAAGATTCTGAAGATAGAAAGAATCACGTGAATCGAGTGAACAATACCATCATTAAGTGAACAGTACCAGCACTAAGTGAACAGCAACTCTGAATAGTGCTAGCACGAGTGAAAGGTAAAATAAGCTTATCAAAAGTAAATTAAATAATAGTGCATCAAGGAAATTAATCATATATCATCAGTTTGTTTGGAAGTTTGGTATTAGAGCCAAGTCACCATTGAAAAGCTAAAATATTTAAATCTAGAAGTTAATATTGGAAAGGTAATAAATACAAAGGATAATATCAATCCAAGATGTAGACTGAACCATACTGAAGAACATAGTTGGCACTCTAATAATAGTCAACTAAACTTAATTGTTAACTTGATATATAATTCTATATAAATTGGGGGAAAAGACAAGACGATTTGGAGCAAAAATTTGAAGGGTTATATAAGGAACATAAACAAGTTGAAGAACAATATTCTCTACTTAATAATAAATTAAACTCTACATTAAAACTACTAGACGATTTTAAGACAAGGCAAAGTAAAATTGTACAAACAGTGATTACATCAAGGAAGACTTTGTTCCTCTAAATAAGAAGGTAGACGTCTTATTAAATTCAAATAAAGTTAAAAAGAGTATCCCAGAAGATTTAAAATATCTAGATCAAGAATTAATTGAAACTAAGAAATTAATTGAAGAAGTAAAAGCTCTAGTACTTTCTAGCAAACGAAGCAAAGAAATAGTTTTGGCTTCATCAGGTATAGTTGCATCCTCACAAGCTATAAACTCAGAAAAATGGACCTATCTAGTAATCTCCTCAGAAGAATAGTAAGCAGATATGACAGATCTTTAAGTAATAATGATAAGCAAAATGGTAAATATGATGAAATTGATGATTTAGAAGATGTTGCAGAATTAGACAAATAACTCAAAAGATATCAGAGAGACACTTTAAGAGCAATAAAACCGTAACAATATATTGTATGGGTTTTTTTGAGAATAAAAATAGGTTATATAGAATATGTAGAGAAGTAGAATTGAGTGTTTTGACAAAATCAATCGAGCTAAAAATTATTGCCAAGGAATTCGAAAATGGATTAAAATATGTAGATATAAGTATATTCACCAAGGAATGTACATAATAGGAGTTAAAGGTATGACAAGAAAGAAATTAGGAGTGAAAGTGCTAATAACCTTGTTAGACAAAAGATATGACACAATAGACAAAACAACATTAGGCTTTTTAGAAGGTAAAATGGGACCTTGTTAATAACCAATATAGCTTCAGATTTAATGATGCTTGTAAAAAAATTTATAGATAAAATGAGTTTTGGATTTCAAACAAAAGGATACAAAGAATTTAAGGGGACAAATTTGTTAATAAGTATAGAATTCATAGGAAGATTAACTAACATAATTGCTTATAAATATAAATTAAATGTAAATGATGTGATTGAAAGCATGCAATCTAAAGGAATAACATTCATGAGCCCTTTAAAAAGAAGTTCTGAAGAAAAGTGGGAGAAGAGTGAAAAATTAGTGAATTAATAGAAAGTAAAATTTTGAGTCAGCCCGAAAATTATAGAAGTTATCAAAATAGTAAAGGGCATACCAGCATTAGATTTATAAATTATAGGTCTAAAACTGCAGATGACCTAGATGTAGAAACTTCTGATAAAGATACTATAGTATTTCTGAATTTATGGAAATATTAGATCAAGAAAGTGAAATAAAATATTATGAGGACAAATTAAAAGAAATAGCCGTAGAATTTAATAATTCAATGAAGAGTGAGTGGCCTAAAATAAGAGATAAAGAACTTTATTTCTACAGAGAATTGTCTAGGATAAAGAAAATAAAAAAGAATAAAGACATGGATATGGAAATCCCCAAAATCCAAGAAAGTAAAGTAGAACAAATAAAGGTTAAAGAAAAAACTGTATATGACAAAGGGAAGCAGAGGTTAGTAAAGAATTAAGTGAAGAAGAGTAATGGGAAGAAAATGAGAAATTGTTTTTAAAAAGTTATGAAGAAGAAATTAGTTTGATGAAAGAAATGGGGGAATATAGAAGAAGTAGAAGACAACTTGGAACAATATAATAATTTTATAAACTTTTAAGATGATATAGGGTTGCATAATCTTGATAATACTGTGCAAGCTATGGAAGTAGACCTAGGAACATGAAAGAGGAAAAGGTATGGTGAAGGTTCTGTAAAAAACGAAGGAGAAAGAGAAAGACCTACTAGGGTGGCAAGAAAATGGCCTCCAGACATAGAAGAATATTCATATAATTATATCACATGACAATGTAGGCACATAGGCACTAAGAGAAGAGATTTTGAGAGACCTATAAAATTTCAAAATAAAAAAAGTGATGGTGCTATATTAAATTTAGCCGCACATGATCCTATTGACTAACCAAATATTATTAGCATTTGGAAGGGGTTAATAGTTCAAAAATATATATATAACCAACACAATATAGGAAGCAAGTAGAAGATATGATAATTTATTTATAAACATTTTTGGGTGAATCTGCTAAGGTCCTATGAAAATAATGGGTTGAAAAGAATCCTAATAATTATGATGAACTAAAAAGAGCTTCTAGTAATCCACACAATTTTGCAAATATAATATCCAATATCATCATAGCTGAGAATTCAGAATTAGGTTACACAACATTGCAAAATGAAAGACTCAAAGAAATAAAAAAATTAACATTGACAGGCTGGAAGGGCATAAAAGAGTTTTCTCTACACTATTTATATAACGCTACAACTGCTAAACAAGGATATAATAGGGGTATAGTTAAGCGTTATTTTAATAAATTACCTAACCCATTAGGAAGTATGATTTTTGAAGAATATAAAGAAACCGAAGGAGTTGAAATTAATATCTCTCAAGCAATAACCTTTGTGTTTAAATAATTAAGAAAAATATGTATATGTATACAAGCCCAAAGGTCTATGAAACATTCTGATTATAATTTTTGTAACAATAGTATAGATACATTTATCATATGGAGAAGATATGCATAGAAGTAAAAGAAACTATAGACATCAAAATAGAAATAACAATAATACTAAGACAAAGAGAAGGTATTTTCTAAGAAGATCAGATGACAAAGCCCCTTTTTTATATAAAAGAAATGTAAGACGATACAATCCTAAGAAGACTTATGATAGAATTTGCAGATGTTTTATATGCAATTCACCTGACCATTTGAGTAAAACATGCCCAAATAAGAATAAAAAGTAGTATTCTAGTAAATATGAAAAACATGAGAGTTTTAATTATAGATAGTGTAAATGTAAATATATTAGTATGTGACGATGAAATAAAAGATGATAAGTCAATATACTCAATCATAGAAATGGATAAAGTAGAAAATATTAACAAAGAATATGAGTCGAGCGATAAAGAGTTAGACTTAATTGATGAGCTAACAGGAATAAAAATACAAATGATGGATTAATTAAGTTGTGAACATGATTGGGTTAGAGAAAAGGGTGATTATAATATTAAATGTGCTTTTTTATCTATTACCCAAGTCAAGATAATAGAGTCACTTGTAGTATATGCTTAAAACAAGCTTATGCTAAGTGTAGAAGAGCAAATAAACAAAAATAGAGAAAAGAAATAGAATTAGAATCAGATGAAAGATACTATCAAGCAAAGTACAAGTTTTAGAAAATAGAATAAATAAATTAGAAGTAGAATTAGAAATTTTGAAAAATAAATGTGATATTAAGGCTTTGTCAGAAAATGAAGCTATACAAAACACTGAATTCAAAGAACAATTGGTAATGTTAAAGGACAATAACACTTCTAAAATAATTCAGCTAAAGGATGCCATAACCAATTTTGGAAATAAATACAAAGTAAAATTTCCCTTCAAAGAAATTTTAGGAATAAGGATCCCTATAAAAGTAAAGTTATCACCAAAGGTATCATATAAAATATTAGCATTAATAGACACAGGGTGTACAAAGAATATTATTCATGACAAATATTTTATAAAATGCTCTAAAATAGTTTATACAATCGATGATGATAAGGCAAAAGTCTCTGCAAATATGTCCAGAATAAAGAAAATTCATAACCCATTAGCTCATAATATTGAGGTATATATTAACGGGACAAGATATATAATAGATGAGATTACAATAAGAGACTTATCAATGATAAATAATAACATGATAATTGGCTTAAGATTCTTACAACAGTCGGTACAAATCACATTAATACATGAACAAGGAATTCCATTTATTCCATATCAGGATAATGTTTCATAAATTTTAGAAGTACGAAAGCGTGGTGGAACGACCACCAATCTTGATAACCTTGATACTGATACTAACCTTGATACATCAAGCCTCGACTCTGAAGAAAGAAGGGTAAATTATGAGCTTAGTGAGAATATAGATAACTATTATATATCAAATTCCAATATAGAATACATAGGACTACAATCATTTGCACCAAATTGGTATAGAGATATTAAGTCCAAAAAGGATATTGAAAGAATTGTCCAAAGATTAGAGAATATTCAAATAATAAGAGAAATCCCGATGAAATATTGGGAGAAAAATTGAATTAACTGTAAAATTAATATAATAAACCCGGACTTATAATTAAAACATGTCTAATAGAGGCAACCCCAAAGGATATAGAAGAGTTTAAAATGCATATAGAAGAATTATTAAAATTAGGAACAATAAGGAAAAGTAGGAGTCCGCATAGATCGGCAACATTTATAGTAAGAAATCATGCTAAAGAAGTTACAGGTAAATCAAGCATAGTCATCAATTACAAAAGGTTAAATGATAATACCATAGAAGATGCTTATAACGTTCCTAATAAGCAAGAATGGATCAATAGTATATAAGGTAGTAAATATTTCTTGAAATTTCATTTCAAAGCCAGATTTTGGCAAGTAAAAATGGCAGAAGAATCTAGAGATTGGACTGCATTTACATATCCCCAGGGACACTATGAATGCCTTGTTATGCCACTAAGATTAAAAAATGCCCATGCATTATTTCAAAAAAAAGATGTAAAACATATTTAACGAAAACCAAGAATTTGTATGACTTGTTAGTTTTCTCAAAAACATATAAGGAGCATATTGCTCACTTGGAAACATTTTTTAGGAAAGTAGAATAAAATAGGTTAATTCTATCCAAGAAAAAGATAAAAATTTGCAAGGAAAAAATCAATTTCCTTGGTCATGAGATAGGAGAAAGAAAAATACATTTACAAGAGCATACTGCTAAGAAAATCTTACAATTCCCTGATGTCATGAATGATAGAAAGGAGTTACAATAATTCTTAGGGATAATAAATTATTCTTGAAATCACATAGAAAATTTAGCAAAATTAGCAGGACCTTTGTATGCAAAATTAATTAATGTGATAAATGCTTTTAGAAATTATCTAGACTTTATCTATAATTCTGGAAGTTATAAATTAAAAACTATAAGGAATACATATAGAAAGATACTTACAATAATTAATGCGATAAATGCTTTTAGACTTTATCTAGGTTTCAAAGAATTTACAGTTAGGACAGATTGTGAAGCAATATGTAGATATTATAATCAGCTTAATAGTAAGAAGAGTTCTACTAAAAGGTGGATCTTATTTGAAGATATTATTACTGAAAATGAATACAAAGTTATATTTGAACATATTAAGTAAAACGATAACCATTTATCTGATCTGTTCTCTCGTTTACCTATTTTGCAGGAATGAAGAAATCAATGAACTATAATGGAGTTGAATTTTTCACCTATGGAGATGACAACAAGATTAAAATATTCCCACCAAATTCCTATAAATTTAAACTAAAAACCATATAATCATAGATGAAGTACAGGAATGTATCCTGGACATTTCTAATACCAATATAACAATGAAAGAGAAAGCTATGTGTTATCAATATTAAATAGCCTTGCTACAGAAGACCATGAAATAATACAACAAAAACCCATATATGCAGTATTTGACGGAAAGCTCCCAAGAGTCTATATATCTTTTGAAGGAATAATAGCCCAAAAAATAGATGCAAAGTTAATGAGAGGTATATTGTGGAAAAAATATAAAGATATTCATGAAGCATTAAGCCAAGCTAGGAAATATTGGGAATAAATTACTATTTAGAGCCAGCTGTAAAGAAATATATTCAAAAATACAAGATAGCCAAGAACAAGAAAGCTCCAGAGTCTTCATATTATACAAATATAAAGGAAGAAGGGTCATCTAAAAACCTACATATAAAGAATGTTTAACCAAGAGAGTGGATCCCTTAGATGGCGAATATATTGATTGGAAGATAACAGAAAAATTCAAAGAAGTTTCTCCACAATGGAAGATGGAGCTAAAAGAAGAAATATTTAATGAATTGAAACAAGAAATAAATGAAAATTTTGAAGAAATAAAAAAAGCATATGATGATAAATTTGACGTATCTTTTTTCGAGATGGATACTGTGTTGGAGGTCATGGGCAGCCAGACCAATAGGAAAAATAGCTAAAATATAAATTATATATGAGAAGTTAAATTGATAAGGTATTATCAATTATTCGGGCGTGGCACCTTAGTAAATCATCTGTAAACATATACCTTCAATCACATGCCTAATGTATCTCAATTATATGACCTAACAAAGGTAAAGTGAAGAATAGTTCGGAATGACACTCTACAAGCATAGAGTGATAATGCATGCAGACTAGCCTGAATAATCTAGAAGTGCTTTCGGTGAATGACATATCTCTACTTAGAATACTGTGAATATATATATATATATATATATATATATATATATATATATATATATAAAATTTACTTGGTGCACCATGGAGTCTAGTACTCATGATTCAATTCGGGTATATACCTAATTTAAATGAGTATGAAAATTTTTAAAACTTTTTGGATATGAACATTAACTTGTTTACTAGCTAGTTCAAACAAGTTTGAACTGAATTTTAACTTATGCATGTTTTTTTTTTGCTTAAATTTTGATTCTAGGTATGTGTCATCCAAACATATAATTAACTAGGTATGTAATATGGGATGGTAAAATAACTTTGAATTTGAGATATTCTGTTACAAGATATGGACATCAATCAAATTGTTACACCTGGGTATATACCTAGAAGTTTAAAAATCTTAAAATTTTGAACAAAATTCTTGTATTTCAAATCTTGAGGCCCAAGCACCATGAGGCCCCAAACGGGTGTCATATATATATCACTTTGACATAACACTTACGCTTAGATTGGGCTAGTTCAGTGTTAGGGTCGGAGGTTCCTATCCCTGGGGTTGGAGGCTCCGACCAACCCTCTCTGCCAGAAACTAAGTGTTGGCCGGAGGTTCCTAGGGGTAGGAACATCTTGGCCAAAATCTGTCAGTAACAACTAAGTGACGTATGCCAATGCCTATAAAGTCTAAACTTTGTTTCTAGCCGTTGCTTGGCTATTCCACTCCTATTCCACTATCTCCTAGCTTCTCCTAAGGCCTTTTAAGCTCCCTCAACTAGTTCTAGTGCCACCTTTCCGACTCTTGTGAGGATCTAGTGGGGAATTTAGTGATTTTTCTTGAGAGAAAGCTAGGAGGATCTTGTGTACTTGAGGATGGACGCGGATCAGCTCCTTAGAGCTTATTTCTCTTGGAGGGAAACCTCCTAGACGGTTAGCTATTAGCTATGAGCTTCCTCAAGTTGTGGATTGTCCCTGGAAGAGTTTGTGAAGGTTAATCTTGCCTCCACAAGGAAAAGAGGAAAATTCGAGCGGATACCAAGCTGATCTTTGTGGTCGTTTGGTGAGGCAAGGGGTCAATCGAGACTCGGCTCTTCGGAGTTTCTTAACAGAGACATAGGATCTTTGTGATGTAAACTTCGGGAAAAAAATTCTTTATCTCCCTTATGCTTGCTCATTATTGTGTCATTTTGTCTCTACACTTGCCTGCATTCATCTCATACCTTATTATTTGCACTACACTTTATCTCTGTCAATTTATCCATTATTGAAGTGTCTTGGTAAAATCAGAACACTAGGGTCGGAACCTCCGGCGTTCTAGGTTGGAGCCTCCGGCCAGTCCTCTCGGCCAGCCCAAGAGAGCCGGTCAGAGCTTCCTACTATTTGGGTCGAAGGTTCCTACCAGAATTTTTACCGCTCAATTTTGAGAATTTTTCAGGAATGCCTATTCACCCCCCTCTAGGCGACATCAACGGGCTTTCAATTGGTATCAGAGTCTAAGTTCCTAAGAAGCTTAACCGCTTGGAGTTGATCAGAAGATGTCGATCGAAAAGGTGGTTGATTCTACAGGAGTTCAAGAAGACGGAAATGACTCAACTAGCAAGTTAGGTGGAAGAAAGAGAGATGCTTTTGATCTTGATTACAACAAGTTTATCCATCCTCCTTAGCAATTCATCTCCGAGTCTTCCGGACGCGCTCCCTATTTTGACGGGACCTTCTATAGCGCGTGGAAGCATAAGATGAAATTACATCTAATCTCGTTGCATCCAAGTGTTTGGAAAATTTTGTGCACAGGTGTGACGGATGCCCCGGAGGAAGGAGAGAAACCTACACCGGCTCAAGAGGCTCTCATCCACCGCAACGCTCAAGCCGCAAGTGTCATCCTCAACTCCTTAAGCCCCGAGGAATTCAACAAGGTGAGCCAACTTGAGGAGGCCAAGGAGATTTGGGATACGCTTCAATTGGCACATGAAGGATCCCCGGCGTGTGAGAGTTCAAGATCGAGTTGCTTAAAAGGCATCTTGGGCGGTTCATGATGGAAGACAACGAGAAGCCACAAGAAATGTACGATCGCATGATGGTCATTGTCAACAAGATCCGTGGTCTTGGTGGTGAAGACATAACCGATCACGTGGTTGTCAAGAGGCTTCTCTGTATTATCGCCCCAAGAAATCCCACTTTGGTGACCCTCATCCGGGAGATGAAGAACTTTAAGAGATTTACCACAAGCGATGTTCTCTCGAGAATCATCTCACTTGAGTTAGTAGAGGAGGAAGTCAAGAAGATCAAGTAACTCGCTAAGAACGCTGCAATCACTAAGAAAAAGGAAGTTGCTTTAAAGGCCAAAAACGAGCAAGTCTCAAGCGACTCCGAGAATGAAGATGAAGGCTTTGCTCTTGTGGTGAGGAAGTTCAAGCACTTCCTTCATCGAGCCGGCTTCTGCAAGGACAAGAACGATGATGATAAAGGAAGGAGGCAATCTAAGCGAGTGTGACATGAATGCAAGGAGTATGGTCACTTCATCGCTGATTGCTCCAAGCTCAAGAACAAGGGCGCCAAGTCCAAGTTGACCAAGAAGAAGACCGGGCATACTCACATTAGAGATGAGTGGTTCTCCAATTATGAGGATGACGACAAGGAAGAAGACGATGAAGGAGGGATTGCCACAATTGCCACCAAGTCATCATCGGTGTTCGAGGAGCATCTCTTTGACAACTTGAGCGACGACGACCACTATGAGCCCACTTGCCTTATGGCATAAGGGCGAAAGGTAACCTCCCTATCTAAATCTCCTCAAATTGATGACAATGATCTTAGTGATGATGAAAGTGGGGGTGATATGGATGAGATGCTCAAGGGTTTAGCAAGCCGGCCATGTTACATTGGCAAAAACTTATGAAGACATTGGAGGGAAAAGAAAAGTCTCTCGAAATGCAAGAGGACTTACTCATCCTTGAGAAGTAGAGAAATCTTACCCTAAAGGTGAACTTGGCTAAATAGAAGGAGAAGATTGAGGAATTGAACAAAGAGCTCTTTTTGGTCAATAACTCAATTGCTAACCTAAAGAGTGAATGAAACACTTCAAAAAAAAAACCTTATGAAATTGGACCAAAATCACAGTGCTCTCGAAGTGTAATTTGATACTCTTTGAAATAGCACCTCCATCTCCATTGGGGCACTAAGACCTCCAATGCTTCCACAAGCAATGATTATGCTAAGTGCTATAATTATAATTTGGATGCCTATGCTTTTAACCTTAAAGTTTTGGAGGCACTTAAAAAAAGAATGAGTGATTGGGTACTTTGGTGAATTTTGGATGTTTGAAGACATACCAATCCAAAGTTGTTCTCTACAAAATCCTCATCACCCACACCAATAAGAATGGCTATGGTCTTGGTTTTTCTCCTCATGAAAGCAGGCCATCTAGAAAAACCATGGTGAACGGAAAATAATGCCTAAAGTTTATGAAAGAAGAGAGTTCAACGCAAGCCTAGGAGGTAAAAAGACCTTTGTCAGCCTGGGGACTGGAAACTCCGACCATACCGGCCGGAGGTTCCGACCAGCCAACCCAGGCAGATAGAGAAGGCTGGTAGGAGGCTCCGACCTAAATGGTCGGAGGCTTCGACCAGAAAAACTGTACTATGACTCATATGAGATCACCGTGCTAAAGTGATTGCTTATTTCATTGGTGATTGCAATGAAGAGTACATGGCTTGCGTATGGGTGCCCAAGACGCTTATGACTAATGCTCAAAGACCTAAACTTAGACAAGTTTGAGTACCTAAATCCCAAGCTTGATTCTTTTTGTAGGCATACTCCTCCGGTGGATCGAGTTGGGTTGTTGACAGCGGATACACCAACCACATGACGGGAGAGAGGAGTATGTTTGCAACTCTTGACGAGAATGGAGGAGATCACGATAATATTGTATTTGGAGATGATGGCAAGGGCAAGGTAATAAGTTTAGGTAAAATTATCATCTCCAACAATCTATCTCTCTAATATCCTTCTCGTCAAGTCTTTGAGCTAGAATTTACTATCGGTGTCTCAATTGTGCAAATTGGGCTATAATTGCTTGTTTACCGATGAGGATGTTATCGTCTTTAGAAGAGATGATAATTCCGTCGCATTCAAGGGGAGATTAAAGGGAGATTTTTATCTAGTGGGTTTTGATCTAGATAAAGTGAATCCGGAAGCTTGCTTGATTGCAAAGTTCTCAATGGGGTGACTTTGGCACCGAAGGCTAGCCCATGCGAGGATGAGAAACTTATCGAATCTTCTAAAATGGGAACACATACTCGGGTTATCTAATATCACATTTGAGAAAGACCGTGTGTGTAGCGCTTGTCAAACCGAAAAGCAAGTTGGAAACCGACATCCCGTGAAAAAATCATGACCACTTCAGGCCGTTGGAACTACTTCACATGGATCTCTTCGGTCCCGTGGCCTACCTAAGCATCAGAGGTAACAAATATGGGATCGTAATTGTTAATAACTTTTCTCGTTCCACTTGGGTGTTCTTTTTGCAAGATAAAAGTGAAACCCAATGAATCTTCAAGAAATTCGCGAAGCAAGCCCAAAACAAGTTCGAGCTCAAGATCAAGAAAGTTATGAGTGACAATGGGGGAGTTCAAGAATACTCAAACAAAGAAATTCCTTAATGACGAGGGAATTAAGCACGAGTTCTTCGCTCCATATGATCCACCTCAAAATGGAGTTGTGCAGAGGAAGAACCGGTCTTGTGGGTGCCATGGGCCCGGGTACTCATGACAAGCATATGGGCCACTCGGATAGAGGATGGGCTAGCCTTGTAATTAGAGATATAGCTAGATTCGGCAGACTTCGCCTTGTATAGAAAGGAATATACAGTCCTAGTCGGGTATGTTATATCTCTAAGGGGAGATCTCCTAGTCGTAATCCGATGGGACTCCTACCTTGTAACCTGTCCCCCTTATAAGGGGAGGCAGGGCGCCCATGAGGGCAGAAGAGCTCATAGAAGCACACGGCCATACAGTTCATCAGAACTACCACCGTATATCCTCAAGGAATACATACAAACTGGACGTAGGTATTACCTCACATCGAGGGCCTGAACCAGTATAAAATTTCCTTGTGTTCCTTTGCAATCCACCGAGTTTCCATCCGCCGAGTAGCCCCATATATTTATTGCCGGTGTAAAACATCGACAGTTGGCGGCCAGGTAGGGGCTTCGGCGCGATCTACATCTACAAGCTCGATGGATCCAGCCACCGAAGTCGATGGCGGCAAACTCCCCCGGAGATACAATCGCATTCAGAAGCCCTGACTTCGTCGCGACCAGATCGGCAATCTCACCCGGCACGCCACGGACCCGATCCAACCCGCCGAGGAACCAGCTGACTCCGCGCCAGTCGGCCCACACGACGCTGCGGCAATCTTCGACGACATGCTGCGGCGATCTCCAATACGCCCGAGTCCAGGGACAACTCTTCCTTTCAGTGTTCGACTCGGACTCGGTTCTGAGCCGCCCGAGATCGGGCCGAGAAGGGAAGAGATCGTCAACTTCCCGTTCGGACTCAGCGACGCCGCGGATATCTACAATCTACATCCGACGCGGCAAACCCGATCCCTGGAGTTCGACTCGGATACGGCTCCGAGCCGCTCGAGATCGATCTAGGGAGGTCGGAGTTGTAATCACCCCCATCAACTATTCCGACTACGACTCTCAGTCGGACTACGATTCCCAGTCGGATTCCGACTCCAAGTCGAATACCAGCTCGGCAAGCTTCACTCCGCGCGAGAAATTTTCATGGCATCCAGAGGCTCTACTCCTATTCAGGAATCATGCGACGACACGAGCCACAAGAGGAGGAGGCTGCCGAATGCAAGAAACACAGGAGGAAGAAGCAAGACGCTGCACGCCGCAACGACGATCTACGCAAGGCTGAGCAACCGCTCAGCAGCAAATCCTCCAACCCGAGTCGGCGACCACGATGTCTTCGTTACTCCCAACAGAACATCGTGGCCGCTGCAACCCTACTGGACACAGTCCAGCTTGGGCCTGATCATCAGGCCACCCCGACGATCGCAAGGATAAAGCCATACTTACCGCTGCTGCATGTCAGCGGCACCAACAGTCGGGAGATACCTCATACCGACAACCGGTCGGCATCCCCAATGGCAGTCTCGTCTACCTCAAAGCGACGCCGAGTGGCCGGCTCTAGTCAGCTGCACACGGAGTCACGCCAAACGTCATTCGGCAACCCAAACAACAACCGCAACGTCGAAGTGACGTCGGGACAACCGGGATCTCCGAGGCAACTATGGCGTGATCTTCGGCAGACACCAATGCTCGGCGCCGCGAACGAGAAAGAAGACGAGCAACGCCAACTGGAAGACGAGAACGAGCATTTCGGCCTCCACCACGAGCGGTTTCACCGCCGTAGTCGGGGTCGGAAGTCCTCATGAAGACGAAGGCATACCGGCCTTCACCCAGGAGCTCAACAGGTCGACTGGCCGTCGGGTTTCAAGCCTACAAGCATCGAAAAATACGACGGCAAGACCGATCCCGAGTCCTGGCTCACAGCATACACTCTGGCAATCCAAGTGCTGGAGGTGACCACAAAGTCATGGCTAACTACCTCTAGTTGCTCTAGCGACTCAGCGAGACATGGCTAACAGGACTTCCCAAGCAATCAATCGGCTCTTGGGAGAACTCCGGGAACGTTTTCATCCAATTTCCAGGGAACATACGAGAGGCCATCTTCTGAGTACGACCTATATCAGTTGCGTCAAAGGAAGAACGAGTCTCTTCGTGACTTCATCAAGAGGTTTTCTGAGAAGAGGAACTCAATCCCGAACATCAAGGATGAGGTCGTCATCGCGCCTTTCGAAAAGGAGTCAAAGACACCTCGTTATCGACAAATTCACGCGGAAGCCTCCAACTCTGTCAAGGCCCTATTCGACATGGCAAACAAGTACGCCGACTCGGCCCACGTGTTGCCTGAGGCCTCGATGACAACAAGTCACCCTGACAGAAGAAGCGGGACGACACCGACGAGCGGTCCCAACTAAGCTGGGAATCGCAAACGCAAGTCAGAGGGCTCCATTGTGGCAGTCGGTCACGACTGCTTCGACCTTCAACAACTGAGGATTATCAGAACAACAAGTGACATGCTCGGGGGCTCACAAGCTCAAACACTGAGGATGGCATCCCCACTCCCAAATACCGAACAGCTAAGTCGCTTTCTGATAACATCTCCTCACTCGGCCTTGCTAGTGCCACAGCCGCTTACACCTAATAGGTGTATAAGCTGCGCATTTACTTTTTCCGTTTTGCTCTTAAAATGATTACAAAAGTACTCGAGTAGCATAAATCTCGATCCGTGAAACTCTGCTCCATGTAAGACGAACTCAAGTCACCCAAAACGCGTGCCTGGGAAAGAGCCATAGCCAACTCCGACGCTAGGAGGCTATGACTAGTCGGGCAGAGTACTTAAACGTAAGGGGTCAACTACTCGAGAAATTATATCAAAAAGAGGAAGAACACGTATTTACATACATTGTAAAATACATTTTACTTCGGGTGATTATTTTCATCATCAGATGCTACTCATCCGATATTTTTATATTGCAGGCCCAGCTCCGGATATGCGTGACAGGAACTCAGGGCTTCGAGCCTATCTCCTACGCTCGGGCTGGACAAGTCTGGCCGAATACACTGGGATGCTCCATGAGGGCTACTTACCGAGTACTTGCGCCAGTCGGGGACGTCATCTTCCCCGACTACGCTCCATGGGAGCTAACAAATCGGCCCCGGACGCCAGTCGGGGCTATGTACCACTCGCTAAGTAGGGTACGCCCATGAGGGTCGCCAGCCCGAATCCTACGCTAATGCTAGGTTCGGGTACTTATTTGGCCGCAACTCTGTCAGGTTGGGTACGCTCCCATGAGGGTCGCCAGCGAATCTATGCTAATGCAAGATTCAGGTGCCTAGCTTGGCTATAACTCTGTTGGATAGGGTACGCCCCATGAGGGTCACAGCCGAACCCTCTGCTAATGCAAGGTTCGGTACTTGTTCGGCTTTTCCCAATGTCAGAGGAGACTTACATCGTCAAAGTCGCATCCGGAGTTCTCATGCACTGCGTCACACCTGAGGAGGGCAAGCAGATCCTGCAACTAACCTACTCTTTGCGGGGGTACATGTGGCAACCAGTTTTGCATCCAGAACGTAAGTCGGAAAGGTTTGCGAATAAGGATTTCTCTGGCTGATTGCGGTTACCAACACCAAAAACTCATCCTGACATGCGATGGATGATACTTCCCTAGAGCTATGCTGATAGGTCGGCTCAGGCCGCTTATTTGGTAGCAGCCACCAAGATATGAGTTCCTACGGTAGCATGCTCCATGTGGGCCGCCCGCAGGCTGAGTTGAAATTATAGCGCTGGTGCTACCACAGGAGCCGATGAGGTAAACAGATATGCTTCATGAGAGCCTTATTGCTAACATATATGTTTGGGTATCTGTCTTATCCGCCAGGTCTCGAGGATACATCTTACAAGGATCACAAGCTGGTCTTCATTGAAATTGGGAGATACAGGTATCTCTCTCGAGTACACCTAACCACGTAATGGATTTATTTTTCATACAGTGGTACTCGCCTATATGCGCGGCCACCAGTTGCCATGAGCAACATTACTCCAGCCGACATGACGCTGAAGAGTCTAATTTCGAGTAGTGCACTACTCGGGAGAGACTATAAAATTCTCATTCCCGCTGACATGATGCGAAGAGTCTAACTTCCGAATGGACGCCACTCGGAAAGACTATAAACACCTTTTCCGCTGACATGATGCCGACGAGTCTAATTTTCGAGTAGTATACTACTCGGGAAAGACTATAAACACCCCCTTTCCAGCTGACATGACGCTGAAGAGTCCCATATACGGTAGCATCCTACTCGGCAGACTATAAACGCACATTCCGACTGACATGAAGTCGAAGATCCTATATACGAGTAGTTCCCTACTCGGCAAGACTATAAATCATATTCCGGTTGACATGATACCGAAGAGTCTCATGTACCAGTAGTAATCTACTCGGGAAAGACTACAAGGTTAAAGATCTTTGACTTCATGTTTAATTGTTTTCACAATTAAGCACAAAGTCGGGGGCTACACCTAATAGGTGCGCCTATTCGGCGCATACTATTCCAACATCTACATCGAGACCTTCATAGCCTCGCTGCCAGCTGACATGAAGCAGGACTCGGGAGAAGCAGCACTCAGACAAAGAGTACTCGGGAGCAATGCACTCGGGAAGACTTCACCGTGGAGGATGAGCACTCGGCATCAGCTGTGACTCAACTATGAAGGTCTCGGGGGCTACTGTGGGTGCCATGGGCCCCGGGTACCTCATGACAAGCATATGGGCCACTCGGATAGAGGATGGGCCTAGCCTTGTAATTAGAGATATAGCTAGATTCGGCAGACTTCGCCTTGTATAGAAAGGAATATACAGTCCTAGTCGGGTATGTTATATCTCTAAGGGGAGATCTCCTAGTCGTAATCCGATGGGGACTCCTACCTTGTAACCTTGTCCCCCCAGTATATAAGGGGAGGCAGGGCGCCCCATGAGGGCAGAAGAGCTCATAGAAGCACACGGCCATACAGTTCATCAGAACTACCACCGTATATCCTCAAAGGAATACATACAAACTGGACGTAGGGTATTACCTCACATCGAGGGCCTGAACCAGTATAAAATTTCCTTGTGTTCCTTTGCAATCCACCGAGTTTCCATCCGCCGAGTAGCCCCATATATTTATTGCCGGTGTAAAACATCGACAGGTCTCTTGTCGAGATGGCAATGACAATGCTAGATGAATACAAGACCCTGGACATCTTTTGGCGGAGGCGGTGAACACCATGTGTCATGCGCTTAATCGCCTCTATCTCCACAAGTTTCTCAAAAAGATGGCATATGAACTCCTCACTGGTAACAAACCCAATGTCTCCTCCTTTCATGTCTTTGATTTGCAAATGCTTCATTTTGAGTAATAGACCTCGTTCATCCAAGTTTGCCCCAAAAATGGATAAGGGTTTCTTACTCGGTTATAAATCAAATGCTCACGCCTACCGTGTGTTCAACAAAATCTCCGGAATCATTGAAATCATGAGAGATGTAACATTTGATGAAACTAACGGCTAATAAGTAGAGCAAGTTGAGCTTGAGATGCTATGTGAAGGAGTCACGGCACACGACATCAACAAAAAGGCAATTGGAGATGTGAGACCACTGGAAGAGGTGGAGGAGCAAAGAGACACCGAACAAGCTCCTTCCACTCAAGTGACGCCTCCGAATACAAGAATTAATTAAGAGGATGATATAGCAAAGTGGATGGGATCGATGCTAAGGGCACTAGTGAGCCAAGAGACACCGAGCGAGCTCAAGTCCCCTCGGCGCACCATCTAAGAATTCACCACACAGTGCAAAGAGATCATTCTGTCGCTAACATCCTTGGTGACATCTAAAGAAGGGTAACTACTCGCTCCCGGGTTGCTAATTTTTATGAAAATTACTCTTTTGTCTCGTCTTTGAAGCCAATTGGATATTTTGATTCTGATTATGCCGGGTGTAAGGTTGATCGCAAGAGCACAACGGGGACTTGTCAATTCCTTAAACGGTCTCTAGTTTCTTAGGCTTCCAAGAAGCAAAACTCCATTGCCTTATCCACCACTGAGGTGGAATACATAGCCGCCGGTTCGTGTTGTGCTCAACTCCTTTGGATGAAACAAACCCTCCAAGACTATGGTATATAATGACCAAAATTCCACTCCTTTGTAACAATGAGAGTGTCATCAAAATAGCCAACAATCCCATCTAATACTTAAGAACCAAACACATTGACATAAGACACCACTTTTTGAGAGACCACGAAGTCAAAGGAGATATCGCCATTACCCATGTGAGAACCGAACACTAACTTGCCGATATTTTCACCAAGCCCTTGGATGAAAAAAGGTTTTGTGAGCTTAGGAGTGAGCTCAATATTCTATATTCTCAAAACATTACATGACTAAGTGCTTGACTAATCAATAGTCAAGTATGTGTTATAAGAATATCAATCAAAGTGAGCTCATGTGTTTTTAAGGTCTCTTCTTGTATAGAAAATGGTCTTAACACCATGAACAGAGCTTCAACATTCTCCCTATCTCTTAAAAACTCATTTTCTCAAAATATTTGTGAAAATCCTTGTATGCTAGTTTTTATTACAAAAATTTGGTTCTTTTCATTATTGATCTGTACTGTGACCATTGTTATATGCTGATTGATTGCTGCTGGTCATATGAGGGTCAACGGTAAATCATGTCCACCTACTTTGTGCCAAATTTCCCTTGTTTCCTACTTCCAGAAAAATCTGGTCGAAGGCTCCGACTCCCTAGCCCGAAGGTTCTGGCCCGCTCTTGGTTTTTAGACTTTGTGCAGGGCTGGGAGTCTTTCTCTCTCCTTATTTCATCTTCTCTCAACCCTAACTCTCTCTCACTCACTCCTGTGACGATTTTCCATTTCCATTGTTAAAAACCTTCGGGCATCCACGTTTCCCTTCTCTTGGGCGGTCGGACACCTCGTCTCGTCGACGTTTTTGCGGATTCTCATCTCAAGGTATTAGTTTCAATCTCATTTCTTAGTTTTTTTCCTCTTTTTGCCCCAATCTCTTAAAATGTGAACCTAGAATTAGTTCCCCTTGATGAGAAACCTTCCTGCACACCCCTAGATTATCGATCTATAGTCTTGCATCAAATACATTTGCTAGTTTTGCATATCAAAGTTCCAGCCATGTGCCAGCCGGAGGTTCCGACCAGCACTCTTGGCCTGACCGAGAGGGCTGCCCGGAGGCTCTAACCCTATGGTCGAACTCTTCGACTGGATTTTTCTGATAGCCCTTGTAGCCTTATTTCTTCCGATAAAATCTTGAATTCAGTCCCTTCTTCCCCTGTCTTTCCTCTCTTTTTGGTGCCTTGATGCTAAAGGGAGAGAAAAGTTCAGAATGAAGGGGCCTCTTTTCACCATTTTTGATTGCTGTTGCAGTATGGTCGGAGGGTCGGCCCTGGCAGCCGGAAGCTCTGACCCCCCCCTCCTGTTTTAGATCCCTAGTATTCCTATTTCTTTGTGGACATGTATTAACTGTATGCTGGGATGTAATGATTGCTTAATTATTGTACTAGCTTAATTTCAGTCCTTAGATCTATTCATGTGATGCCTTGCGATGTGATGTGATGTTATTTGTTCTTTTTGCATGCTTGTTATATCATATGCATTTTATATATACAACTCATTATGTCACACTTTGCACTCCACGGATAAAAAGAGATGAATGAGGCTTTCCATGTTTTACCCATACCAAATATGCATATAATTCACTATTACTCGAATATGCATATTTCTAGGGGGAGCCAAAATTCATCACATTTTATTCAAAATCAAATTTATATATTCATTCTGTTGTAAGCTTTAACCGTGTTGTCATCAATCATCAAAAAGAGGAGATTGAAAGTGCAACTAGTCCCTAAGTAGGTTTTGGTGGATTAATGATAAAACAGTTAATGAACTAATGAGTTTATCATGAAATATGCAGAGATTAGTCCCAGGTTACTTGGTATGGTACATGGAGACCCCCACAAAAATATAACGCAAAACGGCGAAGCGACTCGGGGTTTATTTTAATTTCTTTTGAAATTTCTTTTGAGTTGTAGGAAAGCCGTACTATCAAGAGGGGCTGCAAACAGTGTTCCAAGACCACTCAAGTGCTTAATATTCAAATAGCTGAGAGTATATTACTTTGGCACAACATTTACACTTGGGTTGAGCTAGTTTCAGTGTCAGGATCGGAGGCTCTGACTAACTCTTTCTGCCAGAGACTAAGTGTTGCCCTAAGGTTTCTACCCTTGGGGTTGGAACCTCTTGGCCAAAATCTATGAGTAACGGTTAAGTGACGTATGCCAATGCTTATAAAGCCTAAACTTTGTTTTTAGCTGTTGCTTGGCTATTCCACTGTCTCCTAGCTTCTCCTAAGGTCTTTTGAGCTCCCACAACTAATTCTAGTACCACATTTGTGATTTTTGTGAGGATCTAGTAGGGAATTGAGTGATTTTTCTTGAGAGAAGGCTAGGCGGATCTTGTGCACTTGAGAATGGACGCGCATCAGCAGCCTGGAGCTTATCTCTTGGAGGGAAACCTCCTAGACGGTTAGGCATCGTCCACAAGCTTTCTCGAGTTGTGGATTGTCTCTAGAAGAGTTTGTGAAGGTTAACCTCGCCTCCGCAAGGAAAAGAGGTAAATTCGAGTAGATACCAAGCTGATCTTCGTGGTAGCTTAGTGAGGCAAGGGGTCAATCGAGACCCGGCTCTTTAGAGCTCCTCAACGGAGACGTAGAATTTTCGTGATTTCGGGAAAAAATTCTTTATGTCTCCCTTGTGCTTGCTCGTAATTGTGTCATTTTGTTTCTACACTTGCCTACATCCATCTCATACCTTATTATTTGCACTACACTTGATCTCTGTCAATTTATCCATTATTGAAGTGTCTTGTTAGAGTCAGAACACCTGGGTCGGAACATCTGACATTCTAGGTCGGAGCCTCTGACTAGCCCGAGAGAGTCGGTCGGAGCTTCCTACCATTTAGGTCGGAGGTTCTTATCAGAATTTTACTGTAGCATTTTGAGAATTTTTCAGGAACGCCTATTCACCCCCTCTAGGCGATATCAATGGGTTTTCACATCCAAAAACATCTCTCACCTACGACCTTAGTTCATCTAGTTTTGTATGGGTACTAAACATAAGAACTTTCACACTCACATTCTTAAACTCAACATGCACACTGGTAGGTTCTACCACTCTACCACCATAATAGACACGAACTACTCTATCCATCTACATTAACAAATTCAAAGTAAATAATAAAAAAACATTCATCATGTTAAAAAAAACTGTTAATCTATTTTATTTTACATACTTGTGTCAATATGTTTTACCAAAACATTTCCAATGCCTCCTAAATAATTCAACTTTTTTCAGAAACCTACAAGCAAGTTCTATTCATGTAATAATACAAGCCTCAAATCAAGTAATGCAAGGTTTAAAATCATGATTTGGACAAAATTGATTTCTAGGGTTTCACTTTGATCTTTAAAACCAACCAATAAAACTGAAATAAAACAGAATACAGGTGAGTTGTGAAAGAAGAGAGGGAACGAACTCTACCTGTACAGGTGGAAGAAAGGCTGGGGAGGAGAAAGGGGTGGGCCGACGTGCGGGATATGGAACTGTACTTCGGCTTCAATGATGCTGGCGCTGACCTTGTGCCATGTCAAATGCCATGCATCACGGTATGCCATGGAGGCAAAGGGGTCGGTGGCAGGGTCATTGGTGCAGAGATGGGCCCATTCGTAGAATAAAGTTTTTCTTAGGGTCTATTTATAAAATAGTTTTAAAAAGGGCTAAACTGTAAAACAATCAGCTCAGTGGTATGGCCGGACTGCGCCGTCCGACTTGGGTCGCGCGCGTCACTCCTCTCCCTGTTTTTCGTTTTTCCCCTACTAACCATCCAGTCCAGATCGGCGCACACAGGCAGCGCCAGAGGCGGCGGCGACCGCGTGCGCGATAGGCGGAGGCGGCGGCTTGCGCCCGAGCCGGCGGCGACCGCGTGCGCGTGAGCCGGCGGATGCCGCGGCCTCCTCCCTCGTCCATGTCCATCCTCCCTCCTCGCATCCTCTCTCTGGCCAGCTGCTCGTCCTCCTGTCCTTCTTGTCGACTGCTGCAGCGGCGGCGGTAGGAAGCAAAGCCGGCGGCGCCCAGCAACATCGCACCCGTGCCCTCCTCTTTCCTCGGCTGCTACTCGTCCTCGCATCCTCCTTCCCTCGTCATCCGTAGCCAAGGTAAGGAAACCCTAGCACTGGATGAGAGAGATTTTGTTTCATTGCTAGATCTGTGTGATGTTGTTTGCATGAGATGAATGTCCCACGCTGTCAACAAGATTAGTTCAAGCATATTGCAGTATTATTTTTGTTTCGTCAATTTCTACACACACACTAGATTAATAATTTCTGATGTGAGCAAGTATTAATTTGTCATGTGGGCAAGTAATTTCTGATGAGATGCTTTGTGTTTGAGCATGACATGGCAACATGTTCATTTTTTCTTTTCTTTTCTTTGATTGTTGTATGGTAGATAGATAAGAGGACCAAGCTTTTAATTTTTACTACTGCTGCTGCAAATATATCGTTGTCGATGATGGCCATCATTATTCAGTCTAGAAAAATAAAGAGAGGTGCAAGGAGAGAAGGTATTAAATATGGCCAATGGATGAAAGGGATAGGATGAGAATTGAGTACCTAAACACAAAAATTTGGAGGGATGATATAACTTGTGTCAACATGCTTAGACTTAGAAGAGCATCTTTTTTTGGTTTTGTAAGCTTTTTAGAGATCGTGGTTTGCTTCAAGATACCATCCACATGTGTATTGAGGAACAGGTTGCTATGTTTCTAAATACAGTGGGGCACAACCATAGAAATAGGATAGTTGGCACTAATTTTGATAGGTCTGGAGAAACACTTAGTCGTTATTTCAACAAAGTACTTCATGCTTTTTGTGAGTTATTTGTATTTTTAGGTTTTTTACTTGATTTTGCCACTTTTAGCATGTATTTCGTCTAGTGTAGCTCTGTGTTAGAGGTAGCCTCATCAACTATGTGAATTCTTGACCAAATAGCAAGAACACGCAAAAACGCAAAACCAAATAGCAATGGAAATTGTCAATTCTTGGGCTGGTCAGTTTAGATCCTTACCAGGTCAGAGAAAAAAAAAATCCTGTTTATATCATCCCTGGAGCCACTGACCAAGCTGGGTCACACATTTTTTTTAAAGCTGGGCCACACTTTCTGGCCACATTCAAAACTTTCAAGCTACTGCCTTAAAAAATATCCCCAAAATTTCAGTCAATTTTGCTAGACAGCCTGGTCCAGGTGGTAATTGGGCCATCTTGCATAAGGTGGCCAGGCCTTTTTGACATGCCCACGCGTTTCCTTTTTCCATTTTTTTTTCAGAATCGCCTAGTGAGCGAGCAGGAGTTGGGGGGGGGGAGCGGGGGAAGACTGGAGGGCGGATCCGACTGGATCCAACCGACCTCATGCCCCCTTTCCATTACCGTTCAAACCGGCTGCGACCTCTTCCGCCTCTGCCGCCCGCGAGGCAGCTACTCCGCCGGAGCTGGTGAGCCGTCCGAACCCTGGATCTGTTAGCTGTCGGTTGGTTGTTAGCTTGGGAAATCCCCTACGCGCTCCTGGGAACTGTTACTAGGGCTGACTCCCAATTCTGGAGTGGTGGTAGGGTTGCTAAACCTAGATGCTTCCTTCGGGGCCGTAGCCGTGTGCGGCGAGTGTGGGTGGAGCAGAATGGAGTATTAAGGGCCTGTTTGGTAGGGCTCCAGCTCCTAGATCTTAACTCCTGGATCCAACTCCAACGAGAGCTAGATTCTGTAGGATCTGGAGGTGGCCTGAAAGTGTTTGGCTAGCCTGATCAACTCCAAAATCCTGAAAGAGATAGGTGGGGGAAGATGGACAATTTTTACCGCTCGCTCTGCCGGTGCGCCGCCCTCCGCCGCCGCTCGCTCTGCCGGTGCGCCGAAGGAAGCTCGCGAGACGGGGTCGGGACTCCGTGGGGTTCGGGAGAGACGAGAAAGGAGAGACGGGGGTCGGGAGAGCTGTCCCTCCGGCGCCGTCGCTCTGCCGCCGCTGCTCCCCCTCGCCGTCGTCGCCTGCTCCCCCTCGGCGCCGCTGCCTGCTCCCCTCCGGCCACCGTCGTCGACGCCGCCGCCTGCTCCCGCCGCCGCGCTCCCCCTCGGCCGCCGCCGCCTGCTCCCCCTCCGGCGCCGTTGCCTGCTCCCCTCGGCCGCTCGGCCGCCGTCGCCTGCTCCCCCTCGGCCGCTCCGGCCGCCACCGCCTGCTCCGCCGTCGCCTGCTTCCCCTCCGGCCGCTAGAGCCCTCGCAGGAGTCGTGGGAGAGATCGGGAGAGGCCGCTGTGCCTCTGGGAGGGCGAGGGAGGGTATATCAGTGGCATTTGTGGGTAATTACAATACAACTTCTATAGGTACATATGTAAAATGGACGGAGCTGGAGCCATGGAGCTGGCAGAGACCCGCTCCAACCTGCTAGTTCTTTTTTTAGGAGTGCTCCAGCCTGATCTGATCCATTTTTTGCTGGAGCTGGACCGTTTGGTTGGGCTCCAGCTCCACTAAACTAGAATCTAGGAGCTGGAGCCCTGCCAAACAGGCCCTAAGGAAAGGAGGGGGAGGAGGAGTGAGGTCTATGATCAAGGTGGATGCGCAGTGGTTGCTAGCTGTTGCGTGCTCTGATGGGCTCTCCCAGGAGATGGTGGTGGTTTTCTAAATTCTGTTTGCTGCAGGCTGCAGCTTGGGTGGGGAGGAAGACTCTGGCTGTGCTGCAACGCAAATTTGGCTTGTTTGCAGATGTTATGAGGGCAGGTGGCTATTAGATTGCGCTGCGCTACTGTAGTAGATTATGTGAGTTGGGTAACAGCAAGGCCATTCTATTATTTTGATGTGTTTGGAGGGACTCTACTAGCCAGCTTATAGATCAAGTAGCTTCTATATGCATTAGGTCAGGGGAGCTTAGATCGTGCATGAAAGCAGCTCAGAGGAGGCACAGAGGCAGGGAAATTAAACAGGAAATCCGTACCCTGTTCCCTGTGTGAGCAGTGAGCTTGTATATGTTATTGCATCCAGTGGTGGAACTAAACAGGAAATTAAAAGGGGCCAATTATATATAACCCGGTTCTAAATCCCACCTAAGAAATACTTTCACAGAAATCATATGAAGCAAACATACGGCCTCCATGAGGCCCTGCCATTAGTTACACCCTTCTCTGAAAGTAATTGCTCATTTCAATTACTGTTAAGCATGGAAACTCAAGATCCTTCCTCCTTTCCTTTGCAGTTTGTATATTGGGAATAAACAATTCTCAACCACTGCATGACCTAAGAAGAACATTTGCATTTCGTGTTGAATCATTTTGCTTCTGCTGTTTACTATTTGCACCTTTCGATGCTTCTTAAATGCTAAATGGATGATATTGCACTGTAACTTGTTCCAGTTCATTTTTCTTTGCGGGTATTATCCTAGTTCATTTGATCTGAAGTGTAAAATTTAGAATAATGGACTCCCACTATCGGCATGTCACACACATCTGATCTTGCTCTTTCTTGTATGTAGCTCCTTAGTTTCACCTTGTAGGCTTGAACTTTGGTGATTGTATAAACCAGCATCATTGTCTTCTACAGTGAATATGTGGACAAACATTTTCAAACTTGTAAGTCAGATCTCTCGCTCCTATTTCCCCCTTTTGTTCTATTCAATTTATGTTGGGCCTCTATTTACAACACGAGAACATGGTATCTTCCTCCATTTTGTTCATATCGTGAATGCAAACTTTCCAGTCTTGCTCATATTGTCATTGGGAAATGCGTTTTGTTCGCTATGAGTCATGGCAATAGATGAAATTGTTTTGATTTCATTTGTTTGGTACATATTAATTTTTCTGTCGCTAATTAGAGACTTGTTCACTCCTGCCATAAGATATTGAAGGTTGCCTATTTGATCTGTAGGCACTTGCCTATTTCTGATTGAATATGTTGGATATTTTGGTGTTTGATCCATTTTTTCGAGCGGGCACCATCAAGTAGAGCCCTGATAAAGCTCTAAACCTTTTTAATGAAAACAACTTGACAAAGTTAAGAAAGAACAGAACAAGCTGCTCAACCTGTCAACCAATAACATTCATTTAATTTTGACAGTAGGTTTAACGAGTTTAACTGCCACTCCAACTTGCTCTATATGTGAGGGTGTGTTTTTCTCCATCTGAAGCGATTACAAGTATCTCCTTGAAAGATTTATTTTTTCCTGTTAGTCAATACTGTTGCTGCAAGTGTAACAAGTCACCAAAGAAATCTCTACTAGCCCATGCCATTTGTCTTGCATCTATCAACAAGGCCCAAATTCCAATGAACAATCCATACCTTTTTAGTCCCCCTCGGATACAAATCTTGTTGCCAGGCTAGTGTAATTTTTTATAGTATTGTATTTGTGACATGACTATTATATGCTTGCATAAATATGATACCACAACTTTCACAATTATAGCGTGACAAAAAGTAATGGCAAAGGTGGATCTTGGAGATATTTAAAAGTAACCGTGGCCAGAGTAATTTACAGCTTAGGCCTTGAGATCCTTCACAAATTGTTTTTCCTCGGCAAACTTGTGGCCTATCAAACTTTCTTTTTGTTGCACTGGTATACCTGAAATGGATTCTTTTGCAATAAAAAGCTCATAAAAAGAAATAAAATAACTGAACTCCTCGCTAGAAAATTTAGAGAGTACATCCATCAAACATCAGAACCTAAGGAAGCTGAGAGTTGTTACCGACTAGGATGCCACAGTTCAATTTTGTGGTAGGTCTGCCAGAGCCAGGTAGGGTTATCTTTGCAAGTTTTCAGATGGGTTTGTTGTTTCTTTTTCTTTTTGTTTATTGTGCAGGAAATTTGATTATCCACAATCATGACTCGTATATAGTTTTTAATTCTTTTTATATTTTTTTCCTTTAAAGGGGGAGCTTCAAAATGTATCATGGTTTCAGTTTCTTCCTATTGAACCAGATCCAACTACAGCTTCTGAGAGAGGTGTTAGTTTATACCCTCCTTGTGGCCTTTGATGTCTTCTAGTTTCCTTGTCACCCTTATTTATTTTGATGCATTGGTTCTTTCTTGGATTGTTGTTCTCTTCAGTTCAAAAGCTGAGCAGAAAGATGCTCTTAACAACATGTGCTGTCGGCACATCTTCACTACAGAGTGAAGGTTTATTAAGTACTTGGACGAATTCCTTTGTTGGTCCATGGGACCCATCCCAAGGAGAGCATAACCCTGGTAATGATTTGTGTGCGCTGTCTTCATGCATGTATATATCATTCCACCTTAGTTTAGCATAAGCTGATTGCATATTAAAAAAATGTCATACTGACAGATGAGAAGATCAAGCTCTGGTTGTTTCTTCCTGGCCGTCACTCATCCGTACCTGAAATGGCTCAACATGCTGTAGCCAAATTAAGAGGTTGATTGTGGTTGAATTTTTTTGTTACATAAAATATTAGCCCAGCGCTTATTATTTGCTGATTTCTTTTGCTTATGTTGCTTTGCAGTTGTTTCAAATGGTTTATGGGTAGCCCCAGGCAACTCGGAAGAGGTTGCAGCTGCACTCTGTCAAGCCCTAAGAAATTCTTTAGAAAGGTATTCCCATTTTTTTCTTGTACTATGGAAATTGCAACCTGTCTTGTTGACATATGATTATCAAGTTTGATCTTTTCTTTTGTCCAGAACACTACGAGGACTTTCCTATGCAAGATTTGGTGATGTCTTTACAAAATATTACCCCCCTACAAGAAATCAGAACAGCTTTAGGTTTGTTGGCTAAGGAAGGCTGACATGTGTTTTGTTTTCATATTCTTTTATTTTCTTATTCCTCATTAGTTACTAGTAGTTCTATACGATGTTTGTCCATTACTCGACGATAAATAGTCTGTCCAAATTGCATGCATTGTTTTTTGGCACTTGGGAGATATGGTTCATCATTATTGTTACTGTTGTAAGCAGAACGTTGTTCAGTACAATAGGTAGTGTATGCGATGTAATGGAGTCTTGTCATTATTTATTTGCTTCGACAGACTCCTGCTTACTTAGTGACAAAACTCTCTAAAGTTTAAACAGTTATAGTTCAGTTCATTAGATGGGGCTTTGGCTTAATTGAACAGAATTTTTTTATTGTAGTGGTTTCAATAATATCTCATTTCCGTTATTACCTCTATATGATAATGGGATAGTAATGACAGTCTTAGGATATTATGTGGTTATTTATCTTGTATAAGAGAATTTGAATGTAGTGTGCAGTACTTTTCTTCTGCCAACAGCAATTTTACTAATTCTTTCTTGATTTCTTGTATTCTCATTGCCATTGTGATAGGCGAGCACAGCCTGCAATAGAATTTGTCTTTGCTGCCACCGAGGAAGCGATCTTTGTGCATGTGGTAATATCTGCAAGGTCAGCCATCAGTATTTATGACATTACTTTATTTTGCCATTCTTCTTTATTTTATTTATGTGCGAATGGTCTATTCTATCAGGTACATGAGGAATCTTTGCAGTGATGATATAGAGAAAGTTCTCACACATTCTCCTCGCTCTGTTGGTGAAGGTCTTCCAGGTACTCTTCAATTCCCCAAATACTTTTCTTGATGAAAGAAAGAAGTTCCTATGGGTATTCTGTATCCAAAGTTTAGATTACATTACATAAATTTGCTGTTATGTGTAAGCTTTTGAAACACTTTTAAGGATTTCTGGTAAGGAAACAAGTGTTTCCCCTTTTTTTCACTTAGTCCTAATAAGGTGGAATAGAAGAAATAAACGTGAGTCCCATTTACGATAAGGAATATTCTGAAAGTGCAATTAATCAAATTCCTACTAGTAATTTACAACAACAACAACAACAAAGCCTTTCAGTTCCAAGCAAATTGGGGTAGGCTAGAGTTGAAACCCAACAGGAGCCGCAAAACAAGGTTCAGGCACGTAAATGGCTGCTTTCCAAGCAGACCTATTCAAAGACAAATCCTTGGGTATATTCCATCCTTTCAAGTCCCTTTTTATTGCCTCCTCCCATGTCAATTTTGGTCTTCCCCTGCCTCTCCTAACATCACTGTCGCGCCTAGTAATTTGCCATTGAAAAATGCAATATGGTAAATTTGCCACTTGTATGTGTGTTGTTTTCAAAATTTTCCCTTTCCTAACTGTATTGGATATATGATTGTACGATGGATTTCTTAGTGGTTGATGGTGGAAGTTTTATATACATATATGGAAGTCTTAAAAATAAAACATATATGGTCCGTCGTTTATAAAAATGTTAGCTTCCGTGTATAGGTAGAAGTACAGTACAGCCTTATCATTATGTCCTTTGTGTTGCCTTGTATCAGGCCATTGGGATATGAAGATTTCTCGAGATATTTTAACTAAAGTCAATGATCATTCTACATTTAGGCCAAGCACACGAGATTTAATTTTTAACTTTACTTTTGTCAGCTGTTTTCATGTGTAAATTATGCTTTGCGGTTACATCATGGTTTGTTATATTGAATATTGCAGTAATAGTTGCTCCTAGTGGAATGCTGGGTAGGCTTGTTGGCTGTTGTCCAAGTGATCTTGTGAGACAAGTATATTTGAGGTATTTCATAAACCACAGGTCAAATCAATATGTTAAAATGATTTTTGTTCTTTTGGTGAACATTTGACACTAAAAAATATTCGTACACAACGAAGTGCACTTTGATCCTGACTTATGTTAAATTTCTGTAACAATGTCAGCAAATTATCGGCAGCTACTTTACCTGGTTTTACTCAACCTACCATCTGTCAGTTGAGAGGGCAAAGCTACTATGTTGAAGTTGCCCTTGGTTTCCCAGCTGCCACAACTGACAAAGTTCCCGAATCCGAAAATAATCAAATAAAAAAAGAATTAGATTCAGTGAAGGACCCTCAGCTAAGTGCTGATGAACATCAAAAGCTCGAATCTGCCGATAGTGTTCCAGTTCTTGAAAGGACATTTATATACCCACCCGAGGCTGTTATGGTACCAATGGTCCATCAGGCATTTGTCCGCTTTTCTAGTAAAAGGTATTACCGCTAGTCTTCTCTCATAATCTTGTTATATTTGGACAGAACATGTTTCATATTATGTTATTCGCAGAATGTGGTCACAAGGCTGTATGGGAAACTCATCATGGGAGGCATGGCCATTCTGGAACTTTTCTCCATCTTCTTACTTTCGGAACAGGTGAGTATTGAATACTTCTTGATTGTCTTGATTTCTGACATTAGTTTTAGGTTTCTAGAGTGAAAACATCTCATGCATTTTTTGATTAGCCAGTCACATTTATGCATGCTTGCTTAGCATGCCTACTTAGTGTTGAAGGATGGTCTGAAGTCTGAAGTCAGCATCATGCATCAGCATGCACTTTTAAACACTTGGGTGGATGAGAAGCTTGCATTGGCTCTTGGCTAACTATATTTAATCGTTAAAATTATCCTCTGTTTATTTCTGCTTTGTGCTAATGTTTGGAGCCTAAACTAGAGCTAGTCCACTGAATCAGTACTCGGACTCCTTTGTCATTCATTTTTCTTATGTGACTTTATGTGAATCAGCATCTTGGTCCTATGTTTTTTTGCCAGAGCTTGGTACTTATTTCAGCATACTGAATGAAAATATGCAATGAACTGCAGCTGTGAACTTACATTGTAATTAGAGTGGTTCATTTGTGCAAAGATCACCGTCTATCAAGCACATCTGAAAGCTATATACAACATAATATATGTTTGTTGCCCATGGTGCATTATACTAAAAAATTTTTTCATGAAAATTTAATGGCGCTCATTGACCATGGTATCATATTGTAAGTTTGTAACTAGAATATAAATTGTACTTATTATATGATGTCTGTCCTTTTTGTTCTTATTTCTTAATATATTCTGATTACTAACTTTTGTTTTGTCCATGAAATTTTCCAACTTGTGTTGTTATCTGGTATCAGCTCTTGCCTTGGATCATCTCGTGGACTTGGAGTGAACTCTAATTTTCTAAGGTTAAGGAGACAGAAGAATAGCAATTACAGCAGCATGGCCAGTAGTATCAGTAGCGTTAGTAGCACTTCCAATGGAAGTGAACATGCAGTTGCTGCTGAAGGTGGTGATCTTTCAGCTGATGCAGACTCTATGGCATGCCATCGATCTGATCTGCCATCCAACATTGCCGGTAGCAAGATGGTACTGTGTTAGATACTGTGTTAGAATCCTTCTTAATTTTCCTCCCCAAGAAAGTGAACCCTTCTTAATTCATGCACTGTAGCTCTATAGCCTTTTTATTTTCTACTTTGCTATTAAAATACAGTTTGTTTTTTAATCACTAGTTAAGCTATTATTAACACGATAGTATGTGTAGTTCCATCCTTCTTACAATCTTTTTGGTGATTCATCTTTAATGAGGAACATACGCAAATATAGGGCATATATATTTTGGAAATGCATAAGACTATAATTAATATATGTTAACCATGTCTTGCTATGTCCTTCTTAATGGTCTAGGTCTACAGAAAATGATGTATGCCATTAGTGATCTGCAAACATTTTGAGCCATCTCCCAAGAGGCTTGAATCTAATGTAATTTGTAATTAGAGGAATATGACATACTTAATATATTCTTTTTTCCTGTAAACGTATAACTATAATTAACAAATGGTTTGGTATTAAGCATGGATAAATGAAATGACAATCTGGATAGAAATGGATAAACCAAATGTTAGCAGGGTTTTAGTACGTGACACGACACATCATGCAGTTCATAGAAGCTTATAGATGTGCCTTCTCAAACTGATCCACCCATACCTATATCCACTTAAAACACAGATGTCCACGTATTTGCCCGTTGATGCTAAAACTACCAGAACATCAAATATTTTCTTCCCACATGCAGCCACGTGTGGATGAAGTTCTACTCGGTGAATGAATCTTCTGCATCTTGCACCTTTTATGTTCTTAACTTATGTGCAACAGTCATGAAAATGATATTACACAATGATGCTATTGTTGTGCTGTGTTCCATGAATGTAATGGCATTGCTGTAATCTTGATGTTCTGTACCTGTGAAACCAGGTATCCAAGCGGCCTCGTTCTGAAATAACAGACGCTGGTAAAGAATCCGTGGATAACAATCAAGGGGCAAATGGTCAAGGTAGATGTTCTTGGGGCTGGGATGAGGAAGGGGTTGTGATGGATATCAATTTACTAATATCAGAGTTTGGAGATTTTAGTGACTTCTTTCAAGAAGAGGAGTTAGACTTTGGTGAGGTATGCTGTTAACTGGATTATATTTTTATAACTCCTACTGTTGCATTTTGTTCTGCTGCATAACCTTTTTTTACAATTTTTTTACTGTCACTACTGCTTGTTTTGTTTTACTAGCAAAATGCCCGTACATTGTTATAGAATTAAAAAAAAAATCACATTGGCACATTGCCAAGAAGAAATCTATTTTAAATTTTAGAGCTTAATTTTAGAATTAGTTGTCCATACATATGTTTGGTTTGGAGAGGGGATGAACAGTGGCCCCACATGTCAGAATTTTGGGGAGTTGGTGGTGGGGTGGTGGCAGATTCACCACTCACCAACACCACTACTCCCTTTTAAAGGAGTATACACAAGAGTCTAGATTATAACAGGTGACTTCATTACTGCTTTTTAAGTGTCTAAATTGCAAAGAATGAGCATTTATAGAACTCCTCACAGCTTACCTGCCTTGAAACATGTTGCTTGCGATTTCACCTAAAGCTTCTGAAGGAATTTTCTACTGCACGACCTCACGATGTTTGCCTTCTAGTTTAGACAGTATTCAACTAAATTTTGAGCAGAACGATAGCATTATCCTTCGAACAGAGATAGAACATGATTATTGCATCCAGTCTGGTTCAGAATTGCAATGTTCTAACCTACCTGCAATATTACTTCATATTAATATTGTCGAAATTTATATAGCCTCCAGGTACTGCTGAATCACATTCTCTGGTGATCCCTGGTTCTGACTGTGGGGATGCCACATTCACAGATAGTCCATCTACAGCTATGGATATACCTGAACAAAGACTTTCTCCAGTTGGTTTCTCATCTTTGGAGGTATTTAACCATCAAACTGTGGCACCTATTCATGATGTTGTTTCTAAGGCTCAGGAACCTCAGAAAGATATTGCATCGCCTACAGGCTCCCAATCAGTAGTGTTATCGTCCGGTAGATCTAATTATCTCAACAGAGCGGAGGCATTGCTCACTTATGCACCTGAGTATGCAGCTGTTGAAATTTCCGTTGGTGAGACACCGACGTCATTGTTTACAAATCCTTACCAGCCCAGATCCATAAAACCAGGGAGTTCTAGTTTTAACTCAAGAGTTTATTCATATGATGCTGCACAAAGTTCTCAAATGGAGTCTGGAGAAGACAAGCCTGAGAAGTCTGTTAGACTAACATCCAGTAACCTTTCAAGTGATATTGGTTCATCAAACTTATACACAGTTGTCCAAGTTGGGAAAAAGGAAAGTGACAAAGGATCAAACAATACTGGCATACAATCATGCAAGGAGGAAGGATCAAGACCTATTTCTGGTGAGACTTCACTTGATTCTTCTCTGGTTTCTCAAAGGAAGAGTGACAGCATGTTTAATGCTGGGTACTTCCTACTGTCCGTGAAAACTGCTCTTGCAACTGAGATTGAATGCATCAGGTTCCAGGCAGCCATGTGTAGAATAAGGCATACACTATTGTCTTTGAGAAGCAAAGCATCTGCTGAGTTAAAAAGTGCCTTGCCCAGTCTTATGCATACAGATGTCAGCAACAAGTTAGATCTTGTCCCCAAATATGACATAAAAAGGAAAGAAAATATACCAGCTAGGCTATCTATTGATGTTGATCAGGAAGTATATGACAGAACCCAATTAGAAAATGTTGGAATTTGGAGGCCTGTTGGGACACCTAAAGGGGCAACACCTCTTGAGTCTTTTTCTGCTAAAACATATACTGGTCCAAGCCAAGGTATGTCTGTAAAAAGACAGCCTATTGTGGATCTTCTCAATGCCATGGCTTTGATAGTTCAACAATCTACTTCATTTGTTGATGTTGCACTTGATATGGATGATGGAGATGGTTCTTTTTTCTGGCTTTCCTTGGATGAGCAAAAGAGACGTGGATTCTCTTGTGATCCTTCAATGGTTCATGCTGGCTGCGGTGGAATATTAGCAACGTGCCATTCAAAGGATTGTGCTGGTGTTGATTTAGTTGGCCCACTTTCTGCAGAGGTAAAACATGGTTCTGTTCATTTTCCTATCATTCTATATTGCATTTTTTCTCCTGGTGCCAAGGCTTATAGCCCAACCTCTTCTTTTGGGTACAGGTTTCAGACTCATCCGTGATTAGCTTGTTACAGTCAGATATAAAAGCGGCTCTTAAAACTGCCTTTGCCAGCATGGATGGTCCATTATTAGTGACTGACTGGTGCAGGGGCCGAAGTAATGCATCTGAGTCTGCATCTATGGGAGATGCTTACTCTTTTCAGCACCCAACTGGTGATATCCGGGAGTCCTCAAGCAGTATATCCATAGGTGGAGATTCAATGAGCCCGCCCCAGTCAAGCCATGTTATATCTAACGACCGAGGTATTCCCACTTGATAGTTCTTCCACAAAAATATAATATTGCCAGAGCAAGCAAGAAATGATTATTCATCTGAGAGATCAAATGTCTATGCAGGCACTTCGGAGCTGGAGCACCATAGGGGATATCACCGTGTTAGACCAACTATTGCTGTCCTTCCTTTGCCTTCTCTGCTTGTTGGGTAGCATATTTTTATTTTTCCTAGATTATTTTTGGCCATAATGTCTGTGTGAGTTATTGATTCAAGTATTGAAACTGCAGTTACCAGGATGATTGGTTAAAGACCTCTGCTAATTGTCTTAGCTTGTGGGAGAAGGCTCCTCTGGAACCTTATGCTTCACCAAAGCCTGTAAGTATTATTTGGATGTGGTGGCCCTATAAGCCATAAGTTTGATACTTTTGGATATATTAATTGTTTGAAAGCATCCTTCTAACCCATAATTACTCTACTTTAGTGCATAGTAACTATAATCCATAATAGTTTGTGTAGCTATAGCAGCAAAATCCTGCTAGAATTGATAAAGGTTTTATTATTCATTAATCATTATCGACTTATAAATTTCTCATCTTTGTGCTCTTTTAGGTTACTTACTATGCACTGTGCCCTGATATTGATATGCTTACTTCCGTGGCCACTGATTTTTTCCTGCAGCTTGGAACAAGTAAGTTCTTTTCCTCTTCCTCCTTTTCGTACCACCCATGAATGTACCATTGTTAATTGAACTGAACATACACATTGTCATGGTCAGCTAATTGCTTGTTTCCACTGGCTTCTTAAAATCTACTTGTTTTGGACTAAGCTCATAAATCTTGTGATCAAGTCATTATTCTAATTCATTGTGATGGAAGTGTTTTCAATATTGTTTATTTCACTTATTGATTGTTCTTTCCTACAGTTTATGAAGTTTGCAAACTGGGAACTCATTCTCCACAAAACAGTGGAGGGCAAATGGAACTATCCGCTGGAAAATATTTGTCTTCAGGGCTCGTTCTCATTGAGTGTCCTGATCAAGTGAAGATTGGAAACGGCCACTCAAGTTCCATCAGTTCAACAAGCGAATATCTGCAAGCTCTTTCAAAAAATTGGACTGTGAAAAGCTTTGTAACATCTCTGGCAAGGGTGATAAAGGATATAAAACTAAATTCAAGCATCTTGGCAAATCAGAAAGAAAGCACTAGTGGACCTTGCACTGTAAGGCCTTTTTTCCATTTTGTTCCTTTTCCATCTGTTTGATTAAAAGAATTTAACAAAACTAAAGCAGCTTCTCGCTCCTCTTGTAATGTGTTTGCACAGATAGCCTCACTGTCTATTCTTTCTTTTTTCTCTTTAGACCATCTGCCCTAAGCATTGAGTTTCAGAAGCTTTGTTTGTTTCCTTCAATTTTTTTTATTTATGAGAACAGTAGGGGAGACTAGAAAGGCCAACTGGATAAATATTTCAATATAGAAAACTGCACAGAAGGATTTTCAGCGAAAAGCAAAGATAACTGTTTGATAGGTGGTTATTTAATTAGAATATAGCAATTTAGTATCACCTTTATTTCGTATATAATTTGCTCTTCTAGCCTATTTTCTAGCCTTGTTGTTGTTGTTGTTGTTGTAGCCTATTTTCTAGACACTGTACTTGTACTATTTTCATTCTTTGTTCTTTGCAAATAGTGATGGAAAACACTGTTTCAACGCACCATTATGTATGAAATACACTACTTTAACACACTATTGTTCGTGTGCTGGAAAACAGGCCAACAGTGGCAATATATGATTACAACTATCATTCATTATCCATGCAGGTAATTTATGTAGTCTGTCCTTTTCTGGAACCTTCTGCTGTCCTAGAGACACTGGTAGAATGTTCTGTTGCTCTTGGGTCGGTAATGTTATCCCCAGAGAGAGAGAGGAAATCATTCCTATATTCTCAGGTTGCCAAAGCCCTAAACTGCAATGCTTCTGTGGATGAATCATCAGCATCCAACGTTGTGATGCTCTCTGGTTTCAGTATACCTAAGCTTGTCTTGCAGATTGTTACTATTGAAACTTTATTGAGACTCCATAAGCCAAACAATGAGCTTGCTGTTTTGAAGGACATGGCATTCACTGTGTACAACAAGGCTCGCCGAATCCCAAAGGCCATTAGCACAAGTGACGTGTTTCAGTCACCTGCTTATATGGGTAGGTCTCAGTCCACAATGATGCATGCTACATCTCCTGGTCCTACCCTTTGGAAAGAATGTTTAGTTCCTCGAATGTCTGGATCAACTCTCTCTAGAGAAACAGAGTTTGATGCATCCATGAGGTCATCAGTAACATGGGACAACTCATGGCCTGGTCGTGCTGGAGGATTCATGGACCCAAATAAGATCCCAGATGTATGCGTTCAAGATGACAGGAAGTATGCCTTTGAGCCATTTTTCATACTAGCAGAGCCTGGATCTGTTGATTATAATACTGGAATGGAATCTTCAAAATCTGGTGTTGATGCTAGTAGCAGTGGAATATACAGCTCAATTTCAGGTGGTGGCTCTGATAGTGGAGCAAGTGCACTTGAAGGATCTGATAATGAAAGTGCTGCAAGTCTTCATTGCTGTTATGGTTGGACTGAGGACTGGCGATGGTTAGTATGCATCTGGACAGATTCTAAGGGAGAGTTGTTGGACAGTTTAATATTTCCTTTTGGTGGTATTAGTAGTCGCCAAGACACGAAAGTTCTTCAAAGCCTTTTCATCCAAATTCTGCAGCATGGTTGTCAAATAATGTCATCTGCACCTGAGTCTAGCAATACAAGACCAAGAGATGTAATAATAACCCGTATTGGAGGTTTCCTTGAACTTGAAATCCAGGGTACTTAACACTTCTACCATAAATTCTGTACTTATTTCTTAACCATGTTGTGTCATTATGGTGTGTGTTTTATGCAGAATGGCAAAAAGCCATATACTCATTTGGCGGTAATGAAGTCAAGAAGTGGCCTGTGCAGTTACGGCGATCTATACCTGAGGGTATTCCATCAAATTCTAATGGGCCAGCGCTCCAGCAACAAGATATGGGCTTAATGCAAGACAGAAATATGCCATCCTCACCAAGCCCTTTGTACAGCCCTCATGGAAAATCTAGCTTCATGAAAGGTGCACTTGGGCAATCAGGCAACAAAAAGCAGATACTAGTGGAACAAGCTGGAATGGACAGTTCAAAGGGTTCATTGCACTTGGTTCGCAGCATCAGTTTGGTTGCAGTTTCCCAAGATCATTCGTTGCATCTCACATGCCAAGCGGATCTGTTGACCAGACCTCCTCCTGGTAAGTAGTGCTTGTAACATCCTTATATATTCATCTACAAGTTTGTGGCTGTTTAATGTGGTGTTTATTTAATGCTGCTTCTTACAGCAGTAAGTCGTTACGACATGACCTTATCATTTATGACATCTATGATCATTCCATTAGTACCTTTGTTTGGCTCTTCCAACTTCAAACACATATATGAATAAAAACAACCTGAATCAAATTAGCAACTATTTTTCTGGTTTTGTTTGTCCTCTCTCTCTTTCATGTTTGGTTAAAATGCTCTTTTACAGGTGAAGGGAATCAAAGTAGCAGTGGTCCTTCAAGTTACTTGGAAGGGTTCACTCCAGTGAAGTCCATTGGGTCAATGTTAGCATCATATCTCCTAGTCCCTTCACCAAGCATGCGATACCTTTCACCAGCGACATTACAGCTTCCAACATGCCTTACATCTGAATCTCCACCGCTTGCGCACCTATTGCACAGCAAAGGGACAGCAGTTCCCCTAGCAATGGGCTATGTAGTCTCCAAAGCTGTCCCACCGGTAAGAAAGGACACTGCACGTCTTGCCAAAGAGGACAGACCCTCTGTCCTCTCAGTTAGCATCATCGATCACTATGGAGGCAGCATTGCTGCTGTTCAAGAAAAGGTGAGCCGAGGTTCTGGCAAGCAGACGAGGAGCTTTACTCAGGAAGCAGCAGGTCGTGATCATGAGATGGAGATGCACCATGTGTTGGAAGCTGTGGCTGCCGAGCTCCACTCCCTTTCATGGATGACAGTGAGCCCGGTCTTCATGGAAAGACGAAGCGCCCTGCCCTTCCATTGTGATATGGTCCTTCGGTTGAGGAGACTTCTGCATTATGCTGATCGGCATCTCTCCCAATCAGCAGAGAAAGATGTAGCTTAGAGACTAGAGGACAACTAATTCTCATGTAGTTTTCACCACAGGAAAAATAAGGGCTAGATGATGCTGAAACCTTGTCTGTATGTATATTAGGCAGGTAGGTGAGGTCACATTGACGAGCTCTCTAGCCCGATTTTGCCTTGTTAGTGAATTGATGAGAATGCTAATTTCTTGGGTTGAGGATGTAATTACGTGCGCCCAGGAACAGTTGTAATATTGTAGAGCTAACTGATTTATAATTTGGTGATATGTTATTGATGGGTTGATCTAGCCATAGGTTCTGAGAAAAATCAACTGCTACAAATCGAAAATGATTAATTTAGCCCTCCAACTCTATGAAAGTTGTTATCCTTCTCAACCTTTTTTTTTCCCAAAATGTAAGTTTTAGTTATTCTGGCACTTGCATAGTTATATCTTTCTCAAATAAATGCTACTCTTATAAATAAATGAACCATCTTTTGCAGTATAGTATAAATGAAAGATAACAAAAAAAATGAGTTGTTTCTTACTTATGCATAAATGTAAAGTGACTTATATTAAGAATCAGAGGCATAAGGAGCTACGCTAAAGAGAGTGACAGGTTGTTTAGGATTAATTTTTTTGTTTATTACATGAAATAAATTAATAAAGCGTCTTTCCAAGGGTATTTTTCTTGTAGTGCGAGGAGCCAGAGGGAGGGTACCTGTATAGTGGTCCCATGAATTGCTCCCACAGCCGCTCAAGAGATGGCACGTGGCTTCGTGGTATTATTTTCAGAATGAGGAGAAAAAGGTGGAGGGGTATTATGTCATTTTTTATAAGGTTTATCTCTCCTAATCACCTAGATATGTTATCTCAGTTGTAGAGTGTCTGGTAGCAAGGACGATGTTTTACGGTGGGTGTCTGTCAGTAAAACCTATGTTTTTTTAGTGTTCTATAGCTAATTTTGTTTATTTAATTTTTTCATCTACTTCCTCATTTTAATCAATCACCGGTATTTATCTAGAGCTAGTCGGTACTGGTACGTGACCCATGAACTAGCGACTAGGCCAACTCACTGATTAATTGGTGACTCCAATATATCAAAGAATATAATTTTGCACACAAGTAGTACTTATTGTTGACATGATCTATATCATAATTTTGATTATTCGTTATTGAAAGAAGTATAAACTGAGATTTTGATAAGCATAGCTTATATTGAAGGGATTGCAGATCCAATTTTTCATCATCGCTAAACTCTAAATGGGATCATGAGTGGGAATAGCAAGGACTCTTCCACAACCTAGGAGCCTTCCCACCCCTAATTAGCTCACATGTTTGGCCCAAATTTTCAGCTGGCGCCATTTCCTATATCCTAGTCGGCTTGTTTAACCAACTAGTCACTGATCGACTAATACATACCGACTTAAATCAACTAAACCGGCTTTGATAGTGACGGACTATAATCAGTCGGATCGACTAATTCACCCCTTGATCGAGACGGGTTGCCGCCGACTAGCGACTAGTCGGTCTAGTTGGCCAGTCGCTAGTCGGCCGACGAGGCGAAACTGTCAATCACAACCATTTCTCACCTCTAACTTAATTTTTGCTAAAACTCCCAAAAATACTTATATTTTATGACAGACTGAGTAGTTGGAAAGTCTAGAGAAGTATAAAGTCATTCTCATGTCTGGTGTCTTCTCTATCTCAAGTAAGCCAGAGTTACTCAACGGTTTCTACAGTAGTTAGATCATAGTACTTTGGGGCCGAACTTAACCTTGAGCTAAGGCCTGTTTGGGGAAAATCTAAATACCCCCTTACGAGTCACTTGTCTTTCTATTCTTCTCCCTACAACTCAATTTCGTATATAAACCTCCCTATAAGTCAATTTCTCTTGTAACTTTCCCCATCTTGTTTTCATCTATTTCTCATTCTTTCAATTTCTTGCGCCCCATAGGCCTCTAGCTTGGCGGGACAAATAGAAACCCATGCCACCTCACCAAAGGTACGAATCTCCTAGCCCTCTAATTTTATAAGCGAAACACGATGGTCATATACTATCGAGAGGACAATCTATATTTTAGCTCCGACCATACGGCAAGAGAGGATGCCCTAACAACAAAATTAATCTATAGACTATATAGAGAGGACGTATTAGAAGATCATGGGGTGCGAGAAATTGAAACGAGAAATTGATGAAAACATGATGTGAGGAAAAGTTAAAACAGAAATTGACTTGTAAGAGGTTTATGTACGAAATTAAGTTGTAGGGAAAGAATAGTCCATACATGATGACCCCAGGCCTTGGGCCACGCCCAGGATGCTCGGGGCCTAGTTCTACCGCTGATAGTAGTCCTAGCTGAGTTGAGCAAAGGTTATAGATAGGCAGCCGTGTCTCAAATGAGTAGCCGCTGTCCAACAATAACCAATGTAACATACGTCTAACACTTGAGCAAAAGGCAAAGAAAACAAGTCAGTTGAAACAAGCTTCCCTTGTATGCAGTGCACAATACTAACTGAAATAAGGAGTTGCTGCTGCTAGTGTATTATTTGTGGGAGTGCGCGTATATATAGTGCGGGTTCTTTCGTGTAATATTGCATAAAATAAAATTAAACAACTTTACGTTCATGTGACTGGGATGGGCACGAAAAATTAGAATGGACTCGAATAACCTTAATTTACTAGGAAAAAGAATTGCATGGTAACCCATCCATCCGTCATTCCATTGAGTTAAATATATATTGAAGCTCATGCATTCTATTGTGGAGAGTCTGGTTGGATTACCACCTCGTTGCCAGTGACAAACTTACTGAAGCGATACAACTCCGTTGGAGTGCCGCTGGTTCATTAATTATATAGCAAAAATACATCCAAGTCCAAGTCGGACTCAGCAATTAGACTGAATCCTATACAAGTTCTATAGCTGAGTTGTATTTTGGCATGCATCTACATGACTATACAGAGTACAAGACTTCATCTCTAAGTTTAACACTCCCCCTTAATTATAACCTACACAAGTTAAAGATTGTTTCTAAAATCTTGCAACTTGCTCAACGACTGTGCTTTATGAAATCATCTGCAATTTGATCACAAGAAGAAATAAAACGAATATCCAACTGACGTAGTGCCATCATTCTATGACAAAGTGATAATCTACTTCGATATGTTTTGTTCTGGCATGAAACATAGGATTAGCAGAAAGATAGGTGGCTCCAATATTATCACACCAAAGTATCGCAACCTTAGGTTAAGATTCCCCAAGTTCTTTAAGCAGTGTTTGAACCCATATAATCTCAGCAGTAGCATTTGCTAGCATCTTGTACTCTGCTTTCATACAAGACCATGCCTGTTTTCGCGCACTCCATGAAATCAAATATGATCCCAGAAAAATAGCAAGTCCACCTGTAGAATTATGGTCATCTGAACACCCAGCCCAATCTATATCTGAGAAAGCACTTACAATATTTTATTCTAACTTTTTCAATCCACAGACCAATTGCTAAAGTCCCATTAACATATCTCAAGATTCTCTTTACAGCCGTCCAGTGCAAAGATATCGGAGAGTGTAAAATATTAACATGCCTTGTTTAGCGCAAACACAGGACAAGTCAACGTCAAGTACTGCAACCCTCCAACGATACTCCTATATTTTGTACCATTTTCCTCACTCGATGGTACACCACCTATTGCTGAAAACTTTTCTGAAACAGCCAGAGGAGTACTTACTGACTTGCAATTTCTCAACCCAAACTCAGCTGCATATTTTCGTTGTGACAAGACCAAGCTTCCTTCGGATGCATGAGTTACTTTTATGCCCAAAAAGTAATGTAAATTACCAAGATCCTTAAGTTCAAATTCAGCATTTAGATCTTGAAGTAAAGCAGAGATAGCCTGATCACTTGAGCCAACCACAATAATGTCATCTATATAAACTAGGAAGTATATAACCACATCATCTTTCTTGTAGAAAAATAAAGAAGTATCTGCTTTCGAAGCATTGAAACCAAGTTGAAACATCTTGTCATAAAGACGAGAGTACCACACTCTGGGAGCCTATTTCAACCCATTCAGTGCCTTGTCTAATTTGCATACATAATGTGAAGCAGAATTCTCAACATACCTAGGTAGTTGTTTCATATATAGCTCCTCTTCCAAAATGCCATGAAGAAATACATTATTGACATCTAGCTGGCATATACTCCATCCTTTTGAGACTGCAAGGGATAATACAAGGTGAATAGTAAAAATTTTGACAACATGACTAAAAGTATTCTCATAATCAATACCGTATCTCTACTTATAACCCTTTGCAACGAACCAAGCTTTACAGCGATCAATGGAACCATCAGATTTGCACTTGATCTTATACACCCACTTGCAATCAATAATATTCTTTCCTGTAGGAGATGGTACCAAATGCCAAGTATTATTGTCAAACAACGCCATACATTCCTCATCCATTGCCTGTTTCCAGTTTGTATTGCCAAATGCTTCCTCATAAATTGTTGGCTCCTTTTCAGAACTACTAAGCATTGCCCATCTAACAGTGCCATCTGTGTGAGTAAGTGGCTTGCGAATATTGCTTTGAAGACTTACACATAAAACTTACCCACAGACTAGGGTGCAGGACCCCAAACATCTGAAAAGATAAGCTCTAAACGAGTAGATGACCGACTAATAGATTTAGGATAGGGTATTAGGCCCATACTTAATCTGAACCTTAACATATACATGATCACCTTAAAATTATGCGGAATTGAGGTGATGTTACTGACCGGTTGATGTAGATCCCATCGTTGCCGTGGTATTCGAACTTGTCGGCCATAGAGTGGTAGCCTGTCGGTCGGCTTGTGGGTGGTGTAGTTCCTTTGGCTGCCACCTGCACTGGCCGACGATGGAGAAGGAGATCGACCTTCGGTCTCCTTCCAGCGGGCTTAGAATCAGCTAGAGTTTCGAGGTTTGCTTAACGTGAGATAGATAGATTAGCTAGTCACATGCCGTAGCCCCTTTTATTTTGACGCTGGAGGAGATCGGGGGCAAAATCTGTTAGAGAGAAAACGGGCGTTTCTGATCATCGCGCGCGTGCGTGGAACTCGTTCCACGTTTGTTAGCAGCGTGTGGGATTGGGTGGGCCGAGCCCACACGCCTCACAATGGCTCGGTAGCCATTAGATCAACCAACATTCTCCCACTTGATCTTAAGGCTAACGAGTCCAGTCTAAGTAGTATAGTGAACTAAGATAATGTGTCGCAGCGGTCAATGAAACGCCACTACGACAACAGTACCTATAGTCACTAAATTACCTCGATAGGAAACAACTTACTCTTATAGGGTGTTGATTGATTCTTATGCCCCTATTCCAGAATCATACTTATAGGCTACCTTCTAATCCCATGCCGGCAATATGCTCATTAAATAGATTGGGTGGTAGACCTTTAGTGAGCGGATCCGTGAGCATTAACTTAGTGCTTATGTGCTTAACTTTAATTGTGTCACGCCCAGAAATTTAGCCAATTTCCAGACTATTTTGTGTATTAAAATCCCTGTCCAGGAATCAAGCCAGGGTACACAAAACGACAAATCAATAAACAGTTCCAAACATAAATAAGGCGTAAATACTTACAGAAGAGGCACTTAGTCCTCACACGGAAGAAAACAGCAGCGGAAAGGCGAAACTAGCGTGACTTCAGCTCCACGCCACAGGCAAGCTCAACTGGGATATAAGCCAAGGTCCACACTTCTGAAAAGGGGGGAAGAGCAAGGCTGAGTACCACCCACCGTACTCAACAAGCCACACCAATGATGCATTTGTGCACGGGATTTCAAAGGGAGGCTGGTGGCTCATTTGCGTAAAAGCAGTTGTAAACAGTAGTAGTTCGTAAACAGTAAAATGTTGATAAATTTAACAAGATTAATTTTCCACCGATTAACGTTACACCACGTTAACCAGGCCCAACCATTCCCAACTGATTGACGCTAAACCACGTCAACCAGTCTCCACTGATGAACGCTATACCACGTTCACCAGACACCTCCGGGTACCGTTACACCACGTTACCCAGACTCCACTGATTAACGCTACACCACGTTAACCAGTCACCACCGGACAACGTATCACGCTGACCAGCTTTTCCCGACCAACGCTAAACCACGTTGACCAGGCCGCGCTGATGGAAGTTACACCACGACCACCAGGCGAAACTGATGAGAGTTAAACCACACTCACCAGTCGGTCTCCACCGACTAGCGTTACACCACGCTAACCGGTCACCCCCGGTCAGCTCAACCACGCCGACCGGACACACACCTTCCACAACACCAGTTTGATAAAACCAGATTAATTATCTAGGGTGAGACTAATCACGGTGAGTCTTGGCCAATGTGCCCATTACCGCGGGCGCGGCTATTCGAATAGTTTTACTCTGATCAGAGGTGTACAACTGTACCCACAAGACACAGCCCCCACACACGTTCCCGTGTGCCAGTACATCACCACGATGTCCCGTGCGAGGCTGTGACAGGACCGTTCACGCAACCCCTCCCTAACCATCCACACCACGCTGAGGTTGCACCTGCCGACAGGGCACGCCATATTGGCCAGGCTACCCCCCTTGCGCCACGGTGAATCCGGCAGCCGATCAACCCTACCCCGGGCCGACCCAACTCCATCACGCCCACCCTCTTCTTCGGTGCCTAGGAGAGGGAGAAGAAACGCTTCAAGCCCAGCCGTTGCCCAATGCTGGCTTGTGGCAAGTACGGGAAGTTGCCCAAGTGGTTCCCGCGAACCGGTCCTTAATTGCCATGGGTGTGACAATCAAAACCATACACCCACAGCCCACCATTTAGGGTCAAAATTTTAGTAATTTAACAACAGCCTATCCAAGGTTCATTTTTTCCGACATTGAGTCGAATCATATAAAAAGATAATATTTAATTCCCAGGTGAGCTATATTGCTAAGCATGGCTAAGCAGGTCCTATCTCTAGCCAGGTCCTCCAATGGGACCTAAGCTAGTCAAAATTATCACCCAAGGTTATCAAAGAATGGATAACAATGAACCGGGTCTCAGGTATGTGGATAGGTTATTCCATATTCCATGTAATTGGCAAAACATGCAATTTATTTATAAATCGTAAAATATTTCACAAAGTAGGTTCAACATGCTCAAGGATGAATGTGTGACTTGCCTTGCAACCAACATCTTCGATCGCTCGTCCGAACTCTTCCGTAGACTCCGCGGTCCTCCGAAACAGCGATTACGGTATACTACACGCAAAACGATAAAAAGCCTAAGAAACTCCAAATAAACAGTACATAAAAATTATACAAACAAGTAGATTATAATTTTAGATGAAATTAGGAAGAAGAACGGGTCAACTCGGAGTTCGGACGGGAAAGATATGGCTTTTGGAAGATTGAATTCGGAATACATCCGAAATGGATTGAAAAAGAATATTCTCAAGAATATTCTCTCGGGATTTACACTAAAAATAATTATTTTTGGCACTGGAGAAAGAGAGTGAGGCCCTACTGTCATGGACACAGATCCTGTGGACTAGGTTCATAGAGGGGAAAAGGTGAGGCGGTGGACTGGACTGATGTGTTTGCCTCACGGGACAAGGAAACGATGTCATGACTGAGGTGGATGCCGATGTGGCACGAAAGGTGAGATGGTGATGAGGTAGATCGACGGCGAGGAGATCAGGGCTGAGGTGGCAGACGAGATGGTCTGGCTAGGATTGACGTGACGATTGGATTTAGACGTGTGGAGGTGACTGGATTTAGGGAGGTCCAATGACCCAAATTGGACTCGAAAGGATCGGACGGATGAGATCCGATCAATGGTTTATGAAGATTGAATGATTTGGAGACATATACGCCGGGATCACAAGGGAGGGGGAGACGCTAGGGTCTATGCAACAGTGACACGCCGAGGGGCCAAAACGAGCTCGGCCGTCTAAGGCGCAGCACCAGGAGACACGCCGGCGCAGCGGCCGGGGAGAGCGACGACGACGGTAGCGATTGACGATGGCACGGTAGCGATGTGTCGGCGAGCCGAGACCGAGGAGAGACGAGAAATGCGATGACGACGACGACGGCTCAAGACGGCGACGCAGTGCAGCGGAGGAGGATGGCGACGATGGACGGCCGCCGAATTAGGGGAGGGGAATAGGTGCGGGTGTAGATGGCAACGGTAATGCCGACGACGGCGATGGGGAAAGGACAGAGGTGCCAGTGCTGAGGACGGCGAGACCCGGCGACGGCTGGGTGGATTAGGGAAGGAAGACAGGGACCGACACCGAAGGAGTGCTCACCGGCGGCGGGCTGTTGGGCGGTGCGGCAGGCGCTCGGGGCGAGGGCGACGCGTGCAGGAGATGGGGCGGTAGCGCTGGATGTGGAGGCAGCGACGACGGATGGGAAGAGAGGCGGCGACGCTGGTCCAGCGGTGGCAGGCGGCGAAGCCGGCGGAGAAAAGACGACGACGACGAGGAGGAGGAGCAGGGGAGGAACTTCGGCCGTGGCCTCACCAGCGGCGGCGTGGCACTGAGGACGATGTCATCCGGCGACGGCCTGGGGGAACAGGACGACGGCGGCGATGGTCTGAGGCGGGGGCGGTGGTAGCGCGACAGGAAGGATGCAGCGATGACGGTGACAAGACAGCGACGGGGAAGAGGAGTTGGGCACCGGGAACAAACGACAACGGCGACAACCAACAAAAGGGAGGCAGGCAGGGAGGCGTGGTGCTCACCAGCGGCGGGCGAAAACGACGACGCCGACGGCAGCGACGATGACTTCGATGGCTACGGGCCGTGGTGGCCGGGGTGAAGGAGCAGCGGAGGCGGCGGCTGGAGGCGCAGAAGACGACGACGAGGTTGACGACGCAGAGACCGTCAGTTGGAGAGCAGGCGACGGCAACGGTGGCTCGAGGCAGAGCCGGGCGGCGGCAGCACGGCCCAAAAGGGCTGTGACGCCGGCGGTGACGACTGGAGGCCGCGGCCGCCGAGGCAGGCGACGGGCAGCAGCAGAGGGGCGGCGGCGGACGGCAGGGAGGAGGCGCAGGCGACGGCGCACCGGCGGTGACGGCCGGGGCGAGGAGCAGGGCGGCGGCTTCGGCGTGCAGGGGCAGGAAGCGGCGCGGCAGAGAGCCGGCGACGCTGCGTGTGGCGAGGAGGCACAGGCGACGGCGGCTTTGAGGGAAAAACAGGAGAGGGAGTGGGGAAGTGGATGGTGACATCGGCTCGCGCGGTTATGGCGGCGTCGTGGGGGCGTGTGGCGCGACGTGCCGAAAAACGCGGCGGCAGGCAGTTGCGGGGCAGCGGACCGAGTCCGGGGCGGCACTCGGCGGGCGAGCTCGGCGCGGAGGCCGGGGCGGCGCGGGCTGGCGCAGGCCGGGCCGGGGCGGCACAGCCGGGCGAGCGAGGCCGAGGGCCGGGGCGGCACAGGCGACGGCAGCGGCTCGGTTTGCTACAGGCCTGAGCAGAGAGAGAAACGGAAGAAGATGAAAAAAGAGGGAGGAAACAGACTTTGAGAAAAATAAAAGGAGAGAAGGAAGATTGGAAGAAAAATAAAGAAAAGAGAAAAGGTGGGAATTTTGGGGATTTTTCTGGAATTCTAAATTTAGAATTTAAATTCAGAATTTCAAGAAGTATTAGGAATATCGGAAATTGGGGGGGAGATTGTTTGGAATTTTGGAGGGTCGCGAATGTTGGCGTATATATATATATGGAAAATCAAAAGCGTCGAAACACCTTTGGGACTGAAATATTTTTTTCGGAATCAAGGAAATTCGCCGGAATTTTTGGAACTCTCAAAGCATAAGAATATTTCGGGAATTTTGAGAATATTGGAATGGGGAATATTTTGGGAGTCGAGGACGGAGGAGGAAATAGTTTAGGAAACATGCAATCGATTGAAATATCGGTGTATTTTGAGAATTGGAACGTTGAGGAGGTTTTAGGGTTCCGGGAGCGACACGAAACCCTAGAAGACAAAGGATGTCAGAGTTCACGATGAACGGGGAGAGTTCAAAGGACTGAACCGAAATGACCCGGATAGGAGAAAAGATAGGGATTTTATTATAGATTTATCTAATTATAGAAATAATCTTTGTCCTATTAAAATTAATTCTGGAGCTCCGAAAATTCCAAGGAAATTTCAGAGAGTTTATTAAATCATGGGGAATTTACCAGAAATAAATACCACCACGAAACACATAGAGTTTTATCATCATAAATACTTAAACGCTTAAAATATTCCGACCAAAACCCCAGGAATATAAAAGCGTCCAGGCATTTATTTAAAATTTAAACTTGGGATTTTTAATATTGGAAATTTCAAAATTTTATTCAAACGCGTTTCTCAAACAAATTTTTTTTTAGCGTATTCTTGTATTTCAATTTACCCCAAAAACAATTTTTAATTAAAGTGATTTTTAGGGCGTGACAAATTGTTTGATCCTGAATTCTATCTTTCTCAACGAAATACTTTATGTCAATGTGTTTGGCAGTACCACTTGACTTGTTGTTACTTGAATAGAACACTGCGGCTTTATTGTCATAGTATATAGTGAGTGGTTTAGAAATGCTGTCTACCACTCTTAGTCCCGGAATAAAAACTTTAAGCCATACAGCCTGCCCGGTTGCCTCATAACATGCTATAAACTTAGACTGTATCGTCGACGCTGCAGTGAGAGATTGTTTGGAGCTTTTCCATGAAATGGCTCCTCCTGCAAGCGTAAAGACATAACCTGACGTAGATTTCTTAGTGTCTATACACCCTGCAAAATCAGCATCTGAATAACTAATAACTTCAAGGTTATCAGACTTCCTATAAGTTAGCATGTAATGCTTAGTGCCTTACAAATAACGTAAAACTTTCTTAACAGCCTTCCAATGGTCTAGACCTGGGTTAGACTGGTACCTGCCAAGCATTCTGGTCACAATAGCCAAGTCCGGTCGCGTACAGACTTGTGCATACATTAACCTTCCGACAGCTGAAGCATATGGAATCGACTTCATCTGATCCTTCTCTAATTGATTCCGCGGGCTTTGGAATAAACCAAACTTATCGCCCTTAACAATTGGAGCAGGCGTGACAGAACACTTACTCATGTTGTATCTTTCAAGTACTTTGTCAATGTATAACCTCAGAGATAACCCTAATACTCCTCTAGACCTATCTCGGTGTATCTCAATACCCAAAACATAAGAGGTTTCACCAAGATCTTTCATGTCAAACTTAGAGGACAAAAATGTCTTAGTCTCATGCAGCAAATGCTTATCGCTGCTTACTAATAAGATATCGTCCACATAGAGTACTAGAATCATAAACTTACCACCCTTATACTTCATATAAACATAATTATTCACTTCATTCTCCTTAAATCCGAAGTTCTTAATTATATCATCGAATTTAAAGTACCATAGTCTAGACGCTTGTTTAAGACCATAAATAGATTTCTTTAGCCTACATCCTATATACTCCTTGCCTTTCATGACAAAACCCTCCGGTTGTACCATAAAAACCTGCTCATGCAAGTCACCATTAAGAAATGCAGTCTTGACATCTATCTGATATAACTCTAAATCATAATGAGCTACCGGTGTGTAACGATCCGTTTTCCTTGTCCCTGTTGAAACTTGTTTTCTGGATCTTAATCATTTCCTATCCTGTCAGCTGTGCCTCCGTTTTCCCTCTCTCCCCGGCCAGCCGACTACCTTCTCCCTTGAGCCGAGTAGATTGCTACTCAGTCCTTGTATTCCGCCCTTTTCTTTGTCTTACTCGGACCTCCTTGCTGCCGAGTAAGCACTGTGAAGTGGCCGACTACCTTGTTGAGACCTGTTGTTTCTTTGTCCCCCGAGTTGCACCCGCCCGTTGGACGCCGACTACCGAAGTGGAGAAGAACCAGTCTTCACCTGCCCGCAGCACCGCTTGGACCGATGGATAATAACCCGTTGCATCGCTTGGACCAGTGGTCAGTCTGAAGCCCTGTCAGTGAGATTTCTCCAACCTGTCCTAGCCTTGACCTTAATGTCTCATCGTCGCTACAGTGCTCACCAACTCCCTGACCACGCCGGACTCCCAAGTCAAACCCTGCGTGGATATCAAATCCTTTGTCAGTTCACCTTGACTTTTTCTCCCTACCCGTTGCCCAGCCCCTACCGTGCTTCAACCTTGCACGTCGGCTATATATATGGCCAACTGTGCCTCCTTCTTCCTTTGTTGTGCAACCGGCCAGCTCTAGCTCTGCTGAGTTCTCGTTCTTCTCTCAAGCTTTGGAGCTCTATCGCCCGGTTCGCAAGCCTGGCTCAGCCGACTGCTACCTTTTCTGCAGCCGACTACTTCGTTGATCCATTTTCTTGGTATTTTACTTCTCCTGCTTATCAGTGTTTCCTTTCTGCTTGTTCAGAGCCTGAACCGGTGAACGATCCTGAAGCCGTCTTCGCCGAGGAGGATCCTTCTTTGGAACAAGGCAAGCCTCTTTGATCATATTGTTCCTATATATGCAAAACTATGTTGTTTGGAAAATATATGCATGCTTAGTTTACACCTTTTTAAACTGTTGGCCTCGGTTTACAAGCGAAACCGATGGACCTACTGTTCGCACCAAAAACCGCCGGGTGTGCCAAGAGGCTTATTGATGATCTGGTTTGATGCGATTGAACATACGAAGGCCTGGGAGATCTGCTTAGCTCCAGTGCAGGTCCTAAAGTCTTGAGGTTCGCGGGCGTGCCAGTCAATTTGACCTCGCAATTGACAAGGAGATGAAGAATTTTGATTACTGATCCAATCGGCCAGCAAGCCGATACGGATTCCTTCCAGCCGATGCCGCTATGCTCGTGCCCGGGCCTCTGCCTGTACTCGCGCCCGGGTCTCGTGCTCGGGTTCTCGCTCCCGGGTCCTCGCTTGTGCTCGTGCCCGGGTCAGCAGCAACTGCACATCGGCTATCGGCCGATACGGGCTGATGTAGGCTCCTTGTAGCCGATGGCCGATGGCACCTGTATATCGGCTGGGAAACCGATAGCGCTATAAACAGATAAATAAAATGTCAGTATAGCATGTGCATCGGCTAGGAGCCGATGATAAAATAGATAAGCAAGATAGTAAGCTAGCCGACTGCCGAGGAAACACATGTGCATCGGCTATGAAACCGATGATAATATAGAGGACAAACAGAAAAGATAATACAGTCGGCTTTATAAAAAATAAACCTATCGGCTAAGCACTCCGATAGAACGTCGGCATATATACCGATCGGCTCGGCAAGGGTAAATCTATTATTATCGATCTAGTAGTTCAAACCTAACTGATGCAGCACAGATCGATAATCAGTAAAGGCAAACCTCAACGAACCGATAGACCTAATGCAACTGTGATGAAAATAACTTACCGCTATACATTCCGATAAGACGCTTGCACAAAGGATATCAGCCTAACAGGAATAATTTATCGCTAGCAGTTTAGTAGGTCGGACCCAACCGATGCAGCACAAACTGATGATAAACTACCCCCGATAAACTGATAAAAACTATGCACGCGTGATGTGATATACCTGACCAGCCTATGAGGTCGGACCGAACCGATGCAGCCGTAGACAGATCCGATACACCGTGGTAAGCCGACTACCATAGACCGACTAGAATATCGGACCTAACCGAGAAAGTCCTAGCCGATTGGTAGTCGGGGTAACGAGACTTACCCTTTCGCAGGAGTTCGGACCTAACCGATGCAGCCCCGCTCGAGAAGCAAGAACCCGTTGGTAAAGGGTGGCGATGCGCCGAAGTTGTATTGATCGATTGGATGGATTACAAGGTCCCCGGGCATACGTATATATACCCCGAGTTACAAGAGTCCTTATAGGACACGGTATAGGACTTTCCTAACTAGAAAAAGGAAAACTGACAGACCTGATCGGACAAGAGATCAGGTTTCCTAAAAGATAAAGCTATCTAATAGATAAGATAAATAACTGCCATAACGTGGTCTTCACGATTCCTTCCAGGTTTGGTCTCTTCCAGATGAGCTTCCATTGGCTGACATGGCTTCTTTCCTTAACCGAACATGGATATGAATCGTGCCAAATTTTGGCGTTAACACATGCCCCCCAATTTCAGAGTTTGTTATCAAACTTCGAAATTCTTCTTCTGTTTGGGCTTCAATATTCCTTCCTGGCCTCCTGAAATCGGCTTTCATGAACCGATACCTTCTGTACTAGGTGTGCTAGGCTCTCAAAGTCTTCTAATGCAAATCTTTCCCTGATCGGAGCCAACAAACCTTGGAATGCTAATTCGGCCAGCTGTGCATCATCCAGACTTAAACTATAACATCGGCTTCTAACATCACGAAACCGCTGGATATATTCTGCGACTGATTCTTCCGGCTTTTGTATTACCGATGTTAAGTCTATCAAGCTCATCTCCTGACTCCCCATAAAGAAATACTTGTGGAATTGCTTTTCTAGATCGGCCCAACCTCGAACTGAGTTAGGTGGCAATGAAAAAAACCATGTAAAAGCCGATCCGGATAATGATAACGGGAAGAGTCTAACTCTCAAAGCTTCTACAGCCGATGCCTCTCCACATTGAGCCATGAATCGGCTGACATGTTCCACTGTAGATACATCATCTTGCCCTGAGAATTTGGAGAAGTCTGGTACTCTGTATCGGCGCGGCAACGGAGCTCTATCAAACCAATCTGGATATGGAGGCCGATACATAAATGTTTCCTTCTTCGGTCTTAGACCGAATTGTTCTCTCATCACCTCAGTAATTCTTGCTGTCAAATCTTCTCTTGGATTTTCGATGTGATAATGCAGAGGTGGAGTTGGTAGCCGATTCTGATTCTGATATTCCCTCTGATAATTGTACTCAGGAACAGCTTCTAGATAACTCTGTTGATGTCCCCCATAGTACGCAGTTTGATATCCTTGAGGAATCCCATCTTGTTGCCCCCCGGGTATTTGAATCGGCTCTACTGCCTTCTTGATCAAGCTCTGTAATGTGTTCACCAATACCCCAGATTGATCGGTCAACGCATGATGAACTGCTTCATTAAACATGTCTTGGATCGGCTTCTGTGAACTTGTAGGCGATATATGGCTCGATTCGTCAATAAAAACAGGTTTTGGAAATTGCGACTTCTGAATCGGCCCTTGATCTGTCATACCGAAGGATTCTAGACAAAGCTTCCGAAAATCTTCGATGTTCTGCTCCACTTGTTGTCTCTGTTCTTCGGTCAAGTCTTCCATTGTGACTGGGATTATGTTGTCTGTGCTGACCTCTTTTCCAGCCATGTTGAAGTTCTGTGTCCCACCGGGTCAAAAACGTGTTGATTCAGCCGATAGGATATAATCAGACGATTGTGATGATACAAAGATCGTGTCCCACCGGGCGTGCCAAAAACGTGTTCGCACCAAAAACCGCCGGGTGTGCCAAGAGGCTTATTGATGATCTGGTTTGATGCGATTGAACATACGAAGGCCTGGGAGATCTGCTTAGCTCCAGTGCAGGTCCTAAAGTCTTGAGGTTCGCGGGCGTGCCAGTCAATTTGACCTCGCAATTGACAAGGAGATGAAGAATTTTGATTACTGATCCAATCGGCCAGCAAGCCGATACGGATTCCTTCCAGCCGATGCCGCTATGCTCGTGCCCGGGCCTCTGCCTGTACTCGCGCCCGGGTCTCGTGCTCGGGTTCTCGCTCCCGGGTCCTCGCTTGTGCTCGTGCCCGGGTCAGCAGCAACTGCACATCGGCTATCGGCCGATACGGGCTGATGTAGGCTCCTTGTAGCCGATGGCCGATGGCACCTGTATATCGGCTGGGAAACCGATAGCGCTATAAACAGATAAATAAAATGTCAGTATAGCATGTGCATCGGCTAGGAGCCGATGATAAAATAGATAAGCAAGATAGTAAGCTAGCCGACTGCCGAGGAAACACATGTGCATCGGCTATGAAACCGATGATAATATAGAGGACAAACAGAAAAGATAATACAGTCGGCTTTATAAAAAGATAACCTATCGGCTAAGCACTCCGATAGAACGTCGCATATATACCGATCGGCTCGGCAAGGGTAAATCTATTATTATCGATCTAGTAGTTCAAACCTAACTGATGCAGCACAGATCGATAATAGTAAAGGAACCTCAACGAACCGATAGACCTAATGCAACTGTGATGAAAATAACTTACCGGCTATACATTCCGATAAGACGCTTGCACAAAGGATATCAGCCTAACAGGAATAATTTATCGCTAGCAGTTTAGTAGGTCGGACCCAACCGATGCAGCACAAACTGATGATAAACTACCCCCGATAAACTGATAAAAACTATGCACGCGTGATGTGATATACCTGACCAGCCTATGAGGTCGGACCGAACCGATGCAGCCGTAGACAGATCCGATACACCGTGGTAAGCCGACTACCATAGACCGACTAGAATATCGGACCTAACCGAGAAAGTCCTAGCCGATTGGTAGTCGGGGTAACGAGACTTACCCTTTCGCAGGAGTTCGGACCTAACCGATGCAGCCCCGCTCGAGAAGCAAGAACCCGTTGGTAAAGGGTGGCGATGCGCCGAAGTTGTATTGATCGATTGGATGGATTACAAGGTCCCCGGGCATACGTATATATACCCCGAGTTACAAGAGTCCTTATAGGACACGGTATAGGACTTTCCTAACTAGAAAAAGGAAAACTGACAGACCTGATCGGACAAGAGATCAGGTTTCCTAAAAGATAAAGCTATCTAATAGATAAGATAAATAACTGCCATAACGTGGTCTTCACGATTCCTTCCAGGTTTGGTCTCTTCCAGATGAGCTTCCATTGGCTGACATGGCTTCTTTCCTTAACCGAACATGGATATGAATCGTGCCAAATTTTAGCGTTAACACCTACCCAGTAGCCGCACATATTTGGTAGGATGTTGATATATTTCTCCCTTGAGAGCCCCACAAATGGCACGCTAGCATCCTATCTGAGGATACGATGCCGAGTAGAATGGCTTAGCTCTGCAACGTTGTTTGTCGATTGGAAAAACATTGGGTTTTATTAAACTGATTGGAAAACCCGATACCTTGTGTATCGGCGCGTTTTGTGAAATAAAGACAGCTTGTGAAAATCTTGGTGTACAGAGACAGCGCCTGTGTGGCATGGCTATGTATTACCGATAAGGACCGTTTCCTTTGGGGATTCCATCCGAGCATCTTACAGTGCGACCATACGGGTATTATGGGATGCCCCTGGCCGAGTAAATAGTAGGTTTAGGGAAGTTCAGTGCCGACCACTGAATCCTGTGTGGATCTTTCGGCTGGCATTGCATAACCCTAGACTGGCTTTGGAAATGGCCTTGTCACGAATTTCTGGGTACAGGCCAGTACTCGGTGTAATTTTCGTGTCGGATGGGTAAAGCGTACACCCTCTGTAGAGTTTAGTAGAACTGTTCGAACAGCCGTGCCCACGGTTAAGGGCGATGTAAGGTGATTCCCACAGCGTAGATTTGTTTGCCCGTGGTTTGTGAAAATGGTTGATGGAAAGGGAACTGTGACCAGAGTTTGCCGAGTAAGCAGACGGAAGGCCTGTGTGGCCAGAAACGGATCTGTGTGATCCGGGGTGTTAAGCACCATAATCAAGTGTGTGAAAAGTAAACAGGATGAAGATCATGCTCCCGGGTTGTAGCCAGGGCAGCAAACTTAAGCCCCCGGGTTGTAGCCAGGGCGGCAGTTGTGCAGTTGTCTTCGGGTTGTAGCCAGAAGACGGATTGATCAAGCTCCCGGGTTGTAGCCAGGGCAGCAAGTTGATCAAGTTGTGCTCCCGGGTTGTAGCCAGGGAAGCCAGATGAGCTAGCTGGTTGTAGCCAGCGTAGCGGGCATTAAGTGCCATAAACATGCTCCCGGGTTGTAGCCAGGGCAGCAATGTTGAGCCCCCGGGTTGTAGCCAGGGCGGCGGTTGAGCTAGCTGGTTGTAGCCAGCGTAGCGGGCATTAAGTGCCATAGCTGAGATTTGGTTGTAGCCGAGTCTCAGGGTCAACGAGTGGTTGTGGCTACTCGGGACATACAGGACCAACAAATGCGAAGTAAAAGATGATATGAATATATATATCTGCTTGATTCATTAATTGGCGAGTTGTTGAAAAGCAACTTGCGGAATGGATCGAGGCGTGAGCCTCTTTCCGATAACTAAAATTTAAGCTCACTAGTGTTTGCAAAAAAAAAGTGTTTCTAAAGGCAATTTTCGCAAATAAAACCTTTAGCCTTTCTGTCTAGCCAACATGGCATCATTTCCCGGCTTGCTGAGTACGAAAGTACTCACCTTGTTCATATATGTATAGTAGGTTTTGGAGAAGAAGACGAAGATCCGACTGCTGCCGAGTTCCTCCAAGACCAGGCCGACTACGAAGACTTCTGAAGGTTTTGAGCCTAGTTCCCAACCGAGCCTGTGGAGTAGTTTTTGTCCAGCTTCCGCCCTGTTTTTGCTGTTTTCGCTAGTTTACCTGTTGATTATTTTGCCCATCCCGGGTCTGTCCTGGATGGATCTCCTTGTATATATATGTGTACTCTGATATGTATTTATTGTAACTCTGAGTTGTATCATTGTTGTGCGTACCCGACTACTGATCCTGGGATCGGGTGCCGTATGCACATGGTGGCCTTCCACCTAGTCGGGGAGGCGTCACACAGTGCCATGACAACTCTAAATAAGTCCTTCTTAGAGACGGGGAAAATGTTTCATTATAGTCTATTCCCTCTCTCTGCGAAAAACCCTTGGCTACGAGGCTTGCCTTGAATCGTTCGACATTTTCCTTAGAGTTGTACTTAGTTTTGTAGACCCACTTACATCCTACTGTTTTAACTCCTTCAGGAATTTCTACTAAATCCCAGACATCGTTAGCGCCCATAGACTTTAGTTCATTTTCCATAGCGTCAAGCCACTTGGATGAATTTTCACTAATGATGGTTTCCTTGAATGAAGTGGGATCATCTGCTTTCCCAATGTTTTCTCTAGTAAAGATCTCATAATCACTAGGAATAGCATATCTCCTCTCCCGCTGTGATCTTCTTAGTTGTTCATCTGGAATTCCAGCGGGCTGAGGAATTTACACATCAGTGTGTATATCATTTTGTGCTACAGGTTCATTAATACCCTCAACTGTAGATGGGTCCCCAGAAGAGGATGCCTGTGGCACTTGCTGAGATACAGGCAGATTTTTCTATTGGATAACCGGCATGGTGACATGAATTTCCTCAAGGTCAAACTGTCTGTCATGTGAGCTCCCATAGATTTGATCATTCTCTAAGAAGACGGCATGTCTTATTTTCATGAATTTATTGACACGGTCTGGGCAATAAAACCAATACCCCTTAGATCTTTCTGGGTACCCAATAAAGTAACAGCTCACAGTCTTAGGTCTAATTTCTTTAGATGTGGATTAAAAGGTCTGGCTTCAGCAACACATCCCCATACTCTTAAATAATTTATACTCGGCTTTCTACCAGTCCATAATTTATAAGGTGTTTTAAGTACGGACTTAGTAGGCACCCGATTTAGTATATGAGCGGCTGTCTTTAGTGCCTCTATCCACAATTTCACAAACAGGCTAGAGTAACTAAGCATGCTACGCACCATGTCCATTAGTGTGTGATTGCGACACTTAGAAACTCCATTCTGTTGTGGCTCACCGGACATAGAATATTGGGCAACTATGCCATTTTCCTATAGGAACTTGGCAAATGGCCCCGGAATTTGCCTGTATGGAGCATTTTTCCCATAATATTTTCCGCCTCAGTCTGAGCGTACTACTTTAATTTTAACATTATGCTGATTTTCTACCTCAGCCTTAAAAATCTTGAACTTATCTAGTACTTCAGACCAGCCATTAATGGGAAAAATATAGCCATAACGAGAAAAGTCATCAGTAAACGTAATGAAGAAATCAAAACTATCTACTGATGTCACTGGGAAGGGTCCACAAATATCCGTGTGGATTAACTCAAGTATTCCCGTACTCCTAGTGGCCCCTTTCTTAATTGTTTTAGTGAATTTGCCTTTGATACAGTCTAGTAGGGATTTTACTCATTAAAATCTAATGGTTGAAGTATCTCGTTTTTAATGAGACGTTCCATCCTCCCCTTCGAAATATGGTCTAAACGACAGTGCCATAGTTTCGATGAGGTCTCATTTATCTTAACATGATTAGCAACATCACACAAAGTCATTGCAGATTCATCAAGAGAGAGCAAATAAAGTTTGCCTCGCTTAAAAGCAAGGCCCACAACCTCATTATTAAACTTAATAAAACATTCAATGTCTCCAAAATCAACTCTAAAGTCATGTTCCGTTAAACAAGCAACGGAAATAAGATTCCTTTTGACAGATGGAACATAAAAAACATTATGCAATAATAACTTGAAGCCTCCTCCTAGAACTAATGGAAGATCTCCAATAGCCTCAACATGAAGTTTATTACCATCCGCCACTCTAAGACTTCGCTTGCCCTTTGTGATAGTCCTCACGGAACGTAATTCCTAAAATGAATTGGTGATGTGCACAGTTGTATCTGAGTCAATCCACCAAGAACCAGAGGCATAATTCACATAGAGTGCATCATCAACATAAGAGATAATATCAATAATAACATTACCATGCTTAGCAAGCCACTTCCTAAAGCCATTACACTATTTCTGCATGTGCCCAGTTTTTTTTGTAAAACTTGTACATTACGTCATTGGCTGTAGACGTACCAGATCCAGATGGAGTACCACCAGATCCAGATGGAGTACCTTGGGATGGTTTAAACTTCCCCTTAGGCTTAGGCTTAGGCTTGCCAGTCTTAAATCTTTTGTTGGATTCGCCTACACAAGCTTCATCAATCTTTCTCCTTCCCTTATCAGACTCAGTGAAGAAAGCTTGTTCCTTTTGCCTTTCTGCCTTTTGACGCTCCTCCTCCTCAACGAAGTGAGAAATGAGTTCGGCAATGGACCATTTGTCCTTCTAAGTATTATAATTGATCTTAAATGGACCGTAATCCAGTGGCAAGGAACTCATAATGAAGTGGACTAGAAAACCATCAGAGATAGCCATGTCCATACTCTTTAATTGTGCTGCTATGTTGGTCACAGACATAATATGCTCTCGCACACTCCCCTTCCCGTCGTAATGAGAGGTGAGCATCCTCATTATGAGAACACTGGCATAAGTCTTAAATGAGCTTTTAAAATTTTGCTCAACATAAGTCATATATTTCCTAGCGTTGTCAGCATCAGAAATGCTGCCTCTGATGCCAGGGGATATGGAGTTCTTAATGACCAGTAAACTCATGTGATTCGTCTTTTCCCATTTCTCCGCCTTCTCCTCATATGCCTTCTTAATTGCATTAGTGGCACTAGCGGGAGGGAGGAATGGGTGCATCCTCGCGTAAGGCAACATCATAATCAAGTAGCCTAAGGGTAATGTTCACCCTCTCCTTCCATTCCTGTAAGTTGGTGCCATTTAGTTGCTCAATGCTGTTTATTTGAACAACGACATCATTAATAGCTGAAATTAACGACAAATCATTACTAAACAGTGAAAATGTACATAAGTAACCCTACGTTGGTCTGGTTAATCATGTACAAAGAAAAAACATTTTACTCCATAATTCCGTTGGGCAAAATGAAGCAAAACTAAATTTGTCATCAATAATATCCAAGGCCATAACTCCGTTGGGTCGAAATGACGAAGGAAATAAATAAAATATTCTAATTAAATTTCTCGTTGGTTCCATTTAATTGAAAATTAATTCTAAAGCAGAAATATAAATTTTACTTTAATTTATAGCATTAAGAAATGGCTCAAAAGAAATTAAAACTTAATGTATAAATCATAAATTAATAATTATGGCTTAAAGAAATTAAATGTCAGCACACATAAAATATAAGAGAAAATTTTACTTAAAGTTAATGGCAACATAATAATTTTACTGTAATTTAATAGCATCAAGAAATGGCTTAAAGAATTAATTTTACTTATTGAAACTTAGTAAAGAAGTACTGAAGAAAAAATAATTAAAAGAACAAATTTCGGCCTTGCGGCCCATTAGCTTCCTAGGCCTGTTACTGTGCCCAAGGCGCGCGACGAGTGATGCGCGCGGCCCAAGCGCCGAGCGGACGTGGCGGCCCAACTTCCTCCGCAGGCCCATTAGTCCGAGCCGTTGGATTCTAATCGACGGCTGAGATCGAGCGGCGGCAACTGAGATCGGCGCGGGCGTGACGTCGGCCATCCGATGCTGATCAGACGGCTCTGAGCGGTCATGCGCGAAACAAAAACGCCGGCGGCCCCTAACCCTAGCTCATTTTTCCCGATCCCCTTTTCTCCCGATTTCCCCGGCGTGAGCAGCGGCGGTAGCGGCGCGCCGAGCGGACCGGCGGCGATGGTGTGGCTCACAGCGAACCGAGGATGGCGGGCAGCCCTTCCGCCCGGTTCTCCTCCTCGGCGCGGCGGAAGCCGCAGCCGAGGTGAGCCTCGGTCTTGCGCGGCCAACAGGCAGGCGCGGGATTGGTCTGGGCGGTGGACGTCGATGCGCGGCTGCGCTGATGCCACGCATCAGGAACGTGGCGGCCCCGGCTCATGGTGCACACGGCGAGACCCGAGGAGATGAAGCCCAAACCGGTAAGTCCAAATCCAAATCCTTAGGTTTTTTTACTGATTTGGGATTTATTCCAGTTCGGGATTGCTTGATTTGGGAATTTAGGGCTCTTAATCATTGGGGATTTCTTGATTCAGAATTTCTTAAGGTTTTGAGAGTGTCAGCCGAAGGGATTTTGGGGATTTCTCAATTTCTTATCCCAAGTTTGACTCCCCTCCTTCTAAATGCTACCCAAACCGAACCAATTAGTGGAAACCACAGCCTTAGGACTTCAACCGGAATGATGGATGCATGTATGTGGTTAAGGTGGCTCTGATACCACAATATTAGGCCCATACTTAATCTTAACCTTAACATATATATGATCACCTTAAAATTATGCGGAATTGAGGTGATGTTACTGACCGGTTGATGTAGATCCCATCGTTGCCGTGGTATTCGAACTTGTCGGCCGTAGAGTGGTAGCCCGTCGGTCGGCTTGTGGGTGGCGTAGTCCCTCCGGCCGCCACTTGCACTGGTTGACGATGGAGAAGGAGATCGACCTTCGGTCTCCTTCCAGCGGGCTTAGGATCGGCTAGAGTTTCGGGGTTTGCTTAGCGTGAGATAGATAGATTAGCTAGTCACGTGCCGTAGCCGCTTTTATTTTGGCGCTGGAGGAGATCGGGGGCAAAATCCGTTAGAGAGAAAACGGGCGCTTCCGATCGTCGCGCGCGTGCGTGGAACTCATTCCACTTTCGTTAGCAGCGTGTGGGATTGGATGGGCCGAGCCCACACGCCTCACAATGGCTCGGTGGCCATTAGATCAACCAACATAGGGTAGCTGATGACTCTTGGCTTGTTGACAAGCATCACAAACTCTATCATTGCTCGGCTCACTAACATGAATATTATGTTCTCTAAGAACTGTACTCATAACTAAAAAAGAAGGATGAACAAGGCGACTATGCCATCTAGACTTTGCAGAACTTGTAGTAGCAAGGGCTTGACGAACTTGAGACATGGAAGACTTCAAAGAAATTGGATAAAGACCTTCTCGAGATCTACCTTGAAGAAGTATTCTCTTGGTTGTTTGATCCTTAACACGAAAGAATTTAGGGTAAATTTCAACAAAAAAACATGATTATCAAAAGCAAGACAATGAGCTGAAACTAAATTCGTCTTTGCCTTAGAAATATGAACAACATTATGAAGAACAAAATTACGACCAGGGGTATGAAAAACAGTTCTTCCTATGCGGCTAATACTCATATCTGCGCCGTTCACAGATTGAACTTGATCGTTACCATGATATTTCTCCCTTGTTGTGAGCTTCTTGAGCTCACTTGTAATATGATCTGTAGCGGTGGTATCCATATGCCAATTAGTATCTACTCCATAAGTAGAAACAGCTAAGGCCGATCTTTCAGCGTGCTGTTGTTGTTGCTGGAAGGCCATGTCTTCACCAGAGAGACGGATCAAACCGCTTCCAACATGTGTGCACTATATGACCTTCCTTCCCATATAATTGATAAGTAGGGCGCGAGCCATCTCCACGACCATGAACACGGCCACCACGACCTTTGCCACCAAAACCGCTGCCAAAACCGCCTCATCCATGGCCTCGAAACTGTCCTCGTCCACGTCCTCCTTTAGACACGCTATTGGTTGATGAGTGATAACCTCCTTCGGACTGATTATTCAGATGAGCCTCAAACGAAAGTAGCTAAGCATATAGATCACTCAATGATATGTAATTTCTGGAAGAAACCAAAGCCAAAAGAGGATTGTAATCAACATCTAGCCCTGCAAGGATATAGGAGATAACATCATCGTCATCAAGTTTCTTCCCTGCTGCCGCCATCTCATCTGCCAAGCCCTTCATCTTGGTGAAATAAGCAGCAGCCGATGAGTCTCCTTTCACTTCTCTTCTTAATTGTGCACGAATCTGAATGATCCTGGCCTTACATTGCGACAAGAACATCTCACTTATCACCGTCCATACTTATCTAGTGCTATCGAGATGCGCTACTTGAACCAAAACTTCTCGCAAACATGTTGAGAGCAAGTATCCAAGAACTTGTTGATCTTGTGCAATCCATTGCATGTAGGCTGGATTGTCTACTGTTTCCATGATCACGTCATTGTTGACCTTCTTCTCGATGGTGATCACCGTTGGCGGCACCTCTTTGTATCCAAGAATTTCTTAAAGCCTAACATTTTTATGGTGCATCCTCTTAGCTTAGATTGGTGATATCAGGGTACATTTTTTGTGGTTAAGTAGATCAGTTTATAGACTAGCATGTGTCAACGTTTAAATTAAATTTTAACAGCAAGAATATAACCAATATTCATTACATTATGATCCATCTACGGTCAGCTATATAATGTTATTGTACATTAATACTAATCCTGGTAACAAGCATACACTACCTGAATTAATTAAAGCCTATGTTTTAAGTTACATAATATTGATGCTTAGTTACAGAGTGTAGTTGAGCTTGAGCCTGCCTGCTCTGTGTGAGAATCTCTGCACCTGTACTGCTTTATCCCAATTACCACGTATACCAACCAGGGTGTACCAAACTGCCAATAACCACACGGTTACCGTCGTTACCGCCCAAACCGCCAGGGTAGGGGGGTACGGTATCGGTTACCAGTGGTAAATCCAAAATAATTCTAATAGATAGTACTTGAATTATAGAACACTATGGTGAAAAAAATTTGTAAATATAACAAAGTTTACTTTATATTTTGGAGCTTCATCGAAATTAAAAAAAATATGAGATGGGTTGGGATATAATTTCTACTTTATTTAAGTGTAAAAAAGATAGCAAGGGTTATGCAAAAAAATTATGCAATATTACATTGTTTTTCTAGAGATATTCACAATTTTTTCCTGAATTTTCTATAATTTTTAGAATTTTTACTATGTTTTACAATTTTTTTATAATTTTTTCTTTTTAGTACCGTGGTAACCGCGATCTTACTGTGAGATTTAAAATTTTTGAATTTAAATTTTTAGAGATGAATTTCGTACGGTTTTAAACGGTACTGCTAACCGCTATACTATGGGAGACACAGTAATCCTCGGAAATGATATGACAAACACTGATCCCAACCAGTGGTGCTAGCTAGCTGCTTCGTGCTGCATCTGCAGCTGCTACTGGCTTTCTTCTTCCTCCTCTCCAGTATCCATACCCTACAACCTACCGCTCCGCCTGCTGCCGCCACCGACCATGGATGCCGAAGCCGGCTGCTTCCTAGCTGCGCACGGACAAGCCCCAACCCCTCACCACTGCTCGCTGCTGCTGCTGGCGTTCCTCCCCTATGGCCACAACACAGCTCAGGTCACCGCTGTGGGCTGGCGCACCTGCTGCTTGGTGCCGAGCCGCCGGCGGTGAGGTAGAGGTTCCTGCTCCTGCCCTGATCTCTCCCCCTCCCTCTCTCTCTCTCGCTCACACACAACTCTGTACTACCCCAAATTGAAAGCCGTTAACCTATTTTCAAGTGGATATTGATTCATGCTACTGATTTGGTTAAGCATATCTTCAGGTGATCTAATTATTAGTTCTGGACATAGATACTTAGTAGGCCTGCATGTTGTTGTCCTGTCTAAGTGTCTAGTGGTGAACAAATGTTACTTAGAACAAGCTTTGGTGTGTACTAGTTTCTAGTCATTGCTTCCGGTAGGTCTCAACTAGCTAATGTTCTAGTTGTTGCCTGATGCACAAGTTGGTGGATAAACTACTACCAATCTGTCTACAATTGATAGTGTATTTTCAGAATTAAGCCCTGGTATCTTTTTGTAGCATTTCGATCATTTACTTCTAACTATTTGACTGATGCTTAATGCATTTTAGATGCAGGATTGCAACCTTGTCTTTGCTGCTGTCCTGGGGTTATTTGAGGGTCATGGCAGTGAACTAGTGGTGGCATATAATATGTGCAAATATATAACCTGCAATTAACTAACTCAGTTGGAAATTCTACGCCAATCGCTGGACAGTGTAGGTGGCGGTCGGAAGGGTGACGCCACCTACACGTCGAACAGCGATCTACACTGATACCGATATCTACCACTACGACGCTAATGGCTTCAACATCCACCGGTCAATGATTCACCGAATTCCGTAAAATTCTAAAGATGATTATGTGTAGGCTAAAGTTAAGAGTAACTACAAGATCTAACAGTCCCGTCCTCCTGATCAGCTCACTTCCTTGTCGGCGTGACATTCTCAGGTAACCATCTTGCTGATTTTACTCTTGGGTTGTTTGGGAAAGAGTGATTGTGAGAGAGGGTGGAAGTGTGCTACTTTCTTTCTACTTGGAGCTGAGAAATGCTGCCTGCTTTCTCCTTTGTGTTGGCTGGCTACTCCATTAAATGCTGGCAAATTTCACTGCTTGGTAAAGTTACTTTGCCTTCTCTTGATTGGTTGGAAGTGGCTGCCCACTCTATAGTGTTATTATTTGGTTGCAAGCAAAGCTTCCCATTGGCTAGAGACCATTCTCCTTTCATGTTGCTACTTTGACTACTTGACTCCCTATTATGTGTGACTCTCCTCATGGTGGTCAAGGTTGTGGCAATTAAATGGCACCTCCTGATTGTTTGAATTGTAAGGTCAGTTTACTTTCCTAATCATGGTTTGAGATGGACTAGTGGGTGTTTGGTCAGGTGATTACATTTCGGTACAGTGATTGCCTTATCTGCAGGTTTGATAATTAAATGGACAAGATGTACAGTTTCAAATAAAGTGATGCCATGCACTGTAATACTAGTATAGATGGACTTTGTTTATAAGTAGAGTTTTCTTAGTACGGTTATATGAGAGCTAATATTAAAGATAATTGCGTTTAATGTGTAAACTAGAACGGTGTACCAAATACAACGGACATGGTAATATATGTTTAATTAACTAAAATTTTCTTTACCCTCATGATGACATATTCCTGTTAACAGTTGAAGTTAAACACATTAATTAAGGATAATTTTCCAAATTACTTCTAAAGCATGATTAAGAAGACACGGGTCGTTTCAATCACTGTCACTGAAGCCCTGTAGAGCCGTATACCCACTACTACGACGATGTATCGAAGTATTCTTTTGACGGCGGCGAGATCATCGATGCTGCTTGGGGTTCTCCATGAACCTATGCACACGGAAGGTGGATTGAGCAGATACCTTCCGAATGGGCCAGCAGGACAACAACATAATCCCAAGAAAAAAAGTTATATTTGACTCCCTCCACTATATAGATCGAATCTGATTCGTATCCCTTAACTCTAAAATCAGGTATAACTATTCCTTTAACTATTAAAACCGGTGTAAAATAACACACTCAGTAGTATTGATGGTGGTTTTCGCTGACGTGATGTCCTCATGGCATATTGACCTAATCTATATTCTATATGGCGTCTATATGATGTTTACGTAGAATCACAATCAATAAAAAAAATAAAAAACTAAATGGGACCCAAATGTCATGGGTAATTTTATAGAAAAATCAAAAAAAAATTGTGAAGCCCACATATTGATCATAGCATAGGGCCCACTTGTCATCTCTCTCCCTCCCTTCTTCCTCCCTCTCTTCCTCGGGCGGCGGAACTCACAGATGGCGGCACCCTGGGCGGCACGACGGCGATGGCAGCAACGGAGTTGGAACGACGGTTGTTGACGACATTGTCGGGCTTGTTCCCGTGCCCATGCCCGGCCGAGTGGAGTGCCAATGGAGAGAGAAAGAGAGGGGAGAGGTGGTTGCCATGACCTCTCCATGCCGGTTGCCAAGCTCCCTTTGTCGTAGCCATCTGGACCGCCTCTGTAGCCGCCAGCCCGTTGACCCCGCGTCACCGATAGGCCGCCTCGAAGGCGGTGAGATGTGGTCTGCGGCCACCTTTGTTGAGCTCGAGCACAATGGCGACTGTCACCTTGTCGAGCATGGAAGGTAGGGGCAACGCGGCGAGCCGGCGACGACAAACCTCGCCGCCACCCGCGGTGTCAACAGCAGCAGCCTTCTTCTCCCCGCTCGTCACGAACCACGCGTCCACGCCATCGATCCAGAGTGTCACCGTCGAGGAGCCCGCTGTCGCCGCCGAGGAGCCAAGTTCGACCCCGCCGGCAGGGATAGCATGTGTCGACGTGGGGCGGAGAGGAGGAAGAGAGGAGAGAGAAAAAGTAGGGGTTGAGGAGCAAGAAGAGTTAGAGTCACTGACATATGAGACCCGCTAGGGTTTTTTTTTTTTTGAGAGACTTATATATGGGCCCAGTAATTTGTATTTCCTTTTTTATTTTTCGCTGACCTTGATGCCACGTAAACACCACGCAGGCGCCACGTTAGATAAAGATTAGGTCAACGTGTCACCTAGACACCATGTCAGCTAAAACCGCCTCGTAAACCATGAAGGGATTAGATTTGCAGTGGTTTTAATAGTTAAGGGATAATACATATCCAGTTTTATGAATAAGGGACAGAAACCAAACTCGGCTCACGCAGTTGAGAGACGCAAAATAGACTTTTTCCTAATCCCAACCCAAGTAATGCACAACAACATAAGATGGGCTAAATTAGGCCATCCGCTAGGAATTAATTTTTCCCACAATATAATCCCCCATCATGGGCCATGGCCTCATCGGTTGTTGCTGAAGTATTTTTTTTTCTTCCCCACAAAGCATCAGCATTCTACTTCTTCCGGGAGAAGACAGATTGACGGGGCACTAGAAATTTTTTTTGAAAAATTAGAGGGTAGGCTAAGAGCCTGTTCGTTTATGCTTATATAGGTTTGGTTTATTTCCTTATTTTTCATAAGCATACTTCCGAACTACTAAATGATGTGTTTTTTGGTAAAAATTTTCTATATAAAAGTATCTTAAAAAATCAAATAAATTTATTTTTTAAATTTTCAATAGTTAATAATTAATTAATCACGTGCTAATAATATTTTTTTGTTTTAATGTGACTTATAAGCTACACACAGTAGCTGAAGCGAACGCTACCTAAACCTAATAAAGCCTACCTGCGAATTTAGCCCGGGAGCGAGTATATAGGAGTAGTAGTATGACCATGCTCATATCCAAAAGGAACTTAATTAATCAATTGCAAATCCACACCAACATAAAAGCTTGCAAATAATGCACTGCGAATTGAGGGGATATATATATGTATATATCGATCCATTTCAATTGATCGATGTGCAGCTAGTACTAGACCCACACCAGATATAGACACACATCTATATGATGCATATATATGGTACCTACCTGTGTTATGCTGACTGATAACCACTGGTTGCTCCTAGCTAGCTACTCCTACATTTATATATCCTCGGAAATACTAACTACACCAATTTAAAGATGTAAGTAGATAATTTCACTGCCTGCATAAAAACCTGTTTATAATTTATTTTTTACATGCTATTATAAAATTTGAAACAAAAATAAACTAGAATTATGATAAATGGACAAAAATATCCACTTATCTATCCCACCTGCATCCCTACACCAACCAGCACATACAGCTTCAACTGAATGCAATTAGCCAAAGACACAATAGTATAAGCCCCAAGAACGCACAAATATAAGCCAAAAGTGTTTTGTTTTCTCCTTGTCACAGATTTCTCTTGTACTAGGCCTAGATTAGGTATACATCACCTTAATAAATATACTTTTAATGTAAACAGCGTGATCGTAATCCCTCATCATATGGCTCAAGCGTCTATATCCTTATAAGATAGTACTTTTGAAAGGTGTAGATTTCAGATGTACATTTGATTTGTTTTACTTTCTTTTGTCAACGCAACATGCTTGATGTTTCACAGGAACCAGCACAACGGACAAGTCAAAATAGACCAAGAGGGACACTAGTCACTAAGTCGATCAATGTTACAAGGGACACTATGAGGTCATTTCTAATCGCAAAAGTTCTGCCATCTATTAGAGCTTGTTGGCCACAAGAAGACCAACGCAAGACTATATGGATTCAGCAGGATAATGCTAGAACACATGTCCCAACTAATGACCCTCAATTTGCCCATGCAGTCGCCCAAACTGGACTTGATATTCGTCTAATAAGTCAACCAGCTAATTCTTCGGATATGAATGCCCTGGATCTAGGGTTCTTTGCCTCACTTCAATCCTTAACGTATAAAACAATTTCTAGAAATATGGATGATCTAATAGCTAATGTTGAGCAGGAATTTCATGGCTATGATGCACACAAGATTAATAGGGTCTTCATTACACTACAATGCTGTTTGATTGAGGTCATGAAAGCTGGTGGAGGTAATCGCTACAAGATCCCTCACATGAATAAAAATAGACTGCATCTTTTAGGAATTCTTCCGAATTCCCTAAGATGTATCATAATTTAGATGCTGCGAGACAATGAGTATGCTATTTGTGTTATGGTTCTCAATCATTTCCAGAAAATCAACATCACCTCATATAGCACACATCAAAATTAAGCATAATTAGAGCATAAGCATCTTCAAATTAACACGTTAGTTCAGATCGGATGAAACAATTTCAGAACTTACAACCAATCAACATTACTACTTGTGCTAAAAAAATTTAGGCAAGAGGAGCTTAAGCATACTTTAGCGGACGGCGCGGAATTCATCTCCCATGTTGTCTCTGGCACCAGCTCCACTCCGCGCACTATCCACATCCACAGCCCAGGGTAGTTCACATTGCCCACAACCTCTGCCCACGCCCACCGGCGGCAGGTTCACTTCACCGCATGCGCCCTCCTCCTTGCTACCTGCCTCTTCTTCCTTCGAGTCTAGGATGCACATGAAGTCAAACCCGATGTCTTGCTCCTCCGAGTCAGGGAGGTATAGGACGTCCCTCACGGCATCTTTCTCCTTCGAGTGCGGGACGTATTGCTCGCTCCCTACGGCCTCTTGCTCCTCCGAGTACGGGACGTATAGCCCATCCCCTACGGTGTCTTCTTCCTCCGAATCTAGGATGTAGAATGCGTCCAACCCAGCCACTTGGTCCTTTGAGTCGGGGATGAACAGCAGCCCGCCTCGACCACCAATCGAACCGCCAACCAAACCAATGCCGTGGCCGCCCGAACCTCCGAGCCAGTTGCCGTGGCTGCCATGACGGCCTTCGATCTAGCCACCACACCCGCCCTGACCACCGAGCCAGCCCCCGCGGCCACCATGGCGGCCTTCGATCCAGCCGCCGCGGCCACCCTAACCTCTGAGCCAGCCGTCGCTGGTGCCATGGCGGCCCCCAAACCTGCCGCCGCGGCCGCCCTGACTTCCTATCCAGCTGTTGCCATGTCGCACACCGTTGATTCGCTGCTTGATTCTCTCACTGGATCTATGCGCCATGGAATCGACTCCACCATGCGCATCAATTATATGCCCTCAGTGCCATTAGTGGGAATGATTTGGAGGATTTTGGGTGAGACCGTGAGGGAGTGGGGAGAGAAAACGAGGAGGCCAGGAGGGAGGAGGGGAAAACGAGGGGAGAGAAAAGTTCTCGTCCGATTGAGTACTTGAGTAACCGATAGGAAAACAAGGACAAAAAGTAAAGTTATTAAGTGGACCCCATATCTAAAACAACAGTCTTTTAGGGACAAATTATCTAGCTAAAACAATGGTCTTTTAGGACGCAGGGAGTACATTTATATAATCCTAGGAAATACTAAGGGGGTGTTTAGTTGTGCTTCTTTATATGGCTTATAAGCAACACGTAAAACGAGAAATATCATTAGCACGTGATTAATTAAGTATTAACTATTAGAAACTTAAAAAATAGATCTATTTGATTTTTTAGAGATACTTTTATATAGAATTTTTTTATAAAAAACACACCGTTTAGCAGTTTAGAAAGCATGCTTATGGAAAACGAGGCAATAAACAGAAGCCATAAGCGCATTCCAACAAGGCCTTACTACAACAACCTAAGGATGTAAGTGGGCAATTCAGTTACCTGCATAAAAACCCGTTTAATAGTTTATTTTCTACATGCTAGTATAAAATTTAAAACAAAAAATAAACTAGGGTAAAAAATATCTACTTACTTGTCCCACCTGCACCCCTACACCAACCAACACATACAACTTCAACCGAATGAAATTAACCAAAGACACAATAGTATAAGCCCAACGGACACACAAATATAATGAAAGAGCACGAGCCAAAAGTGTTTTGTTTTCTCCTTGTCACAGATTTCTCTTGTACTAGGCCTAGATTAGGTATATATCACCTTAATAAATATACTTTTAATGTAAACAGCGTGATCGTAATCTTTCATCATATAACTCAAACGTCTATATAGAGAGTACTTACTGCTGTTTTCAATTATGGACACACGGCGTGTTTTAAATTCTTAGGGCTCCGTTTTAGATTGAAGGGATTTCAAAGGAAGCTTGGAGGATTTTAATCTCTAGGAAAATTTTTCTATTAGATCCTTTGGAATGAAGGATTATAATTTGCAAAAATCCTATGGATTTGCTTCCTATGCCTCAATTTCATTGGAATATAATTAAACATAAGCTCATATCTCTTTTTTTTTTCCTTTTAGAAGTCCCATGCACTCCCTTTCTTTCCCTAGTATCTCTCTTGCACAAAACAATTTCCTTCAAAATTACTATGTTTTATTTTCTACAAGCCATCCAAATACATAAAATTTTGAATTTCTATGTGTTTAAAACCCTGTAGAAATTCAAGGTACGCGACATACGTTTTTTTTATTTCCGCATTTCAGAAATCCTACTTTCAAAGAAATCCTTAGGAATTTTATGAGTAACCTATTGCGATGGTCTCTATCTTCTTAAACGTGTGTTAATATAATACTTTTTAGTTGTGTATATATAATATAGTAAGTGGTATATATAGTATGATGTGCGTGCACCGGTGCATATCTTGCGTATAACAAAAAAAAGTATTCGACCTGTGGCATATATCAGCTTGGCCGACAAGACCATCGAATCTGAAGGTCGATCTCGATGGATGGATCAGCAGCCCAACCCAAGATATGACACATGTACCTTGGTTGCTCATGAGCTAATTAATTAAATTAATAAAGTTGTTGTAATGTCAAGTAACCCACAAGGCCTCCGTATCGAGAGGTCCAAATTAAAAACGATCCCTATACAGATTGAACTCTGGAAAGAGCAATTAATTAAGGTAGCTCTACACCACAGTCAGTCATATGGAAAGGAAAAAAAAAAAAGGAAGTTTCATCCAGAAAGCTACAGAGAAAAAAAAAGCCACTCTATTAATTTTTCGTAGGCACTGATCCTTACGATCTATCAGCAACATCCATATAGATATATGTATCAGGGTAGGTGCTGAAAGTGTAGCTTCTTCGTGAATACACATATATGTATAGATGTGTAATCTTTACCTTTGGCTTTGGCTGCTTTTGGGGACATTGACAAATGACAAATGCAAGAGAATAATCAAGTTCAAGTGTTCACGTGGGGGTGGCCCCTCATGCCACAACCAACGCATATATCCGGATATATTCATATGTACAAATTCTCTCCTTGAACTCAGTCCATCTAGCAAATTAAATTAAAGCTAGCATGGAGTATTCACGAATAATAACAAATGTATATATTAATTCTCACTTACACCTTTAACCTATTATATGTATGGAGCAGTTAATGCAATCAAATCAAACTGCCCAAGGAATTATAGCAGGATCAAGTAAATAAACAGACAAAAGATTCATAGTTAAACGACTGAACAGGAAGCACCGTTCAACAGGTGTGCGATCCGTTCAACCGATTTTCTTGTCCAAGTGGTGATGGGGATTCATTAATTCTTATGATCATACACTTTACCATCCGTATATAGTATATATAGTTAAGTTTTATGGATCCTAGACTTGCTTGGATTTTAATTCGATCATCACTATCACGTTTTCCTAGGCAAAGGGGTTTCAATTCCTTCCAAGCGATCTATCCGAGAAGCAAGTTGTTGTATATCTCCGTCCTAAAATAAAAGAGACTTTGTGTTTATCCTAAATCAAATTTAACCACACGTTATCAAATAAACATCATTATAAAATATATATTTTTTTAGTTTATTTCTTTCATGTTGTCAATGTTAATATTTTTCTCTACAAAACTTTATCAAATTTAAAATAGTTTGACTTAGGATAAACACATAATCCCTTATATTTGGAAACAGAGGGTCAAAAATAATTCTTGCTCTCACTACTCAATTAAGTCCCATTATAAATCGCAGGCAGGAAAATTGACAGTGGAATTAACTGCTAATGTTGAATGCAGCCGTACGTACGTTTGAGGTGTCCATGGTAGACTTGGTCTACTCAATAAAATCCATACAGATCTCCTGAAGATTCTATATCAAGGGGGATTCCCGGCAGCAAGTGTGGCCTCAAGATGTACAGAGATCTACGTATGTATGTGTGTATGTATGTATGGACAACTTATCCATCATTTCTCTTGGACTTATCCATGCATATCTTCAGTCATTCTTTCCTGCCTTTGCCCACACGCCAGCAGCTTAATTTCCACCAACATATAATACATAAATATGTACAACGTTAACGTACTCCTTAACTCCGAGGACCTTCAGACTTAATTTTCACTATTAGCTAGCCAGCACAAATATAATGATTACACTTCATTAAATTAAGCTTGGAAAATTCCTCAGACACATGCATGTGACCCTGACCCTACCATGATCAAACTGATGCATGTCCATCGATTAATTGACACAAATATATACACACGTCACATTCAGTGACTGTATGCATGTTAAGTTGTCAAACATAATTGAACATTCATGTGGAGTATATAGGTAATTTGACAAGAAGATTCCTGTAAACTATCTGAATGTTTAACTCTGTTATGTTTAATATTTCTTAAAAGTATTTAATCTATCTCTGGCAGCTGCTATATAGACCGGTTCTGTTTGCTTGACTGACGCAGGTATCCGTGGATGATGGAAATATGGATGGGGTTTGCATGGAAGATTCGTGACACAAACCGGCCGGGCATGGGAGGCGGTTGCCGTAGGCGACTGGGTGATCACCAAATTGCAAGCAATATTGCATTAACTCATGCCAAGACTAAGATAATACTCCCTTCGTTTTAGATTATTAGTCATTTTAACTTTTGTTAAAGTTAAGTCAAACTTCTCTTAAGTTTGATCAAATTTATAAAAAAATATACCAACATTTATAATAACAAATTAGTTTCATTAAATCCAAAACTAAATATATTTTTATAGCATATTTTTCTTATGTTGAAAATGTTACTATATTTTTTATAAACATAATCAAACTTTAAAGAATTTGACTTTGACCAAATTTAAAACGACTTATACTCTCAAATGAAGAGAGTACTAACAAGATCATATATATATATATATATATATATATATATATATATATATATATGCCATGGTCTCGGCAGAAAGATCATTGTTTGTTTGTCCCCTGCAGTACGTACATACATATTTTGCCTACTGGAGCAGCTACTAGCTAGCAAGCAACCATGCATGCAAGCTGCACTGTACTTACTGCACACCCAACCCAACCCAACCTCCTCCTGTCCCAGTCCAATCCAGCTAGCATGCAGCAGCTTCTTCATGCCTACTTCATGCCTTCTCCCACGTAATTGGTGCCTTCCTCTTTATAATCAACTTAATTCTATCTATATAAGCAGCTTTAATTAATTTCTACTACATATATTTTATTTCCTTTAAATTTAATAATAATGTATATTCTATCTTAAGTGGAGTACATCGTTAAAATTATTGTTATATTTGATCCAGACGACTTCGATTAATATATATATCTCACTATGATGTTATATATGAAAGCACAAATTTATTGGTTATATATATCACTTGCTCTTGAAAAAAATATTTATCTATTTATCTTGCAATTAATATATATAGACTTAATAATCAGCAAAGAAAAAATTAATTAAGCTGCTCCTTGTTGTATGTACTTATCCTCAAACACACACACACACACATGTGATATCTCTGAAGATCGGAACAAATCAATATACATATATAATTTCTGAAACAAATCAATATAATACATCATCGCAGATCGAATATATATATATATATATATATATATATATATATATATATATATATATATATATATATATATATGTGTGTGTGTGTGTGTGTGAGGTGTCATGTCGTCATCATCTAACTACAAGGCTCTTAACTCCCTGACAGTAAAATTCACCAGTAACCAACAGCTAAATTGTGATAGCTAGCTAGCTAGATGCAACCCAACAACCTTAATTAAATTTTGTGTAATTTCTCCTACATGTGGCAGTAGTCAATCCATCCTCCTCACACATTAATTAACTTGTGAAAAAAATGAAGCTAACTAATTAAAGTAGAGGGGATGAACATGAGAGCCATGCGTGACCTATAGCTAATGACTATTACTAGATGATGATATGCATGCAAGAATAGGTGCAATATGTGTATATATATGTACACGTACGCTGACGATTATAATTAATCCTGCTAATCATTAAGTCGTGGACGCGATGATCAGAGGCAAATTAAATTAATTAGCAGGCGGCGGACTTGGCGAAAGGGCTGAAGAAGCGCGCAGCCGGCCGGCCGCCGGGGCCGGCCGCCTTGCTGTTGGTCCGGTCGGCGGCGGCAGCGGTGGGGGAAGCTCCGGCGAGGCGCTCGCAGGAGGGGCAGACGGAGAGCGTGGCGGCGGGGAGCGGCGCCATGAAGAAGCCGGCGGAGGCGGCGGGGTGGCTGAGCGCCCGGAGATGCTGGAGCTCGCGGTGGAGGCGGCGGTTCTCCTCCGTCAGCGTCTCGCAGCAGCGCTTGAGAAGCTCGCAATCCACCTCCGTCTGCTTCAGCTTCGTCCTGCATATCCGATCCAATTCCATCACCTCTCGTACGTCAATACTGTGTAATCATGTTTTCTTTAAAAGAAATCATCCTACTAGCTATATATTAATTGGCCGTCTTTTAGATATATTTATGGAAATATATCTACCGCTCATGCATGTGTGTAGAGCAACAGAAAGAGGGGGCACTTGATCAGTAGTTGCACACATGCATGCAGCATGCATATGGATCCGATAAATAAGAAGAGGAAATTGATTTATTTAAACAGTGAAATTATATGGTACTTAAGAGGTATCATCAATTCTTTAAGTGTTCCGCTACCTTCTTGAGGACTCATCTTATGGCTTGTCAATTCTGATTGTTTTGTCCCCAAAACAAACTGTTTGTTTTGCTTTTACAAAATTAAAAGATACGCCAATAGATGATTTAATGAAGTTAGGAAAACTATATATGTCTCTGGTGGCAAAAAGAAAATGGACAAAACGAAGTGGATAGAGATTTTGAGGTGAATATGACCAACTAACCTGGCTCTTCTGTTTTGGAACCACACCTCCACTTGCCTGGGCCTCAGGTTCAGCTGCTTCGCCAAAGCAACCTTTTGCTTCTGCTCCAATCAATTAACCAAAAAGGCAATCCAACGACAAATTAAAAATAACATCTTTATACGTACAGTGAAAAAAAAAAAGTTCAACATATTGGCTAGTTATTAGCAACCTTCGTTTGATTAAGCTGCTAATTTCGTTTTGTAAATTTTAGTGGGTTATCTTTATTGTATATAGTAGGATGTTGAAGAATGATTCTAGTTAAGCTAAATTAAAAGTAATTAAGCTAAATTAATGAGTTGTTGGGGACTTACAGGGTTGAGAGTGCTATGCTCCTTGAAGCGATCCTCCAGCAACGCCGACTGCTCCTTGGTGAGCCTCAGCTTCTTCCGGCTGTTGCACCCCTCGTCGTCGTCCGCCGCCGCTGCCAACGACGCCACCGAGTAAAGCGCCCTCGTCTCGCCGGCCTCGTACTCCTCCTCCTCCTCCTCCTCCTCCTCCTCCGCCCGCAGCTCCCTCTTCACGGCGGCGACCAGTGGCGGCGTCGTCAGGGTCAGGCCGCTGTCAGCCGGGAGGCTGAGCGTCAGGGACGGCTCCAGCGTCAGCGACGACGACGACGGCGGTTCTCTCATATCCTGCTGGCTGTGGCCGCCGGAGCCGAGGGAGAGGCCCAGAGCTAGCCCCACGTCCTCTTGTTGCGCCATGCATGCAACAAGCTCTAGCTAGCTCACACACACACACACACTCTCTCTCTGAACCCTAGCTATATGTGAGATGAGGAGGAAGATGAGGAGGAAGGGGGAGGGAGAATGGGGGCATGGAGACCCATACATATAGGAGAGGAAGAAGGAAGGCACAAGGCAGGCAGGAGGCAAATTAAGCCACATGAGCCAAAACAATTAGACAACGTACTAGTGATGAGGCACACACACAATAATGCACTTCTGACTTGCAAAGGTTGACAAAAATGAAAAGAGAAAAAAAAGTGCTAGCTCCAGCACCTGCGCTACGAATTTATTATTTATTCATTTCTGCTATACATATATATATCCTACTTAACTATATGCACACGCTAGCTTCCTTTCATTCTTCTTTTATATATATATATATATATATGTGTGTGTGTGTGTGTGTGTGTGTGTGTCTTGCTCCTAATTAATTAACTACGTACACTCAACTAGCATTGGTAGGAAACTAGGAATAGCTTCAGCATCAACACTTTTTTTTTCTTCATCCTAGCTGAATATTTACTTGCTAATTGGGATTAATTTACCACCACAAAATTATTTAGTCTTCCTCTAGAGATTATATATGTATTGACTACTGGACTGTTAAATTTATTCTGCATGATGTTTTCCCAGCCCCTACTGACTTTGTCAATAATATATCAAATATATCTTCTATATGTAAATTAAGTGTTGAGTGGACTGTTGCATGCATGTTAGCTGGCTAGTGGAAAATTAGTGGAATTTATTCTTACATGGAAGCTACCTATCAGGGTAGGTGTTATTGTGCCAACAACACTCATCCTCCACTCACCCAAACCATTTACTGGTCGCACACCTAGCTATATGCATGGTTACTACTTCAAAGTAACTTTCTTTTCCTTAGCTACTTAAGAGTTGAAGTTGATAGTACGTACTATTAGTTACCGTGTGTGTGTATATATATATATATACATGTTCTTGCTGTTGTAGATAGGCCTTTGCCATCTTTCCACACCATCTAATTGCTTTCCACATGGACTTTGTTGAATAGGGCCAATGGAAAGCTAGGTCTATTTGACGTGGGACAGGGGGTGATTAGCTCATATTCTAACTACCTTTTTAATGATGGGGGTCAGAGGTCACATTTCATCGATCTCATCAATCTGCACTCTCCAATTGGGTTGTCTAGGTATGCCTTACCCAAATTCCAGATAACAAAAAGATTTTAATTTACCTACCCCCAATTTAACATACCTAGCCAATTCATTCATTCTTTTTCTCTTGCGTTTCATGATATAAGAATGTCCAACCGTTTTTTATACAATTGAAGTTTTTTAAAAAAATTTGGTGCATCCAACTGTATATTTTAGATATAGTTTTGAATACGTAAATTTATTAATTTTTCTGCCACAAGAATTTTGGAAATGCTCCAGTCACAAAAGAATGTCATTTTAGGGCCCATCCGAAACAGCTTAAGTTGATCCTTTTCGCGACACGCGAAACAAGCCGAGTCGTTGCCGTATAATTAATTGAGTATTAACAATTAAAAATTTGAAAAATGGGTTTATTCGATTTTTTTTAAAAAAATTCCTATATAGGAAATATTTGTAAATAACACACATTTAAACAGAACGAGATGTGTGCTTAAAAAATGAGGTAGTAGCTTCTCCAATAAGCAGAAACGAACGGGACCTTAGAATCGATGTGGTAAAGATAAGTTAACTTTGACCATATTTACTGATTAGAATACAGGTTCGGTGTATGAAAAAAAAGTAGGCAAGTTTGTTACAACAAATACTTTAATATTATTACTCTTGTGTAACTTCATTTTGATTTACGTAAAATAATATTAAGTTGTCAAATTATGTCTTGTTGACTTTGAAAAGTCTATAATGGCATTCTTTTGTAATTGATTAGAAATAGTACTATGATGTCACAAGTTGCTTCTAAAGCTTTAATTTTGTGCCAAAAAAATATATGATTGGCTAAAAGTGTGACATACTTGGTAAGAAAGTGTGTAAATTACATATATCGTACTTACGCACCTACAGGATAGCTTTGAAGTCTGGTAGTAGGCGCATATAATGATGTACTGAAATAAAAAGCGTTGCAAGATAGAAGTTCATAAAAGAACCCACACACCTGCAGGCTAATTAGCAAAGTAAAAGCTTCCTAGTGAATTGGGATTCTTTGTCGAGACAAACCAGACATGTATGCATGCATGCCCTAAATTAAAGCAATGGTTGCTATATCCTGCAGGGATAAGATACTTAGCTAGCAGATGTCCATGACCATCAAAATCCTCATTAATTAATTAACCACTTTCAAACTTTTTAGATGAACAGTCTCTCCTTAATTATTTCATCTTCAAGTTTGTTGGGATGATCATGAGACACCGACCGGACCATCATGAGCATTGCTTGAAACACTATATATATATATATATATATATATATATATATATATATCCTAGCTAGAGGTGGACACTCTAACTGATATGAGCCATGCATGTTAAATTAGCTGGTTTGATTCCTAACTACTGCAGCATGGCCTCATTGTCTTGGTTACGTGAGGAAAAGAAGAAGGCATATAATCAAGTATGACAATCACTTAGATCTTGATGTCTCACAAGGAACTGCATGACACACACTATACAGTATATATTATCTGTGTTGTTGGAAGTCGGAAGAACATATCATTTGTGCGCTTGGTTATGTCCCCTCACTTTTGGAAATAATGATCGATGTAACTGATAAGAAGCTGAGCCAAAGCTACTTTTGTGTGTTCCAGTTATTTATGTACGAAGCAACAGCAACAAACGTATCAAGAAACTCATCTGGCCGGTTTGCTAATTAGATAACAATACGATCAAGTAATTTCCATGAAAACAACATACATACACACATATATATATAGGACACGTACGTTTAGAGTAGTAGAATTTTTTTTAAAAGGAAGAGTACAAATTATTAGTCATGCATTTATATAGATGTGGTTGATCTGATCTAGGGTATTCCTGGATTCGCCACTAACTCAGAAAGCACTAATTACCACATGACGGCGACAATTAGTTCTTGTGTCATACACCTGGTATATATCTGCAGATTTATGGTGGTTGTATATTGTATAGTTGACTAACATACAGTTCAATTATTATTTAATAATACCGACCAAGGTCATCCCGTAGCTTAGGGACTAGTTTTAATGATTGGCTCCCGATTCACACGTAAGCCATACGGCAAACATCTACTATATACAACTATGTAATCCTACTTTGCCCCATGCATGTTTATCCTTATAGGAGTAATTAATTAATAACCATATCTTGACATCTTGTCCTCTTCAAGTTGTTTAGTTAATAAAATCACCATCTCGGCTTCAGCCGCATCTAGTGCATGAAAAAGAATTAATTAAATAAATTAGTATCTATCTAATAGCATGATTGGCACATAATTAACTAGTGTGTTCACAGTACGGCTCAAATATGTATGAGTAGTTTCCTTTAATCACAAATTCAGATATATGGAGTTCATGGGGTTGTCAAAAACCGCGAAGGCTGCTGCGCACCTGGCTCTGATCTTGTCAGGGCAAGAGCTGATGCACGCATGCATGGCGTTGTATTGTTCGTTGTCGTGTGATACAGTAAAAATAATTAAAAAATAAAATATTAAAAAAATTGAGTAAACTTTATACCAATAATTTGAAACTTTCATCTCTAATTTTAAAACTTTCAATTCAATTTTTAAAACTTTCAACTCAAATTTAAAAACTATCAACTAAGAATTTAAAAAAAATCTACTCAAAATTTGAAATTTTCAACCCAAAATTTGAAACTTTTAATTATATTTTTGAAACTTTCAATTGAAATATAAAACTTTTAAAAATGGTACAATGGACCTATTGTAAAAGTAACTAGCTATACTTATGGAGCCACATTTTTCAAAAAAAATAGTCAAATCATTTTCACTGTAAAATACCTATATTTACACTATAAATTTTAAAACTTACACTGTAATTACATAGTAGATTTCAATAACTACTTTATAATTTGTGTAACATACACAATATAAAAGCACTATGATTAAAAGTAATTAATTACCAACTTGAAAGAGGAGATAGAAGAAATAAAATCATACTTACATATAAGAGAGATAGCAATCACATACGGAAAAAATGATTGAAAAATTGCTCGTAAAATCCTAAGTTTGAATAGTTTTCATTTTGAGAGTTAACAAAAATAAAAATTTCTATCAAATGATAAAATCAAAAGAAATGTTTATGTGAAACAAGTAGCTCTGTGAAACTTTTATCTGACCATCCATTACCTACTTTAACCTTCATAAGTTTTAATATGACCGATAATTTTGTGTACTTCGATTTGCAAACAGGGTAGAGAGGTGTCTCTAAATCTGTAAATAACCTAGTAAAATTCTCATAATCTCTTTCTCTGTAACTCGAATTTTGTGCATCACGTAACATTTCATCGAGACAGTCATCGACAGCAACCCTACCAACTCCTAGAGGAGAAGAAGAAACAAACAAGTTGTCATGTTCCTTGTCTTGGTCATCAACCCTATCAGATTCATTGGCATCTTCACCATTGGTATATTCTGTCTCGTCATATTTTGTCCAACAAGTATATTGTCCTATTATAGATGTGGCGTTAGTTATCTGTAATGGCTTCTCGTTAGGAGCTGTTACAAGTAGCTACTTACCAGCAGCTCTTTGCTCTAAGATTTATCTATAACGGTTGATTTACAGAGCCATTACAGATGACTTGTTAGTGATAAAGGATTCTGTAGTAGACTATCACAACAAAAGTATATTTTTAGTTTTAGTTTCCATGTATGGTCTAAATAAGTTTGAAATTTATATGTAAAAACCATGCTAGGTAGAGTACAACGCAACAAAGACTGCATACAAAAAGCTAATAGTGCTACGTGCACCAGCGATGCTCGTGCACTATACATCAAATCTGTCAACTAGATGACAAATAATATTATCATGATTAACATTCTCTTTTCGTTTTCTTTAAAGCAATCGATCTGAGTCGAGAGAGAGATGAGAGCTGAAAAGAAAAGGAGAAGAATATGAAAAGGACTTTACTGGACATGATCAGTTTACACTGCCGGGGTTGCCTCCTAGTGAAGCAAGAAACTAAATTCAGATACAAATTCTTCTTCTTGAGATGAGAGAAGAGAAAAGAAAAAGAAACCCTGTGGCGAGCGTTGACGTTTCGTCAGGGCTGGTGTTTGACACGTTCACGTGCTGACGGGGATATGGATGTGGGTCCCACCAATGATTTGCCATCGATTATGGGGGCACATTCGTTCGATCTGCTTTGGATGGTGGGATGATCTGGACTGACCACGACCCCGGATTCCCTGTGGCTGCTGTGCCCACCTCCACCTCTTTTTATTTTTTGCAGACCAGCAGCCAAGCTCGATATACTACTAATTTTCCCTTGATTTCTCTTTTTTCACCTCACACCACTTTGAGAAAATTCCGCCTTTTTTTTTTCTTGATCTCTCTCCCATTTCTTTCATCAGAAACGGATCGACTAGATATGTCTATGATTTTCTTGTTGACCAAAGGATACTAATTCTTCAGCCGTAAAATTAACACGAATTCATAATTTACGTAAATAGGTATACAAAAGAAGATTCATTCCTTAAACCATGTGAGCACACTAATATGTGGAGGCAGGCCACTAGGTGCATATGCACAGATGATCCGTGAACAACAAGAGTAGGCAATCATGAGACTTTTCTGTAATGGCAATGTAAAAGAAAAGGGTTAGGCTACAGTTATATAGATATATATCTTGGTCATTTGGCAAAGGAAAAGTAGCTAGCTATAGTACTACAAGTACCAATTAAGATTAACATGCCAGTCTAATCCTATGGTACATATTATTACTATGTAACATCACTCTGTTGGCTGTCCTCCCTACTTATCCAAACAAAATAACCTGAGCCGATCATTCTTTAGAAAAGCCTCTCTCACTCTCTGTGCTTTCCTCATTATCACCAGATCACCAGCTTTTGTGTACGTGTGACAATTAATGATCGTAGGTTGTTTTATTTTAAGATGAAGGGAGTATGTTCTTCTACTAACTACCGCTGAATGCAAACCTAAGCTAGCTTTTATACATATATAATAATTAAACCATGCTAGTTAGTTTAGTTTATACATATTCCGCTTTTCCCCTTGAACGCCATTTGGGGGGACAACTAGTAACTTTTGAACATGCCATTTCATTGCGTCGTCACATTAACACACCAAACTCAATGTTTAGGACATATTCAGTAGTGACACTCATAGTCATGTAGTACGTGGAAACAATACGAAGGTCAATTTACAACTTAAGTGTGTACACGCACTTATCGCCCAAGTTATCTAAATGGTCATGAATATCCCAAAAAAGTTAATAGCATTTATTACAATGTTATATGGCACTCCATAAACACGCAGTATTAAATTCAATATACACATCTCACCAAAAAAAAAAAATACAAATATGGTTATGACTAGTGTCAATACTATTCATCACCGATTTTTTTCTCTTTATGTGGACCGAAATTGGACTTTAAATTTTGCAAGGTATATGGGTAGATGTTACCAAAAAATTATTTTTTATAACTATTTGATTGATATTTGAGTAATGAGAAGCAAGCGATCAGTTCATATGCACTCGAGCTGTAAAAATCCAACTCTGGAAACAATTCACAGTGCTTAAAAGACTAATTAAAATGTTACTCGTAGTCCAAAATAAAACATAACAAATTTCAGTTTTATGCATAGTATTTATTTATCTATCTATATATATTGAACATGATTATTAAAGTATCTTAAAAGTTTTGTGTAAAACTGAAGTTTGTGCATCCACAATTAATTAATCAAATAACAGGTGATAATATTTTCTGGAAGAAATTAACAGAATGGAGGAAGCGTATGGGATGTTTTCTTTTCCTTTTATTGAGAGGAATATAGGATGTTTCCTTGAAGTCCTTTACGTCCGTGCCTTCCTAGCTAAAGTCTTTGAACTCATCAACTATATATGTTCTTTTACTTCCCTTCAGAAAAAAAAAATCCGCGACCTTAATTTGTTGTTACTAGAATGATGTCTACTCACCAGTCATTTGCATCTCTTGATACAAAGGCTGAGTATTTTTCCCATTACCTAAAAAGGCCTTTTTTTTTAGATGGTGAAAAATGGTTACATTTTTAGCCTTTGCAGTGCATAGGTGCACACAGCCAACAACAAAGAAATGAGTCAGGACAACACCTGAACTCTTCTGAGTACGTACGTATAATAAAAAGGACAGATCGATCGATGTATATATACTACTACATATATTAATCCTTGGACAGCACTTACAAATATCTCTATTGTACATTTATTTATTTTTCTTGTCTTAGTTTCCTAACGTATCTTCCTTTGGCTTGCATGCATGTTGAGCCAGGTGTGTTGGGTTTTAATTAATTACTAGCGAGTTCTTTGACCTAGGGAGCTCCCCCTAGCCGGATATATTGTGCAAAAATATAGTCCAAATCGTCATTTGTCAATAAAAACCAGTTTTACTTATCATCTGTTAATTTCTCGCTACATCACAGTAAAAGAACTAGCGCATACTATTGTCAAGAGAACGTGGAACCAAATAAACATGCATGATAATATTCATATCAATAAGAAGAAGATATTATTATCTTTCATAATGTTTTACACACCAAAGAGGAAAGGGATATATATATACTGCAAGGTGCATGGGGGTATATATGACAGAGGAAAGGACACGATTCTTTAGCAATTCTAATCATGTCTACCGACAATTCTTAGTTTGCACGCATGACTTAACAAGCAATCAAGTAATCAATTGCTAAAACATAATAATTAATAATGGAGAACCTGATAGTACGTAGTATATATGTAATTCCTTTCTCCGATATTTTGATTTCCTTTGTCATTGCAGCTAGCTGGCAACGGCCACATGGCAACAGAGAACGTCGTTTCTGTTGAGTAGATAGATAATTCGATGATTGAGATTGCGACGGTGCATAGGAAACTAATCGACAATTTATGATGATGATTAATCATGCACAGCGACTGGATCCTCTCTATCTCTCTACCTGAGTAGTGCAGATGGATATATATATATATATAAACAGAGAGAATGAGAGAGCAGGAATAAAGTAGATACGTAGCTTTTAATCGGTCGTCAATAAATCGGTCGTCAATTATTGGCAAAATTAACATCAGCAGTACTAGTCTTTCCTGACCTAACAATAACGAGTTGGTTGGCTATTATAGGTTAGCAGCAGCTAGCTGGGATGAGGACAAGCAGCCGTGCAATCAGCTGATGAACTTGTAATCCTTGTTAATGCTGAGATGGGATCTGAATCAGCAGCAATCACCATCAACAAATCCTCCACAATCTGTGATGGGGTTCTCTGCCCGCCATGCATGCAAGGCATTCTAATTTAATTTTGCTGCCAGGCCAACATGGCACCAGCAAATTGTAAGATATATATATATATATATATATATATATATATATATATATATATATATATACCAGTTTTTGTGGTCAACATATGCGTTTTATCATCATCCATACCTTGCCAATGAAGATAATTGCCAGAAAATGATGGGACCAAACATTTTTCATTTTCTCCTGCAGGCAGGCATGCATCTTTCTGCAGGGTCCACAAAAACAAGAAATTAATCTAGCTAATTAACTACATATGGTTAATCACTAATCATGTATGGTCTAATTAATTCGATTAGCCGGGAAAAAAAATATAGTCCATTGTTATTCATGCTATAAGTTACTAATTGTCACTAGGAATTAATCTGTTAATTCATGAGACGAGTGCTAGTTAAAGAATTTGTCACTGAGGAAGATTAATCTGGTCATCGGTGTGAACAAGTACACCGAATTCTTCAGGGGTGACTCGACAAATATCCTACTAGGTAATAAGGCATATCACACTAAAAACGACAGATGTGTTTTATTTTTCGTCTCCATGTGCCAAGTGCTGCTTGATTATTAGTACAAATTAAGGTCTCGAATACAACGCATTTAGAAAATGCATGCATGACGGATAAATTAATGGGGCCCCGCAAGCGATCGAATCGTAGATTTGCCACCGAATAAATTTTCAGACAAAAGGGATGCAGAGAAAATTCTGATATTCCCAGATGTATTATTGTATCAGACAGAATGGGACATATGAGTATGGCCTGCAGTTCCTGTGGGCCTGCACGACATATACCATCTCAACAACTTTTTTAAGTTCACAAGAAAAGGAGAGAAAAAAAATGGTCCATGCTTGCCACAAGTGTTCCTAACGATATACTAACTATTAGTTAATCCCAAGAGTAGAACATATAGATACCTTCAAATAATTAATATGTACCTCTTGTTGGAGAACACTTCAAATCTATAGATTAAAAATACAAATTTTGTAAGTAACATATATAATCAGAATTAACCTGCACCAGTTAATTAGTTAACAGGTTTGAGATTCCTTATGTCTTGCAGTAAGTAAGCAAGACAATGATTGCTAATAGCAACCTATCATTAGGTGCAAATCTCTGTGTTTGCCTAGCTTGTGTCTGTAAGCAGAAGAACTAGTGGGGCTACAGGAAACTGAGAGAAGGCCCGGCAGAACAACCAACCTCCACTTGCATTGCATTGCAATAACATATGACTGAGACCAATCATTTGGGCATGTTCAAAGTATTCATAATGTGTGGTTTTCAGAAAGTGACTTTGGCTTCACATAAGAGAAAGGCAGAAAGGGACTCTGGATAGCACTGATTTGTTTGTTTCAACTATTTCTCCTTCTTCTTCTTCTTTTCTTAACCTGACCTAAGTATCCACTGCACGCTCGAGCACTCAGTACCTAAAAGGTATGTGACCAAACAACATTCAGAGTTTTTCTCTTCTTTTTTAGAGAGAGAGAGAGAGAGCCAAACATATTCAGTTGAAGACGTTGAAATTTACAAGTGGCCGGTTTGATGTCTACGTATCTTCTCCTTTGGAAAAAGCCATGTGTTGACTCGTGGATTGTGCGGTGGAGAGTGCTATTCATTCATTAGGTGAAGTAATCACAAAGGACATGATTAATTCCATTTGTTAGTCTTGAGATAAGTTCATTGCGTAATGTGTACAGATAAATTATGCGATCTTGACCAAACATGATAATGTTCCGAGAGCTTTCTTTCAGCTCGTGATATGCATTTCAATGCCAAAAAAAAGGCATGAGCCGATAATCTATTCTGTGATGTAGTTATCAAAAGTCCTGTGATTCTGTCCAATGAGTCTGGAATTATCATGGTAACTTCAACTACACATATGCTGATTCTTCACTGAAATATAGATAGAAATTATCTACATTCGCATGAGATAGCAATTGGCTATAGTGCATTTAATTGCTCATGGTATGGAGTGATGGTCAGGCAGATAATAATTTTAATTTACAGGATGATGCCTGAATGCCAGATAAACGTAATGCTCTCTTATCTGAAAACGACCTAATCACTTCATCGGTGACATCCAAACATACGCGTCGACCGCTGAATGACCTGACCATGGTGTGAAACAAAAATTCTTGCTTTCACGAGCTGATTATGACCGTGCATGTAGGTTTTCCGATGCAAGGATATGTGTGAGGAATCATCTGAGATTCATGTGCTAAATGACACATTTTCAGGAAATTACTGCCAGTCTAGCTAATTAGCTGAAACAGAGGGCGAGAAGATCAAGATTCCTGCTTGGTTTGGGCATTTCTGAACATTGCTTTAGGAGAATGGATGATGGGCCAGAAGATGTAAACGGCCGATGCCGACTTACATCAAAGCCTCAGTCAACAGTTCCATCATATATGATATGATATGATATGACAGTCCAGAGATAAACCATCAGATTAGTCTCCAGAAGCATTCTGAGAACGGACGCTTCCATCAGCAATGCAGCGTTCATTTTCAGAGCAAATGAGAAGTTCACGCAACAGATAAAGCCCATTCAAACCGGCAATTGCATCATTTTGTTGAAAAGCCTTCAGGTTAGAACTCAGCGAATGATTTACACAGGTTGGGCACGGAGAGACCGAACCTTTTTTTTTCTTTTTTTTCCCCTTAATATCGATCGTCTTGGCACCAAGCAGGCCATTTTTTGGGACTGCTCGTCAGGCCTCTGCCTCGAAGCTAATAACACCCCTTGATCTGTACAAACTGGAAAATCTATCTAAGCTGCCAGCTAACATTGGTGGCATTTGTTGTCAATGTTATCACTCTCAGCAGGATTCTCTACACTTCAGCTCCCGCTTAAACGCCTCTTGTACTTGTTTTGCACAAGGCTAAGTAGGAAGTCAGTGAATATATGCTCATAGCCTGGCATCTTCCCATATCCTGCAGGATTTGAAGTAGGACAATCAAACAACATGACGTTGAGAAAATATAATGCGCTGGTAACAAATAGTTTTGACCTCTCAGGCAATAGAGTAATGAAGCTAAAAACCGATGCCCGAGGCCATCTGAGTATAACGGCAATCATGTCGATCTATATGCTCTACATATGCAGATATCCACCCATAAGCACTTCCATAGCTACACTAGGCATGACACACTGAGACCACTATGCTTAGCTTCAATGCAAACAATTGGCTATACCATAATCCAATCTACACATTGGTGTAAATGCTCTAAGTAAACAATAGAATGTTACCCTTAGCAGGTATACAAACAATGGCTACGTTTCTATCATAAGACAATCAAACCGTTGGTTTAATGTCCAGAAAATAGTAGCGCATTCATGGTGGCAGGGCATTAGCAAACTGCAGCCAGAGCACCCCCACCTGCCCACACACACCAACACAAGAATGTGACTCACCAGGAAAATAGTTGATGTCAATGACATAGTACCGATCCTTTCTTCCATGCTCTCTAATCATATCTAAGTTAAACAGTCTAAGACCCTGAAATATTTCACAGTTAGGTAAAACAAATGATAGAGGAAGATATTATTAACATGAATGATATTTACTCATACCAGTCGGCGCCGAAGCTCCCTGCCAAGTTTCTCTAGAAGTGGCTTTGGAGGAAGTTCTGTCATTTTACAGCATTTTGCTCAGTAACATAAATATGCTTAATTTGATAATCAGAAAGTTGGTATTCAGTGAGACTAGACAACTTTAATAATTGAGGTTTTATTTTCCTGGAGAATAAGTAGGTGCTGTGTAGTAGTTGATATTTTTAATAGACTGATTTAGCACATAGCTTCTTCATCAGTCTACAATACAGGCCTAATAGCCCAAAAGTCTCTATAGACAAAGGACTCGTCATGCCCATGAAGCAAGCAATTTGGAATAGTTTAGACCAAACTATAAGGCAACATTAGATTTATATACCACTCTAAAGTTGCCTAGATTTCCTGTTCTCTAAATGCCACTCCAAACTCCACAGTTATAAGGTTTTGGAAATATGCCGCTACACAGGATGAACAAAGGTCTGGCAGGCGTGGAAGCAGCACAGAAGCCTCACCAGCAATAGAAGGGTCAACTTCTGCATCTTCTGCATTATTTGTAGCACAGGAAACTCTTGGAAAACGGAAGATCCCATCATTGTTTTCTAGGTCATAGATGTTGACATCAGGAAGAGAAAATCGGCGGACAACCCGTATTGTTTCACCAACAACATATACCTTAAATAAGATCCCACCTGTGCAAACAACAAACTCAGCACTTCAATATCCACATTTTAGTAAGTGTCTATGACAGATCAAAGATTTGGAAACAAAAATGGAACAGGATAAATTAGTTTAAGTTACCATGATTGACAAACTCCTGGAGAACCAAAGGAGGATCAAGCATTGATAAGGATGTCTCCACATATGCAAGAGAGAGTTCATGGGATTTCGATGTTCCATCAACTACCAATGGTTTGGCAACTGCATATAGAGTACTATTCACATCAGAATCATGCCAGTTTTTAACAGATTCCATGAAATGGATTGCAAATTGATAACCTAGAATTCCTCTATCCATATTCCTTAAAAAGAGGACTTGGTGGTGTTGATCGCGTGCTCTAATTTTGAGGGCTAGGCGTGAGTGTACAATAATCGGATAACTCACCTAAGGGCAACGTTAGGCCAGCCTTGGCAACTGCAGATGGTATAGACAATGGGTCTTTCATGATGACCAGCTGTCGTGGAGTGCAAACCTCACCTGCATTGGTTGAACACAGGAAATAATAAACAAAAGGCTATGCATATTATTTTTCTTGGTAGAGTAGGTAGGTAATTTTCAGACATAAGCCAGTATTAAGATCTGTAGTTTTACATATTTAGAAATGCTAAGAAAGTACTTTGAGAATTCAAGAAAGCAGTGCGAATATAACTAACACTTATCTGTTTTTACAGTTCCACCAAATTCCATGAACAATTACATAATGTGACTAGTTAGGTATTAATCTAATGCTCTCTTCTTATCCCTTTTCTTGTACTGTGAGCAACGGCTCTTTCAAGGATCAATATTGCTGTGCTACGTGGTAATCTCATGTGTACAAGAGTTGAATTGCAGTATATCAATGATAACCTTGGACTAAGTGAATAGTAAGAACATTGAAAACTGTCACATAATCTCTTTGATAGCATATGGGTATCAACATTCAATAATTATATGCAAAACTTACCATAGCCATTGGATAAGTTCAAATCTGCAACTTCTTGAAGCATTGACTGGCGATTGTGCAAATGTTGAATAGCATTTGGTGGATCAAGGACAGTTACTTCCGGATGTTCTTCACGATAATCCTTCAAGAAGATGAAAAAGGTCAATCAAGGACAAAAATGAATTGAAGAGTTTTTACTCTTCCTTTTACTGACAGGCATCAAGTTTTACTTTGGTGCTCAGGAACTACCTCCAGAACTTGCTGCCACTCATTGTTAGTAAGCTGATAAAAAAGAGAGAGAAAATCAATCAGGAACAAAAAAACATATATCTTAGGCAGCAGCACAGCATATAAAGGAAAAAGGTTTGAAAAAAGGAGAAGCAGGATGCAGAAGTATTATCTGATAAGATTAAAGCAGTGGTTGTTTAACGAAACATAATTGATACATGGCATGTTGTATTTGATTTAGCGCATGCAAAGAAAGGCATGATGACTAACCTTGTGCAAAATAATATCAAACGGGCCTTGTTCAGAGAGAGGACGAGTCTCATCAATCGATACAAAATGAATGCTCTTCTTCCTGAAGAAAAAGGGTTAACAGTATAAGGAAAACTTGCCAAATTAACACAAAGAGAAAACTGATGCAAACACAGGTGTACTGGTCATAACAATGTAAGCTTGCACTCCATAAAAAAATAATAGGAATAGTATCGAAGGAACAATGTGTAATTATTTCAGCCAGCTTCAAGCTTTTGCTTATGTTAGCCAAGAAATGCATCGGATCGTACTCTAGTTACTATTGATGAAAGGATTTACTTTTGGCAAAGTACCATGGGTTATCCCTGGGCAGCGGGACATAATCCAGATAAAGGAAGTGCTTGCACTAAATTCACAGACAGCTTATGAAACGCAATTGAAGAATTTCTGGATTTACTATAGCTCTGTTTAATATTGGCTTTTTGGGAAAGACGTTGAATACAATTTGAATGCCAGGGAAAAAATTTATAGCAACGTAAACTCTCAAACTTTTCTCCAAGAATTAGAAACTGGCAATCTGGCAATAATACACAACTGTTTAAGAAACTAAGAGAGATGATGTTATTATGCAAAAGAAGGAACAGAATAAATACCCCAGACACCAAGTTAACAATAAAAATCGTTAAATATCAGCACAGTTTTATTGAGAAGTAATCAACCCTGCTCATTGTTTTGAACAGCATCCTATGATGCCAATGTAGCATTCAGGTATTTGTGGTCACTGGCAGCAGCATAATGTCTAGTGTAGCATCTTCACAACAGTGTCACCAGTGTGTCTTAGAACCACATGACAATCCCCCTGATTTTGCATTTTGGTATATCTAATAATAAATAGCATACTGATTTAATACCTGGAATATCGATGTTTTACTATGTGATCTGTTGATTCAAATGCAAACGTAGCTATGTATACCATGCCAACTAAAAGCATACGTATGCCAGAACAGTTTACTGCTGCTTTACTGCTACATGTTAGCCAAACACCACTCAACATTTTTGTTCTCAAGAAGCCAACAGGTAGGGAAAAAGCCTCTGGATGTTATCAATGATTCCAGTAAAGCAAGTAAATCTTCTAGACCAAAACTCGATTTTATTTACAACTCAGTTTGTGCACAATACTGATAATAGCTTTAATCTTGGAGATAACACCTGACTTCAAATTCATTCCAGAATTTTAGACTGCATTTTGGAAAAATTGAAAAATTTGATCACTTCAACAACAAAAATATGATGCTTTAAAACTATTGCAGACAAAAAGGCATTTTATAGAGTAACAAGTTCTAAAATCATCTGAGAACATTTTATGCATAAATGGTTCCTATAAAATACTAAAGCAGACTTCCAGTCAATCTAGAACAATAAAAATCATGTCTCAATTTTTCCTGAAACTAGTCATGGTTCACCAACCAGGAAAAAATACACTTCCTATGCTGCAATAACAAAATTGCGCCCAATCATTTTCATGCATTCTTTGCTGGAAGAGCATGTATAATTCAAAGTCAAGTCAACATGTGCGTACTTCAATTAAATTCAGTGTAAGCTTAATTCAAGCAAGTAAATTATACTTTGGTGAACAATCTGAAGCATTTTCTTTCCTCGGGTCTTTTCAAAGACCTGAGATGTGTCTATCCACAAGAATATTCCAATCCCAGAATCCCATATACCTACCGTAGGATAGATGATTCGCATATTAAAAAAATGCTAATGTTTCCAAGTTGACAAGGAGATAAGCTATCACAAGCAGTCAACACAACAGAAACGTTACTGACACTACTGATTAGTACAGGACATATAATTAATACGCCAACCTCCCAGTTTCCGTCCAAAAATACTAAGACCAGTTGCAGCTACCACCTCTCATGCATAAGAACCACTCTCACTATCCACTAAACTACCACATGATAATTTGGTGGAAATTCAATCAGTACTTACTGATCCAGCCAACGCAATTATTACATTCCATTTCAGATAACATAAATCAAGCCAGTCTCTAATTAAATGACTTCCTTCTTTCTTGTCTCTCGATATAAAATCTTCTTCTTCCCATTTAAGAAGAATAGGGGCATGGGAATAATAGCACAATCTAACCATGGATCCATCACCAATGCGCGTGGGAGGTTGAAATCCATCTCATATACTAAAACTAAGCTACCATTTCACCTTAAAGAACCGTACTAGGGAGGCCTTCTCCTTGGTTCAGAATAAATAAAAATAGCATTTTTGTTCTCACCAAATCCCCCCACCAGACGCCTCCTCAGAGAGCCACAGAAAAGATTCCAAATTTGACGCGGGATCACAACTAAAAAGTCTTTGATTTTTTGGTTTTGTTTTACCTGGCGAGCGCGAGCAGCTTGGGCTGGAGGAAGCTCTTCACCTTCTTCTTGGTGAGAGCGTAGCCCACCACCAGCCGCTGCCCTGCGGCAACGGCGGCCGCCGGAGACAGCGCCATCAGGACCGGTGCCGCCTCCGCCTCCTCCTGCTCCTTCTCGTCGGACACCTCCTCGTGCAACCTCATCCCCACGACGCGAACCCAAACCCTAATTCGCCCAGGAATGGCGACGAGAAGGTCCCAAAGAAACACCTCAAGAAAATAAAATCGGGAGAAAAAACAGGGGGCGATTGCTGGAGAGGAGGAATTCGCGAATGGGGAAGGACGGGGAAGAAGGATTTAGGGTGGATTTGGAGAGAAAAATTTCGCAAAGTTTTGGGCTTTTTCTTTTTTATTATTTTTATTTTTGGAGGTTTGTGGTTTAATGGCGGAGGGAGGCGAGTGGGAGAGGAGGAAGAGAAGAAGAGCGGGAGGGGTAGTATTTGTAGACGAAGAGCCTTGCAATTCCAGCTACGGATTCTCTGTACTCCTCATCTCTGTGCTAATATATGTTGGTTTCAACTAGTGTCAAAAACAAAAAAAAAAGCTCGAAACTTTTGGCTCGGGATCGGCTCATGGTCATAACTATTCAAATAGAGCTGGCGTTGTTAACCCAGGCTTTTGGCATGTTAAGATTAATGATGAGAACCGAGCTAGCTAGCTAGCTTATTATCCAACCTTAGTCTTAGCATACAATACAAATTGCGGTTACCTGATACTTATATACAAAATATAAAATCGTCATCTTCGATCATAATACATTAATGAATAGCTATGAAAAAAGCATATAGTTAATCAGTTAATTTTGAATTACACCTAGTTAGGAGGTGAAAAATTAGCTCAGGCTCGTGAGCTATCTCAGGATCGGTTTGGCTTGGCTTGGCTCGAATGTCAAACGAGCCAAGCCTGAGCCTTCCCTTTAGCTCGGTTGTGAAACGAGCTGAGTTCAAGTTAGCTCATGAGTGGCTCGTTAGGTTTAGTGGACTGACTTCTTCCTGGCTAGACCTATAGGCCCATTACTGGCCTTCGGCCTATAGAAGCTAAAATCCCTATAGAGTAAAGCCCCTAGCAAGCCGCTAGGCACCAAGGCACGTCATGCCGCCCGCAGTCACACAGAGACGTGTCATTGCTCTGCTCTCCGCCTCTCCTACTCGCTCCAATAGACCAGCACCCACATTCTTGCGTCGACGCACACATCGCTGCCACAGACCTGCAGTCACGCTCGCGCCGTTGCCGCTCACCGGTTCTCCCTAGTGAAGCGGCCTCGCACTTATGGGCGTCTAGGGGGTAGGGGCTACCTCACACCATCACGCTCGCAGATGGCCACATGATGGCATGGCCTTGTGTCCTCACCACCGGCAAATCATCATTGCCCAGCGCCGCCATCCCTATCTGGCCATATTCCCCTACGTCCCCCCTCGCCTCTTTCTTGGAAGGCTCGTGAGCTGGATCGAGCCAGCTCAAGCCTGTTAGTGAGTCGGGCCGAGCTGCTAGTTTAGTTCGTTTGTCTTGTCGATCCAAGTAGGGATGGAATTTTACCCACAAGTACCGTGCCCCGACGGGTACAGGCATGGGTTTACTTTTTTTGTCCATGGGCACATCCAACCCGATACCCGAAATCCTAGTAGGCGGGAGTGGATATTGTTTTATACCCGTGGGTAATCTAAACCCGACCTCATATATGTGTTTCTAGTTGATTTTGGCCCATCCCTTATGTTGTGGCCTATTTAATAACCGTAGTAGATATAAACTCAAGTGAAATGGTTGTTGATTTTGACCCATCCACTGTAATATGTAGCTCTTAATCGTTGAATGCTTGTGGGTGACTGTAAAATGATGGTTTGTTGGTGATAATTTGTGTTTTTAGGTTGGTAGACGGTTAGTAATGAAATTATGCTAGTATGTTGATCACTTGATTGTGTTGCTTTTTATTTCATTATCTATCTATAGAGATATTATTCATGTTGTGAGATACCCACTAGACACCCGTCCGGTTGCCTACGCCTGATGAGTATTGAGTTCTACTCGCCATACCTATCTGGCATGGGTCGAACATGCAATGTTGGGTATTAGGTCAGGCATGGTTTTACCCTACGCACGTCTGACCTGACCCATTGCTATCCCTAGAGCCGAGCCTCCTTTCTAGTAAGCTTTCACGAACCAAACCAGGCTTGGCTGACCAGCTTGGCTTGTTTCCACCCCCTACACCTAGTGACAATCTTTTTTTTGGCATATGCTTGATCAATACTCCTATGTATTTAAGATGTTCAATAAAAGGTACACATGTGCAATAGCAGCCCAGCAATCAAAGCCAGCACTGACAGAAACTACTAGATTAGTCCTCACGGTCGCTAATTTTTCTTACGTGTATAGAATCACCTGTCAGAGAACTACTGTTTTTTTTTGACGATCCTGTAAAACCTTTAGAATAATTAGAATTTCCCTGACGTGGATGCATGGCCGTCACAATAATTAGAATTTCTATGATGGGGATTACTAACCAGTCACAATAATATAAATTTGCCTGACGTGATTGAACCTGTCGGGCCAAATTTTTGGGCTTGCAGGGGAGGTTCTAAAAAGAAAATTGCAGCCTGGCACGAAAAAATTCAGACAATGCGCCAATATTTTGCGCAATTCGCGTGCAAGTAATTTTGGTGACGGGTTGGATCACCCAGGAATTTGCAAGCGCACAAAAAATAGAATAAACCCCTCTCCAGTTGCTAGACCACGTATGGAGTAATTTCCCTGACGGTACACATCAGGCAAATTTATATTTTCATGACAAAGCCGTCGGGGGTATTACGGTTGTGCACTCTAGCCACGTGAGATAGTTTGCAAATGCCATCAGCATACACAAGCTAGGTTTGTTACTCAACACAAGTGGTTATCCAAGGATGTAAATTATATGCAGCAATGGTAAGACAACTGTTGCAAACATTGCAGTTCGATGCATTTGACTATTGCATCCATCGCTACATTCCATTGGATGTGATAGATATCTGATGCCCTGTGTCACGGATTGCTTAATTGGGAAGAGAATAAACACCAATTAATTAACTAAAGCTTTTTATACCAAGTATATTCCTCTGGAGATTTATTGAAGTGATATGTTTGCACTAGAATCTTCTTGGCATTTTTTTTTTTTGGAAACACCAATTTGTTGAGTTAGGCGTATTTGCACTGTGAGGTACAATATCTCCAATTGGGCCGACAACATTTTCCTTCTTTTGTTGGTTCTTGTTTTATTATTTTTTCTTTGGCTTCCTATTTTCAAGTGTATTTGAGCATTAAAGCCTTTTTTTTTTCGGGGATCTAATGCATCTAATACATCCGACATAGCTCCATAGTGGTGGCCTGGCGTGCAAATGAAACACCGATGTCTGCAAATTTGCGGCCCTAGGGTCTTTGATGTGCAGTACTAAAATACTATCTCCGTTTCGTTTTTAAAAGAATAACGTTTTAGACATAAAAATATTCGATGCATATATTTTATCATTATTTTCTCATATTATATATTTGTAAAACGTATTAACAATAAAGCTATATGGAAGAGTTTTTTTATGGTAAATCTACTGATTTAATTTTTCGTATTTTAAATCTTGGTAATTTTCATCTAAATCTAAGATTTTAAGATTTAACTGTACGTATTATAGTATAAAGACATCATTCTTCCGAAACATATGTAAAGTAATATTGAAGAATGTGTAACGGTAGGGTGTGATTGTGCGTTGTTGTACTTAAGTAAGTTTTTCTTTATATAAATAAGAAATTTAGTTTATTAACAACAAAGATTCTGTCGTAACTGAACAAACATTAGTCTAACGAAATCCTTGCGCCTCCAAATTCCGAAGCAAGCAATTAATTAAAGCACTAATCATCAGTAAGGTGTGGTTAAAAACTCAAGCAAGGCACACGTGCCAAGCTAGAGGACAACCGTGTTAGCATGCACCGTGTACGTGTACCACGTGATCTCCACCGTTGGCCATCCGCCAAAAAATTAATTACTCGTCTGTTTCAATTTAATTATTATTTTAGTATTTAAATTTTTATTAAAATATTTATCATTCTCATATTTCAAAGCATTTATAGAAGTTTTTTTTTCTTTTCTACTCTTAATCAATACAACTATACTAGTATTAATCCTCAATTTTAATGTTTACTTTAAAAAATTAATTAGAATATAATTAATGAAAATAACAATGTAATTTATCATACCTTTTAATTTAGTGTGAGATTTGCTAAAACGATAAGTAAATTAAAACGAAGAAAGTACTCTCTTTTCGCCATGATATATTAGTAGCATCTGTTTGTCATGATTCCGCCGAGAAAATCAAACATTTAACTCTACAGGGAAATGTTAACTAAATCATACATGGTTTTCTCCTCTTTCTAGTGAAATGTTAGCTGACTTGGGATGTTTAGTTCTACAGGGATTAGCAAGCAGAGATCAGTGCGTGGGCCATCGTGCATAAAAGGTGTATATAAGAGCAGGTATAGTATGGCAAAGTAAGCGGGCTATAGCAGTTGCTAACTTAAGCTCCATATGACTCTTAAAACAAACAGAAATCAAATGTTATGTACTGTAAAAACCTACATGATTTCAAAGCACGGGATCCTATAACTAGTTTCTTTGGATAGTTCACAGGATATAAGACATAAGAATTTTGAAAGAAGTTTATTTGTGGAAGAGAGAGAGTAGAGAGAGAGAGAGGAAGATAATGCATTGGACTTCTCGAAGAAAAAGAAAACAAGATCTATAACCTCAAGCTTATTTTCCTTTGGAATTGGGCAAAGGAAACCATGTCGATGGGATTTCAAAAGTTTCATTCTTTTGATCCAAATGACACTATAGGAATACAATCATAAGGATTTTGGAACCCGAAGGCAGCAATTGCTGGTGCTATATTAAGAAGGAATTTGAGAACTATTTACGTGACCTCTGTAAGCCCTTTGCAAGATGAAAGTTAAAGATAGAAAAGGACTTCAGCACACATGCATGCGTGTGCAGCATTTCTATTATGGGGGTAATTCTCGCTAAATTCTTTGCACCATACATTCTCCAGAGGTTGATTTCTTCCATGATTTTTGAAACTAACTGCGCCTCATTCATCTCCTTGTTTCTAAAGATTTTCCTATTTCTCTCACACCATATTTCCCCTGTGACCAACAGGAGCAGAGTTTTCGGCCCTGTTCTTTTCGATTGAAGTAACGGCTTAAATAAGTCGTACGTAAAACGAGGAACGTCATTAGCACGTGATTAATTAAATATTTACTATTAAAAAGTTGAAAAATAGATATATTTGCTTTTTTAAACTACTTTCATATAGAAAATTTTTACAAAAAACACACCGTTTATCATTTTTGGGAAACGTGCATGTAGAAAACGAAAAAAATAAGCTGGGTGAAGTAGTGGTGCCGAACAGCCCTGAACGACTTATGTTTACTTGTCTGTACCGAAGTTTTTGTCCACCGCTCTAGAATTGAATCTCGTGGAATATGGTCAGAGGCTGCTCGGCTGAAGTTTAGTTTTTGCACCACTGTCATCTAGACCGAGCGCGGCACCTTGTAATCTTTGAATAGATGTTGCACAGTTTCCAAATTTCTGAAGCATAGTTATATAAGTAGTTATTCGCCAGCCCCTGATTTGTAATCTGTCGGCATCCAATCATAAAGATTTGGATCTTTACAAATTCTAAAAAAAAATCTCCAATGCAAATGAGCCCTTAGATTTATACAAGATTGAAGGAGAGAGGAGAAGAGAGAGAAAAAAAAGCAGGATGTAGACAATTACAACACCAGCTCTAACAACTTTTACGCAAGTGAGGTGGTCTAGGGTACTAATATTGTAATGTGTATCTATAACTAACTATTGTATGAGTTTGACTATTAAATTGACCGCAGCTGACTATACTATTAAACTTACTCTAAGAATATATACAAAGACATTAATAGCCGACCTATAAACATACCATATTAACACTTTTGATGATGTGGAGAACAAGGAGGGGAAAAGAGATCGAGAAGAGGCGGCACTTCCACTAACATCGACTTCTCACTAGTATCGAGGCAATGAGAGCTTCAGGCCGGCCGTTGTACAACTTTGTCTCCAACGAGCGCTCATTCTCTTATCTGATGTGAATGTGAAAGAAAGTTGACATGATAGGTTAACAAATATAGTCCTTTTGGTTTTAAAGCCGACAACGCTCATTATCAGCGTTTTACTTTGAACATTAATAACTTTTAAAAAGTTTAACTATGATGTATCAAAGTTATTGGCCATTAATAACTCCTAAATGGTTTAACTATGATGTGTCAAAGTTTCATGCTTATGTCTAAGATGCAATACCATTTTACCTATTTGTAAACATTTTTGTAAAAAAGGACGTTGATCCAAGTTTGAAGATAAATAGTTCCGTTGACTTTACTTAAAAAACAGAGGGATAGTATGACAGCTATACATCACAACTTTATTTTTTGTCTTAACATACGCACACAATGTGATAGTACTAATATTTGACTGTGTATATAGAATGTGGTCACAACTCATAAAAACAGGATTTTTAATGTGAGGGTTGAAAAAAGGGCGGGTGTATATATATATATAGACTATTGATGTAATATACTCAGAAAAGAAAAGTCTATAATTGATTCTTCAATCATCCTAATCTAGTTTTGGTCCCTCAACTATAAAAACTATTCACTATTTTTCCTCAATATTCAAAGCCATCGACATTTCTTTACTTCTCTGAACCAGTGATTCTAATGGCATGTCTCCTATGCGGTATCTACAGCGATGAATAGTGTGACATCAACATACTAATAAATAATATATAAAAGAAAAATAAAAAAATAATGAAAATACTACAACCCACGTATCAAACTCGTCTCCTTTTCCTATTTCTCTCCCATATCCTCTATATAATTTATTTTAAACTGGTAACTAAGATATCTCATGGTGTCACACGATCGAAAAACACTCCGGTTTAAGTCCAAGGGTGAAATATGGGTTTTAGGAGTTGAAGGACTAATACATTCATAGTTAAGGGATCAAACTAAAGACATAGTTAAGGGACCAAATATAAATAAGAGGGCTCTTTTTGATAGAAATTTAATAAAGTCCATATATTTATCGTCGGACTTGCTCGATGCTGTATATCTGTACTATTTTAAATTTTTTTTTATAATCTCCCTAAGGACTTAGATCTCTCACGCTATATACAGCGGCTAATATTCTTTTCCTCCGCCGCCGCATCGATTCCCCTTGGCACTCACTGCGCCCCTGTCCGCATCTCCTCTCTGCTCTCTCCCCCTCAACCACTGCCACCGCCGAACCTGCTCGCTGCCGTGCCCTTTCCCGCACGCCGCCACCGCCTCCATCCACATCGTCTCCTCCTACCCCCGCCGAGCGCCGTCGCTGCTAGTTGGCCGACATGTCATGCCTCCCTTGAGCCGGCCCCACCACTGATCTGACCATCAACCGGTGGATAGCGTGACGAACCCATGTCTCCGTCACGCCTCGACGCATTGCATCGCTAGGGTAAAACGAATATTGGAGCAGCTTGACCGCATCGCAAGGATGGACCAGGCACTCCCGATGGGGGATGTGAGGCTTCTATTGTCCTCTCTTTCCTTTTTCTTTATTTCTCTCATAGGCAAAAAAGCCTTTTTTTTATGGAACAACTGAAAAGGCAGAGTGTTTCATGTGCGATACGGTATGGACGGCTCATTCATGCCAGTGTCATCAATTGGTTGCATTTAATCAGTATATATGGAACCTAGATTACTAAAGCTGTCATCAGTTCATTATGTATGTATGTGCGATCTGGGATGCAAGGAATTGATTTGATGCTACTTTTGGTAATCTAGGCTTATTTCTGGATCTCTGAGAATTAAATTTCCAGTGAAGCATTCACTTCAGATGCATGCATATTCTATAATCTATATAATTTGTAGAGGGTGAAAATACCTATTCCAGCAGCGTCATATCCTCTCATAGTTTTCAATTTCCAACAGATAGTGGTAAATAAAATGCAAATGAACAATTAAAAGTCAGAAATCTTTTAGGGTACTTATCTTGAATGATAGGTTTTCATGAAACTTATAGCAATATAAAGTCTAAGCAATCCAGAAAAATAACAGACAAGACTTTAGGAAATTTAAACATCTGTTTAATATCTTGAGTGATCCATCTCACTCATCTGCAATTCTGCTTCAGCAGGATGGGGACCCATTATGACTCACGATCATCCAGGAGGGTGCAAGTCACAATATCAAATCGGTATGAAACTTAGCCGCCTAAAAGAAGCGCGTCTTTGTTTAAACATTTCCTGAACTTTAGTTTTGATATTTGTCTTTACATGTTATTTTCCAACGTGATTGCTACGAAATTCTCTGAATCTACCACTCAAGGTGATCAAGCTCCAGGTCGTACAGTTCCAGTTTACGCTTCCCAAATGCTCAATAAATTGGAGTTCCCAGTTTATATAACTCTCTCATGATGAGAACACTACAATCATTTTTTTGCTAACTAGGTGCCTATACTAAGCCATACCTCAATATTCTTTTATTAATAATCAGTTCTGCAATCAACAACTGTAGATATATTTTGTCCATGTAATAAGATTAATGAAGCTGGAGTACAGGTACAGCCCTTTTCTTAAGAAGATAGGGAAGAATATATATTCTGTCTTTCAGCAGCCAACTACTGCTATTACCTATGCTATTTTTTTTTCCAGATTCTCATATCACCCTTTGTTGTTTGTTACTCTGATGTTTGGTCCAACTTGTATTGTTCTTCTTTCACCTTCTGCTGCTGTATCTTTGTGAATGTTTGCTTGCATTTATGCAACATGGATTACTCTTTACCTAGGCTCGAAGTAGCCATTATTCATGCATCAATATAGTTAACTGGGTATTTTTAAGTAGTATATATAAGCAGAAGTATCTGAATCCTAAAATTTTCATTTTCCAATATGTGGTCGAGCACTGTTACTTCAAACTGTACAAGCACTGGGGAAAAAAAAGAGGTTGAACTGGATTTGACAAACCCATTAAGGTGAGGAAACGATTTGGACATGTTAACATAATCTACACCACGAATGATATCCACAGTTGTCAGTTTAAATGTAAAATGTTCATTCTAAGCTGCAATCTCCTTTTTATTTCTCTTGAATTAAGGCAATTATAGTTCAGATTGCATTATTGATGATATCATTTTTTCTGAACACTATTCTGATGATAATTTTGTGGAAGTATTTGATTTGTAGTGTAAGGAGAGCATTGTGGAAAGGAATGGCAGCAACCAGTAGGCGTCTGCAACAGAAGTATGGTGCCATTTTCGTCTATCTATCTATAGTGTTGTCTATGAACCATGAGCAATTATCAAGTGTGTCTACAAATGTTTCTTGAAATCACTAACCTCTTTGACATTACTACTGTAACTCTGCAATCAACAGCATGATATTTTCATTATTAACTATGAATACTATGAATAGTAAGCTCTATGGATGGAGACCATGCATCCACATTATTAACTTACCCAGGTGAGCTATTTTCTCATTAGTATGAATAGTGAGATGACAATAGCTATGGATGGAAATTGACTTCTACTTCCGTTGTTCACACGCATGATATTTTCCCACAAGAATTGCTACATAATTGATGTCATAATGCATGGATCATATTTTCCCATGTCATTTGCTAAGATGCTATATACTTTTTAACACTTGCATCTATCACAAATTATATTGTTCGACTCTTTTTTTGGGCTGTGAATTTGTTGAATATCAACTATGTGCCGTTGCTTTGAGCCTGCCGGATCCCTGCAATTCTGAATTGATTTTTGTTATCTTCTTGCAGATCCTTTTGTATCTATAAGTTTGGCCTGGCATAGGAGTATTCAATCAATCAGAGTAGTTTCTGAGAATCATTCACCAATGGGTATTATTGATAGCTCTTCCATATTCAGTTTTTCCGTGTTTTTTTTTCTATTTTGGTCCAGAAGAGGCTATTCCATTTGTTCTTAATTTATATTGTGAACTTGTGATCCAATTCTTGTTCTAATTTGAGGTGTAATTCTATTGTTGGGTTCTAATCAAGAATGCAAAGAGTTCAAGCAGTATCATGGTATTTGATTTGTCGAAAGAGCTAAAAGAGCATGAGTTATCATGAAACTAAAACAGAGAAATCAAGCAGTTATGCAATGTCATGAACAATATACTGAAGAGGCACAAAAAATAGTCTCATTCATGTCGTCAGTCATTATTCTAACGCTAAGATCTTATTTTTTTAATTTTTTATAAGAAGATAAACTTTTTTATATTTTATTTTTCTTTAATAACACCACACTGAATTGTACAGATCATGTGATGATATGATATTCAATATCTGATACCTTATCTTCTCATATTGTTGTCTGGATGATTAATGCACTTTGGTTAGTTTTATATCTCCTTCTTTATTTATTTTCTCAATTTTTAGCTCAGTTTGTTCAAAGTGTATCAAGCATCAGTCTAATGTATTTTGTATGCTCAATTGGTACTTTCTTTTCAATCGATCAAATTATGAAATTTTTGAAACTAGATTAACTTAGTATGAAAACACATCTTCTTTATGGTTCATGAGTCAAATTAAAGTGCTTGCGCCTCACAAAGTTACATGCTGGTATGAAATAGATTGTTTTAGGCCAAATAGGAATTACCGAGGTGTAGTAGGTGATCTACAGACGTGCCTCTTGCTTTAGAAATTTATGGAAGATGATTCTGGCTAGGGCCAAGATAATCAAATATCGGAACTTAAATTATCCATGCATATAGGTGTGTTTTTTTTTAGATTATGGTTTATAGATTACGTGCAGATTATTTGTGCCATATTTCTAAAGATACGATTTCTTGAAAAAAAATTATACATTAGCATTACTTAGATAACATGTACTAAGCTCAGATCCTTTCAGACAAACTTTTTGGCCTATTTTCTTTGTAAATTGGTTGTCCGAAACGTTATTTAATTATGTCCGGAGGGAGTATTTGATATGATTTCCTATATTTAGATGCTAAATTTATCATTTATGGCCAACTTTCCTAATGACTGCTTTTCTGATGAGAGCAAATGTGCAAACTTTGGAGGGTGGTTGTATTTCTTTTTCCTCCTGGTTGCTAGCTGATATATAGAATTGTCTTTTTTTTAAGTGTATTAAAGAATATTACGTGACATGTTTATTTTAAGTAGAGTCGTAACCATACCAAATGATAAATTTTTTTAGCATAATTTAAATTACTTCATATCCTTTATGATTGCGGAGATACCCAACCACTATACGTTAAAAGGCGTGAACGAAAAAAAAAAAAGAACGGAGATAACAGGTGCATGTGGTTAGGTGAGACTGCAGGATCTTCTGCAGTTTCGATCTCAAGTATATAACCATACGTTAGTGTCTCGTCTTTTTGCTATACTTGACGAGTTCTTTCTATCCTTTTGCTATCACAGAAGTTCGTTTCTATAGTCAGTGACTCGTCCCAACCGAAAAAGGGCAAAGAGAGAGAGAGGGGCTCTGGTCACTATAAAATATGAACATGTATTAGTGTTCTCGTCTTTTTGTTACACTTGGTGAGTTTTTTATTTCTGTCCTTTTGCTATTATCTCTTGTGGAGTTCGTTTCTATGGCCAGTGGCTCATCCCAATCAAAACAATCGCCTTCATTTCTATGGCCAGTGGTTTATCCCAATCAAAACAATTGACCAGTGGCCTATCCCAATCGAAACAATCGACCCGATTGTTTCGATTGGAATGAGCCACTGGCCATAGAAATGAACTCCATAGGAGATGATAGCAAAAGAACAGAAATAAAGAACTCACCAAGTGTAACAAAAAGACGAGAGCACTAATACATGTTCATATTTTATAGTGACCTGTAGCCCCTCTCTCTCTCTCTGCCCCTTTGCAGTGCGGAGCAGACAGACATTAACATTTGCCTTTCTTTCTTTCTTTCTGCAGCTAATATAATGACATTTCGATCTCAAGCATATAACCATGCACATGTATAACTTAATTTACTACTTCTACAACTAGATATGCTTCTAAGGAAAAAAAACGCTTTCTTTCAATTCTGACCCCATGGAGTGCATGGAAAAGGTCACAAAACTAATTACTCCTTCTGCTCTAAAATATAATAACTTTTAGAGGTTAAATTTTACCTTAAATATAACGTTTGAGTATTTGTAAAAGTTGATTTTTATCACTAAATGACTTGTACTATCCCTTGGTTTTATCATCACCCCTTTTATCACTAAATGACTTGTATTATCCCTTGGCTTTATCAACACTCCTAACTATACTCTAGGACCATGTCCAATGTTCACCGTATCGTTTTAGGGAGGGGTTACCACCTCCAACGGTAAGATGGTTACCGCGCGGTAACAGTCCAAAACTGCATGAATTTAATCTCTAAAAATTTGAATTCCAAATTTTTAAATCTCATGGTAAGGTCGTGGTTACCACACGACACGGTAAGCCGCGGTATGTTGAAGCTAAAAAGAAAAAATTTAGAAAAAATTATAAAATATATTAAAAATTCTAAAAAATTGTAGAAAATTCAGGAAAAAATTATGGATATCTTTAGAAAAACAATGTAATATTGCATAATTTTTTTTTGCATAACCCTTGCTATCGTTTTTACACTTAAATAAAGTAGAAATTATATCTCAACCCATCTCTTATTTTTTTAATTTTGATGAAGCTCCAAAATATAAAGTAAACTTTGCTATTTTCATAAAATTTTTTCACCATAGTAATCCATAATTTAAGTACTACCTACTAGAATTTTTTTGGATTTTTTAAAAAATAAATTTAAATTCGGATGAAATTTGTTTAAACCAAACTCACCCACCCCAAAAGATAAACAAGACTTTTTACCCCTATTTTTAATAGCCATGCTAAAAGTTAAAACTTGTTATATTTTAAGATGGAGGGAGTATCTTGCAAAATCTAGCTAGAAAGTATATTATAATATAATGCTACTTTTGGTGACAATTAAGCAAATAATTTGAAGGTGCGAATGATCCATGGTTATCCTACCCTTTTGACGGATCATGCATCTCGGAATTTTCCACGTACTGGATATATAATCCATATATGTCTGTGCAATAATCAGGAACAACAAGAATGTGCATCTTAAGAAAAAATAAGAAGAAGAATCACTATGATTTTACAGAATAAACATGGATTCCTTCAACTAGTGGCATTAATAATATATACTCTCTTTGTTCCTTCAACTAGTGACTATTAGGAGTAGAATAGAAAGTTTTATGCTAAAATTTATCTTTTATATATTTTAGATAGCTATATTTAGAGCAAATTTAAACTCTAAAGATAGCTATATTTTAAGACGGAGGAAGCATATAGTAGATGATGCTCCGTGCTTAATTTTTGCTATAAAATATAAAGACGAATGTATATTAAATTTTGTGGTAATAAATGGATATTGGTTAAAATATTATAAAAATGATGTGAGAGATGATGTTACGATGATTTGATATTTTTTATGTTGAGCTCTAGAATATAATAAATTATAAATAATGTATCTTTTTTTCCATGTTTTGAGCTTTAGGATATAATATTTGTTAGTTGGTGATAATGTGTTATTTTTTAATGTATAGTTTTAGGGTGTAATAAACGTCAGTGGGTTGTAACTTGTAACTAACATGGAAGAACGTAGAATGTATAAATAACATATATTATTAATTTATTTTCATGATGCATGTGGGCTATATATATTGACTGTTACAGGAACACAAGTGAAGGTCGAATCCGATCCCTCAACTAATTAGGCACATACCGTCGGTGATGCATGATCACACAATTAAAATCTGTAAGGAACTAATAAAGATAGAGAAAGGAGAATTAATCATTTCATTCATTATATTCTGTTTTGGTCACAGGTAGGATCTTTTGAGCAGTATAATTAGAATCTTAGCAAAAAGAAATACCAAAAATATGCACTGTCGGCTGTCACTGCAATTTATATCATTAATTAAATTCTCCATGTTTTACTTAACTTTATCGATTCTGAGTTTTAGTGGTCTCTACCAGACCAGAGACATCACTATATACGAGGGACATATAACATGGCCCGTCCCAGGTGGGGTTGCGCGAATTGAATTGTTGGCCGAGTGGTATTACGCGTAAGACGGAATAATTATTTCCTACCTCTGTTCCAAAATAGATTAATTATATATAAAACGGTTAAAAACAATATTATTTTAACGGTCTCGATACGGTTGAAAATTTTCATATTTATAAATTTAACTGTTTAGAGGGTGTTTGAATTGACTTATTGTGTTAGCTTATAAGCCGCACACAAAATATGAAATATCATTAGCGCATGATTAATTAAGTATTGACTATTAAAAACTTAAAAAAATAGATCTATTTGATTTTTTGAGATATTTTCATATAGAAATTTTTTTTAAAAAACGTACTGTTTTATGTTTTAGAAAACATGTTAACCAAAACTGAGACATAAGCCATAAGCAATAAGCAGAAAAAAATACTCCCTTACGACTCTAATACGATATTGATAGAAATTAGAAAAATTAAATGTTATATATGGTTAGAAACAGAAACGGTCAGATACAATATTATTTTTATATTAATTTTTTAGAAAATAGTATCGATACGTTCGGGAATTTTTTACCCTTTTTACCCCTAATTCTAATGTATATTTAATAGGGAAAGAAAATGATCAAAGTGTCACTCGTTACTAGAAAAATAGAATTGGTGGTTGTCCGATAATGGATATTGAAGAGATAAAATTTCTCAATTCGTGAACCAAAGAATAGATAAAAAGGTATGAATGAATTAATTTGGGACAAAGTTTGAATTTTAGAAATTGGTTTATTTTGGGACAGATGGAGTAATTATATATCAATATATGCATATATTTATATATTAATTATTTAAAGTAAATAATTCAGAATCCGCTGCACCCACTGGCGTAAATTAGTGGACATATATGTGGGATCGATGTAATAACTAGATGGAATATATATGGATGCTAAAGCAGTGATGGTGTGGATGGATGCGACTGTTCTGACGCGATGCTGGATATATGCTGCAGGAGACTACGTGGCATCCATCGCAGTTGACCTCATCAGTTCAGTACTCAAGCATCTCCATCCGTGTCCTATCGGATCATGGGCACGTTTGATTTATATTATTAAACGAATTATTATCATAAATTATTAATTTGATTATAGAGATGAATTATATATTTTAAAAAATAAACTTAACAAATAGTTTAAAAGTCTAAGTAACACAATAAAAAATTTGTTTAAGAGAGCATATTTTTCAAAACATACATCGAATAATCTATTTTAACAATTCAGTAAATAAGCCCAAAAAAATAGGGCACGTCAAACTTGAGTGTCACTCAAAGGCTAGCATGCACTTCTCAGTGGAGGCTCTTCTCCCTTAGAACCATTAAAGATCACATAATTAAGCACTGATTACAATTGTATGAGAAGAGTCAGCCATTGCCTTTTGCAGTAGACCGAGGAAGAAGTAGAGAAAATCAGAGAAGTGTTTGTGGATTAATCCAGATATTCGAAGAGGACACAACACGAGCATTCACCGAACTACATAGTCTGAGAAATTATACATTTTGTCACAGACAAATGATCGGTTCTACAAATTATCATCGTCGAACTCAAATTCTACAAAATATCATCGTACAAGCGTTTTTATCCTTTTTTGCCTACACTGCCAGATTTCCATCCATCGACCTCCATTAAATCTTCTAAAAAGACCTGTCGACGGGTTATATACCAACTATGATATTTGTGGATATAGGGGTTGTTTGATTTCAAGGTATTCACTGATATATAAAAGCAGAGCGGGATAAATAGATTTTATACAAGTTTAGGCTGTTGGATTGGGTGGTAGCTCTACTCCTGTTTATGTGTATTTGAATGGGATGTATACACTAAGTACAAATATGAATGTAAGCTGTCTAATCTAGTCTACCAACTAGTATTGACGAGATACAGTAGTCGACGACTAGCAAAAGGCTTCTCCTTAGATTAGTATCTCTGGATCTGTAGACCTATGATTCGATGCCCTCTCCTTCTGGGCGGCAATGTATTTATACTAGTAGATGAACCCCTTTCCAAATAAAACTCGGAGACTCTCAAATAGGATATAGGCAAACAAGTTTTTGTCATTACCGAGTCAGACTATGGAGTTCTCCCTTATCCGGAGTACGTTTACTTCTTTGACTGCAGCTTTATCCATATCCGATCTTCACCTTTCATATCCTGTTAGGTATGCAGTATTTTCGGTGACGTATGTCATGCACACAGGGTATGCCATATCTAGAACATTGACAGTAACCTCCGAACTTTATTCAAATACATAAACCGATTATGATACTCTCCTAGCTCTAGGAGCTAAGTTGTCGAGATGAACAATGTTATCGGGCAATAGCCCGAATACGCTAAATCCGACTACCTAATCCTTTCTTCGAAGCAAGGTAACAGGCAAAATCAGCTTTCAAAATTTGAATAAAGTTCAATCATTAAATTCCCTTTTAAAAATGAACTGTAATATCACCGGGGATGTCGCAAATTTTCTCGAAATACAAACCACTGCCATGGACATTAAATTCCAGCAGCGATGTTTGTTTCGATTCCACACTCTTCCGCTCCTAATTCACTGTTCATCGTCTTCCCCAACTCCTTAGTGCCCAAGAAACCCTAGGCTCTCTTCTTTCCCTCCAACATCATCGCCATGGACTTCGCACCTTCCTCAATAAGTGATGCGGAAATGAAGAAGATCCAGTTTGAGGAGGTACCGAACCTCACCCTCTCCTGTGAAAGATTGTAGTCTTTTCTTCTTTTGTATACAACGGGTTCTTACCCCCTTCTTCTGAATTTCTTTCTTTGGTTTTGAACCACTATAGCATTCGTCTTCTTCACCTTAACCCTAACTCCATCGTATTTCTAAGCATCTTCGTACACTTGTGTGAAGCATTTTTAGAAGTGCGCCCTTTTCTTGACCCCTTCAGATACTTCTACAAACTTCGGGCCATAAACAAGTCAGGGAACACATGATACTGCGGTCTTTGCCTTCAAGATGGCCTAAAAGATTAGTACATAGTAGTAAATGTAACTACCCTTAAGTCGAGGAAAGGATGGAGGGGAAATGGTTCTATTTAGATGTCTCACTTTGGATTTAAATTTGTCTTAAAATAAGTGACCATTTTAGAGTACTACTTATGATCTCATCAATCACATCTTATTCAAATTTCTTCCCATCTTACCCCCAACCATCCTCCCACTCATCTTTCAGTTAAGAAGGGACATCATGGTTATTTTTTCCCCTCATAATTTGTCTTCTGTCTTCTAAAGTGGTGTGGTCACTTATTTTGGGACGGAGGAAGTATTAGTGAAAAATAGTAGATAAATATAACTACATATGTGATTAAACGGGCTTCAAACCTATCAGCCCGTCTCACTTGCATACGTTTTCCTATTAATTAGATTACTTGAATCTATCTATCTATCTACACCTATATTAATTGAACACTTTTAGAAGCTCCCACATTAACTAAAAGAATCTGGCCATTTAGTTAGTGGATCCTATGACCATAGATTAAAAATTCAATAAGTTGCATCCTTGGGCCACTTTTTAGAGCCCGTATAATTAATGTGCGTTAAGTGGTCGTGGTGATCGTGAGTACGTACACAACCTGGGAACATTTGGTCGCAGCTCTAGTCGCCCTTGTCGCGTGCCCTAGCCCCATCAAGATTCTTCCTACAACGGGGGTCACAGCACCGCTGTCACCAGTAATTAGCTCCCGTCCTCATCTTTTACTTTCGTAATTTTTTTCAAATCAATCTAATCCGACCATTCCCTGATAATATCAAGGTGCAAACAAAAATGCAATGTAAGGTGCTCAAACTGGGATATATTGTATCGATAGTTTTATAGATTGGAAATAATTGCATTGTAGTTCAAATATCAGATCAAATCTTGACTGCACAATCTAAAAACGTTGTAGCCCGTTTGCACCGCTGCTACAGTAGCAGACCCAACAATGTTGTTGTTGTGTTGCCTTCTTCCAAGCCAACTCTGTTGGCAGCGAGGACTTTTTTTTAACGAACGGGCAGAGTGTGTGTCAATTTCATTGAATATTGAAGTAGTAAAAGTTATTTATAAATGTAAAAGAGTTGTGTCTATACAGGGAAACTAGGGTAGCTCAAACTCTAGGGTAAGATCTGCGCTTGTCTCTCTGCCCCCGCAAGTGCCTATATTTTTCCTTCTTGCTTGATTTTTGCTAGTGGCGCTAGGGTTGGGAGCTCTTGTTGCTGGAACACTCTTTTGGTTCCTCTTTTTTCATAGTCTCTATGTTGTAAGTAGGATTAACGACCCCGCTTTCGTTTGGGCAAGCCTTGCGAGGTAGCAAGCGCCTCCCACCAATCATGCAGTGTGTTGGATATAAAAGATCCATGCTGTAAGCAGATCACATATTCTCCTTGTATATCTATACACCGCAAGGAGGTGAAAGGCTATCTATAGAGCGTGACGATATAACGGATAGTGAGGACCTGAGACCTCTCTTCTTCCATAAGCATATTTTAATTTGTTTTTTTAACAGGAAGCGTGATTTAATTTGTTTATATACCTATTAATCGTCACCGTGTCAGCGTCTACTACAGAACGCTTTCTTTGGAATCAAGCTTGCTATTCATAAGGAATTCCGTTGAACTTGAATGCTGTATTCAATCTACGTAATAAATTGTCGATTTCTAATTTTGATGTATTCTGCCAAACTTGCATATTAAATTTGACATATTTAATATCTTGTTGCGATTTATGATTTTGATTGAATAATAAATTATGTTACTGACCATTCTGCCTACTGAATGAGGTGTTCTATCTATAAGTTATTCGGGTAATCAGGTCGATGAACAGAAAAAAAATCTCATAGTTAACAAATTAGGCTGTTTAATAATATTTTTGAAGCAGAGAGAATACATTGATCTATATTTTTCTGAATACAAATAGCAACTAATATGCCTATAAATTACATGTGCTGAGATTTTGATCCTCAAACAAAAAATTCGTTTGCACCCAAGAAGATTCATATGCGGTCGTCGCATCCGCAATTTACGCAGGTATTCTATCGAACTTTCAATGTTCTATCAACCTATGTAAAACATTCCCGATTACTGACTTTGATTGAAATCTCTTGAAATAATGAATTATCTTGCAATATTTTGCCTACTGATTCATGTCGTTGGATTTTGATCCTTATACTAATTTTTCCCTAATAAGTAATACCTATCTATACTATTATAAAAATACGGACTGATTCCGCTCATCCACCTTTGCTGACGTCAACATAATGTCAGCTTGTCTCTCGCTCCACGATTGGTTCTGGCACAGATCGGAGCGAAAGGAGTGAGCTTTAGGGTTGGGTGAGCGAGCGGGGGCCGAATCAGCTGTCAAGATCGCACCTTTGCGTGTCCTGGCGTTGTCCTGTGAGCCGCCAATGCTTGGGGTTGTTGTAACACCCCCGTCCCGGCACCACCTACAGTGACTACAGTGAGGGAGCGCCACAGGAGATTGATGTGAACCAACTCCCACGCAGCAGCGGAACGATAGCGCAACGAGAACCCAATCCACAAGTAACGACTTAGGATTAGGAAAGAAACCCTAATCTTCACTTTAACTTCACTCTTCCTAAAGAAGGGAATAGAAATAGATTGAGTATATACGTACTAAGCAAGTCACAGGAAAAATGTGAATATGCAGGCCACCAAAGAGGGCTGGGGTTTATTTCGCAAACCTTTTATTTTGAAACTATTTTCCAAAATCCTAAGTGTTAGTTGTCTCAATGTCACTGGAAGGAGGCTTTCGCCTCGATTCTGTTCGTGAATTGCTTTGTAACAACTCAAGCGGATGAACAAATTTTAGTTGATTAAAGTTTTTTAGTCAAATCTATTCTCATACCGGCTGTCTGACCATGATACCGGCTCAAGGGAGTTTGCTCTCAGGTAGCTTTCCATACTCCCCTTATTTATTAGTTTATTTTCACTTTCGTCCTTTCCAGGATGTCAACTCATTTTTCCTATATTATTTTCCTTTCACTTTCATCCTATTCAGGACATCATCTCAACTCATTTCCAATTCTGCGACTCCTCGAGCCATCCATATTCTTCATCTCAAACATACACTGCTTCTATTTGGGAAGTCTAATCTATGATGCCATTTGATATCCCGGTTTATACAGTCCTATTTCAGACCACGTAACGGCCGTCCATCAGCCGTCCTGGCCGATTCTGGTAACGGTTTCCAATCCCACAAACCATTTTCATAAACATTTGCAAATAAATCTACGTTAGAAGAATTATTTCACATTGCTCATGACCGTGGTCACGGGTGTTTGAATAGTTCAAGACTCTACATAGGTGTACGCTTTACCCACACAACGCAAACTTACTCCCTCACTGATCAGGTGGGGGAGGTTCACGATAAGACCTTTTAGGAGCCATCCCAGGGTACCTCATGCCCGGTAGACGGGTCAAACCAAATCTCATTTAAGCATCAATCTTTAATCAAATACCCAAACACCTTGACTGAGTACTTGGCAAGCTTCTGTTCCTTGCTCTACTCAGAAACCCAAGATATCCCCAGCCACCTTATCTCGGTGTTCCATATCTACTGGCATGTGAGGTAACTTTCTTCTGGTTGAATACTTAGCCAGGGGCGTCCCATACCACTCGTGTAGTCGCACTGTACTATGATCAGTGCAATTCCCTAAGAAATCGGTCCTTATATGCGAATACAAAGTATCCTTACCAAGGCTATCACTTTGCATCGTGAATTTTTGCAAACCATCTTTTGTTTCGCAAACTAGTCGACACCGAGTGTCGGGTTTTTAAAACTTCGAAACCCTATTTTTCCTAAATCGACTGAGTGTTGGGGTGGAACCATCGGGATCTATGCTTAGGGAGCATGGTTACCGAGGTACCACAAGGTGGAGCTACAAGGAAAGGGATACCAACATCCTACAGATTTTATGTAACTACTGGGAAGGTCCGTCGGTTCGTCACGCAAACCGAGGCCGATGAATTTATCGTGCATCCTAACAATGCAATTTTGTAAATAAATCATTTTCAATCTAGGAGAAATATGGTCAAGGAGTGACTTGCCTCAGTCTTCATCTTTGAATCATCGCGAAAATCCGACGTCCGACGACTTCCAAAATGTTGACTACGCGCGAAACGCGAGAAAAACACATAAAACCCTAAAAATAAAATACCATTATTAATAACTAATACTGCCATGAGGTAGATCTCAATTTTAGAATAATTTGGAGACTTGAATGGGGTCAATCGAAGTTACGGATAAAAGATATGGATTTTTGAAGTTTAAATGACTTTCTGGAATAGTTAAAGATTTATTAAATTGGAAAAGGAATATTGTAGAGAATATTCTTTGGGTTGACAGTTGGGGCCTAGAGTCAATGTGTGAGAGAGGGAGGCTTAAGGGGAGGGGTCCACATGTCATAGGTCAGGGGGGGAGTGGAGCCAGGGGCCATATAGTAGTGGAAGGGAAAGGTGACAGGGTAGTCATGTCAGTGGCTTGCATTTAAATGGGGCCCACATGTCATACAGGCAGTGGAGAGAGAAGAATGGGTTCCACATGTCAGTGTAAAGGAAGGAGATGGAACAATGACAGGGAGGGCCCACATGTCATTGTCAGAGAGTGAGTAGGGTCCACATGTCAGTATGATTTGGTGTAGGAGTGATAAAAGGGCCCACATGTCAATGACACTGAATGATTAAGATGGAATTAGGGGTGATTAGGGATGGCTTGGACCCACATGTAAGTGATGCTGTTATTTTAATTAGGGGTTAATTACGTTGGGCCCACATGTAAGTGGCTCGTGATTGGGTGGGCTCACATGACAGAGAGACGAGAGGGTGGGGGTACGCGTCAGAGGCTGGTGATATGGCGGGCCCACATGGCAGAGGGAGAACGGGAGAGTGAGGCCGGCTAAAAGGAAATCGACGGCCGGCGCTGACCGGAGGGGTGCCGGCGAGCGGCGGCTCGTCGGAGGCATCGGAGCAGAGCGGCGGGCAGCAGAAGGGATAGGAAGTAGGGCAAGTAGCTTGGATTGATGGGGGAGGGCGCGATGGCGACCAGCGGCGTGGACCAGGGGCGGCGTAGAGAGAGGATGGAGGATGTCACGCGGTAGCAGAAGGTAGGTGTCATACCCTGAAAACCGGCCTAATTAAAATAATAATGGGTAAAAGGAAATACAAGAATTCACTGAAAAATTTGTTTGATGAAGTGTTCGAATTAAATTTAGAAAATTTCCAATATTAAAAATCCTAAGTTTAAATTTTAAATAAATACTTGGATGCTTTTATATTCCTAAGGTTTTATCGGAATATCTTAAGTGTTTAAGTATTTATAATAGTAAACTCTTCGTGTTTCATGGTGGCATTTATTTTTGGTAAATTTTTCATAATTTAATAAACTCTCTAAAATTTTCTCGGATTTTTCGGAGCTCCAGAATCAATTTAAATGAAACAGAGATCACTTCAGTAATTAAATAAACAGAAAATAAAATCCTTTTCTTTTCCCTTCTTTGGGTCGTTCCTGCCGCAGCCCCTTGATGTCTCTCTGTTTCCCCTGAACTCTGACTCCTTTTTTCTTCTAGGGTTTTGTGGCGCTTCCGGAACCCTAAAGCCTCCTCAGAATCTCAAATCCGAAATTCTTGGGTTTCGTATTTTTCGAAACCCTAAAATCCCTTTTGGCTCCCAGATACAAGATTCTCAGAAATATCTATATTCTTGGAACAACAGACATCTAAACCCAGACCATTCAATATTCCTAGATTTGCCCCAATTTCAATCCCCATGAAATACCCTCGTCAAATATTTCATTTTCTGAATATTCTAATTTTCCCAGTCTCGGGAAAATACCCTCCAACTTCTCGACCTCTGCGAACTATCTTCCAATTTTATTGGATTCCTAAAATAGTCCAAGATTCTATTCCCCAAATATCCCTTCGTAAAATATCCTTCGTCTTCCGAATCTCCTAAATATACATATATTTTGGATATTCAATTCCTCGACTATTTCAATTTCTCGATCACCGTAAAATATCCTCCAAAATTCCAGCTTCCATACATATTCCCAAGTTATTGATTCCCGAAAAATAAACAATCTCCAAATCTCCAAAATATTCCTATATTCCGAATATTTGATTCATCCCCAAAATCCCTTTTATTCTCTATATTCCCAAATATTCCAATAATCCCGAGTATTCCAAAATTCTAGAAAATCCCCAAAATATTCTTATATTTTAAAGGTTCCAAAGTTCTTTGAATCTCCCCAATCCCAAATAAATATTTCAAGTCCCACAAACACCCAAATTCCCGAGTTTCTGAATTTATATATGTATAATATATATATATATATATATATATATATATATATATATATGTAGAAATGTATATATATATATTAATATCCCAATATTCATGATATTTCAAAATCCCGAATGTTTCCCCTAATTTCAAGTATCTCTATTTATTCATAGAAACCCTAAATTCAATTTCCAAATTTTGGGTTCTTCCAGAAAACCCCCTCCCTTTCCCTTTTTTTCCCATCTTTTCTTTTTCTCCTTTTCTTTTTCCCCCTTCTTTCCCTGTTCATCTTCTTCCTTGCCTCCTTTCTTCCTTCTCTGTGCTTTGGCCGTAGAGGGACAGAGCCACCCCGGGCCCGGCCCAAGCTGCGCCCGTCGGCCTGCGCCTCCCCTCCCGGCGTCGGCCCGCTCCACCGCCTCCTCGGCGCGCGCCGCCACCACCCTACCCGAGCCGCGCGCAACCGCCATTGTTCTTCCTGGAAGCCATCGCGCCTATGCCGCCTCAGGACTCCAGAGCCGAGCCCCCATATATAGCTGCCGTACTCTGCCCTTGCATGCCCTAGCCGTGTTGCCGCCCTACACCCTAGCCGCCACCGCCAATTAACGCGCCGCCGCCCCCTGCATCCTGAGCAGCGCCTACGCCCTAGCCCCCTGCATGCTCAGCGCCGCCACCGAGCCACCAATCTAGCGTGCCGTCGCCATCCCCGGGCGTCGCCACCACCGCTCGGACCTACTCCGCTGCCACCGAGGTCATCGGCATCCCCTGGTGAGCATCGCCGACAGTGCCCTTCTTCTCCCCCTCCCTAGGCTCGTCGTCATCGGCGTCCTCTAGCCCGGCACCGACCCCTACTGCTTCCCCCCCAGGGTTGCCCTCATCATCCGCCGCCGTCGTCCGTCATCGTCCACAGCGTTGCTGTCGATCGCCGTCGTTGCCACCCCGCCGCCATCGCCCGTCATCTCCTCGGCCCCTCATCGCTGCAAGCTCGGCTTGCCCCGTGTGTCACCGCCGGGTGGGACCCACCGGCAGTATCGCTCGGGCAGCCGACATGTGGGCCTTAGTGTCTCTCCCCTCCTTTGTATGACAATGGGCCCAGTAAACTGCTGTGAAACAATCTCAACAATTGGATCTTCGAGATTTAGCTAAAGCCGTTGGATTTTCATAAAACACTTGATCAGATCTCATCCATTTGATCTTTTTCAGATTAATCCGAGCTGTTGGATCTCGGTGGTCCGGTCAGCACGTCCTGTCAGCCCTAGATGCCACCTCGGATGCCACCTCACCTTCTCGGCCACGTGGCCTCCACGTCACCTGAGTTCACTAGCCCTTCTGTTCCCAAATCTATGAGCCAAGTCTACCATGAGCCAACCAGTGGGCCCAATTTCTTTTTCCATCCAGAAATAATTTGTTTAATTAATTCCCGAGAGAATATTTCGAGAATATTCCTTTCCAAATTCTTTTCGGATTTTCTCCGAATTCAATCTTCCGGAAGCCATAACTTTCCCGTCCAAACTCCGATTCGACCCGTTTTTCTTCCTAAATTCATCTAAATCATGATCTACCTGTTCATGTACTTTTTATGTACTATTTCTTTAGAGTTTCTTGGGGTTTTTCCTCGTTTCACGTGTAGTTGCGTATATTCGCCGTTTCTGAGGATTGCGAAGATCGAGGAAGAGTTTGGAAGATCGTATGAAGACTTTTTCAATTGCAAGGCACGACAATCTCCTTGAGCATGTTGATTCTACTTTGTGAAAACTATTTCGTTTTAACGTTATTGCATGCAATGTTTTAAAATGTCATTATACGGGTATTTGTTATTATTTAAATATTTCCTTGATTACAGCCATTTTATGATTGATGCCTTTACCTTGACACCTTAGGTAATTAATATTGACTAGCTAGGTGACTATTTATTGATCTAGCTAGATTAATTTATGTTTTGCTTAGCTATGCATAGAAATTGTAGCGTCATTTTATGTGGGAAAATTATTTAATCTCTTCTTAATAAATAATGGATAATGGCTATAATTTCACGACAGTGATCGTGGTTGGATAATTAATTGTGTCAACTAAAACTTGACTGATGGTGGGTTGTGAGCACTAGAGTTGTGATGTTACTAACGGTGTTCATGATAGTTAAGGACCGGTTCGCAGACTACTTGTTGCAAAGCATTACTTGTGCTAACCACAAGGTAGAATGGGTAATGGCAGAAACTGAAGTGTGACGAGTTCAATGGGAGACACTAAGGCAGGTTTGTGGCTGGTATAAGTCCACAAATGGCAGTCGTCAATAAGTCCATGAGTTTGGGCATCGAGCCGTCTTGCGGGAAGGCATTTGATCACCCCTACCGAAGACCGGAGGCTTGGCAGGAGGCTCTCCTATTGTGCGAGTTACATGGATGGTCTTGTCACAATCTCTATTCAGGTACTTTCGGGTATCGTGACGCATGGCTGACATGATGTTGAGATTGTGTCTTGTGGGTAAATTAGTACACCTCTGGCCAAAGTAAACTATTCGAATAGCAATAGCCGTGCCCATGGTCAATGGGCGGGCCTAGCAATGTTTTCTGTGATTAGTCCCACACTACTCATTAATGGTTATAAATGATGGAATCTGTATAGCTCCAGTTTGGAGAGTTATGGTTTGGGCCTAAATTGCGTTGGAGCGCTGTTCAGTGGTTGGTTCAATATTGATTATTAATGAAACTATATTGTTTTCAATGATTTTAAATGTAAATGTTTTAAATGTTGTTTACGCAAATAAGCCATACTATGCCTTTTCTTTGGAATCCTATTGCATTATTTTGTATTTTCATGTGTGGCTTGTTGAGTATGGTGGGTGGTACTCAGTCTTGCATTATTGCAATCATCAGAGTGAAGCTTTGCGAGGAGGAGAAGTTGGTGTTTGGCTTATACCCTAGTTGAGCTGCCTGTGTCTTGGAGCTGAAGCTATGGTAGTTGCCAATCCGCTGCTATTTTCTTTTGTGTGACGACTAAGTGCCTTTTCTGTAAGTATTTATCGTTTATCGTTTTGGTTATGTTTATCAAATTATCGATTTGTATACCTCAGCTAATTTCTGGACAAGGATTTAATGCACAAATTAGTTTTGGAAATTCTGGTGAATTTCTGGGCGTGATAAGTTGGTATTAGAGCCAAACTTGACTGTAGGATAAAGCAAACGGTTAAGCCCTTGAGGACATGTTTGTGAAAGGAAACTATATTTGTGAAAATCTTCTTGCTCCCTCTCCTCTATGTTTGATTTCTCTCTCCTTACCCCCTAATCAGAGGCAACAGAGAGGGATTTCTAATTTAAATTTTTCAACATTGTTTTAGATGGCCAACAGAGAAAGCGTGTACCTTGGAGACAATGGTTTCTCGGCAGAGCTTCGCCGCATGGCTGCTTAGATCGGATATGAGACTTTGTCAGTGTACCATCACACAATTGCCAACAACAGTATGGATTTCTGCTGTAAGATCACAGTGACTCTCGACTCCAACCGAGAAGATCTTCCTCGACTCACCTTCACCGCCAAAGCTGATCATTTCTTGTTTGCTCGAGAAGAAGTATCATATGAAGCTTTGTGCCAGCTCCGTCATCACTTCCACACTGCTCTGGCAAATATAGTGTACCACTACCATCCCTCTCACAGTTGGTCAGGTTTGCAGAATGGTTGTGAGAATACTTGGTATGAAGATAACATGGTGATAGTGCATATGAGGATGATGCTGCATTATTTGGATGACCTTCACGCCAATTACAAAGAAAGAACTAGAATCCAGATTCATGCACAGCAGGTGAAGATCGACAGGCTGCAGAGACAGGTGGATCAACTAACGCAACAGAACTAGGAGCTACGTCATAAAAGGATCCGGGAGTTGGAAAAGTAGCTCAAGGAACTAAAAGAAGAAACAGACGCCTCGCCAGTGGAAGCCAAGCGCCTTCACCTTGGATCTACCAGCGCCGCATCTGGGGAAGGAACGTCAAGCCAGCCCAAGAAGTCAAAGAGGCTCTCAGATTACCTTCCTAAAGTCTAAGCTGCACCCTCAAGACTAGTTATTCCCGTTTAGTTTAGTCGTGTGTGTTAGCTTGCTTGTTAGTGTGCTGGTGCTTGCTCTTTTGTGCTTGTGTGCTTGGGTAGCGTGTGGCATATGTCAGGTGGTGATATGGCCATACTAGTTTGGCAGTGTAGTAATCAACACCTTATATTCATTACAGCTCATTAATAATTTAAGTATTTAGTAAAGAAGTTGCTCCTTCCTCTCTCTTTTGCTCTATGCCTTCTCTCCCTGTTGATTTCTCCACCACAAATGGCCAGCCTTAAACACATGTTATGAAGGAAGAGAATCGGATCACCTTCTCTTTTGCTCTATGTTGGATTCAACCTTTGGTCAAAAATAACCACAATCATGACCTCGGATCACCTTCAAACATTGCAAACCCGGTTTTTTCGGAAACCCTAGTTCACCAAGAATCGGATGACCCTTTTGTTGAAAACAAGCCACAGTTTGAATATGAAATTTAAACGGGACCCGCTTAAAGGATTGCAAGAGCTCCTTTTCCCCTTATGAGAGCTAGCGAATGGGTGTATGCCTGCAAGATGGAGCTAAGACTTAAGCAGATATAGGAAGGCTCAAGTAATAAGTGGTCAGTTCAAGATTATTTTACGATCGAATCTCAGAAGACAAAGTAGTCGGTCAGAAAGACAGATAGAATAGGATGTAGAATAGAAAGAGACAAGGCAAGCCAGGATTGATGGATTATCCTCACCGTGCCAACTTTCTGAGGAGAACCCTACTCGCCGCAATCAAGATGACAGAAACAACGTTGAGATATGGATAATTTCTCGAGATTGTGTCCGAAGCCGTAATGCCAGTCATTACAGAGATGCATCAACAATGCTGTTGTTATAGCAGTCAATATGGTAAAGTCATGACAAGTCGGTAGCATCAGAAGTTGGAAGGATAGAAAACATGCCTAGCTCTCGATGAAGTTAGTGAAAGCCAGTTTATCTCGTTGGAGTTAGTGAAAGCCAGTTTATATCGACAGAGTTAGTGAAAGCCAGTTTATGTTGGGAAAAGTAAGCCTAACCAACTTAATATCTTCAGGAGTAATATCAGTTGTCACCACGGTGCTAAGTCAGTCTACCTGGACAGATGGTACCTACTATAGAAGCATGCCTACAAGATGAGGATCATGGATGATCGGATACGCAATAAACCTTATGATTCTAAAGTAGATCAAGGACAGTAGTCAAAGAGGAAATGGTTTCAATGCCAAGCAGAGATATCAGAGAACGAAGAGTCTTTTAACTCATAACCCAATGGAAGACTTGGATCATTGGAGTAATAGCCAGGAGTTTCAGAATGTGATCACTTGGGAACAAGGATAACCCCATGCAACCCAAGAGCAAGATTGGAAGTTGTTTGAGTTACAGCTCCGCAGGAACATGGAGGATTCACCACCGTAAACATTGAATCTAACTACAAATCTTGGTAAGCTAGGTGGTACGTCCTGGATTGAGAAGTTGAAGCAAGCACCCAAGAGGATCTAAGTATGGACATAAGGATCTGAGACTTTTGACTACAATCAGATAAGAAGTTATAAGACAGACGGGACAGTAAGACATCTGACACAGTTATCAATACAAGCCAATTAAACAAGGATGGAAAGACCTGAACTATGGAGCCAGCTGTGTTAATGCTATTGAAGGAACTAGTGAGAAGCTTGAAAGGTCGTAGGTAACGATGAAACAAAGACATATATATGGATTAGCGACCACCAAAGCAGTTGGTGTAGCTATCAGACAAGATACCTACGATGGCCCTGGAAGTTACAGATGAATATTTTCATCACTATTATGAGAATCTAAGTACGAGGATACTAAGAAGCAGTTAGTAGGAAGGTAGGAAGGAAGGTGATTGATAAAGAAACCGGACGAAGTAAATTCAGTAGTGAGAGGAAAGTGTTCCACCAAGGAGGATCAGTGGTAAAGGACACCTCAGCACCATCTGCAAGATGTTGCTTAGCTGACAAGCTAGTATGCCACCAAACCAACATCAGTGACCAAAAGGATAGTTAAATTGAATCTGATCTGTCACTAAAAGGGATCAGGTATAACTGGAAGTCGATCGAGTAGCCGAAGATAGGATCGTCAGAAGGAAAAAAAAATCTGCTAGTCTGAGAGGCCAGGAAAGGTCTTGAGACACTAGTTGTGGTAAATGGTTTGAAATACAGGTTACCGCCAGGACGGACAACGAGATGAACTCCAAGAAGTTGTCATCAGAAATAAGTTGCTTGAAGGAAAGAATTAGAGATCAACCAAACCTTTTTCCTATTAGCCGCTCCAAATCTTGGGACGAGATTTCTGTAAGGGGGGTGGATTTGTCACACCCTGAAAATCGGCCTAATTAAAATAATAATGGGTAAAAGGAAATACAAGAATTCACTGGAAAATTTGTTTGAGGAAGTGTTCGAATAAAATTTTGTAAATTTCCAATATTTAAAATCCCAAGTTTAAATTTTCAATAAATACTTGGATGCTTTTATATTCTTGAGGTTTTGTCGGAATATCTTAAGCGTTTAAGTATTTATAATAGTAAACTCCTCATGTTTCGTGGTGGCATTTACATCTGATAAATTCCCCATGCTTTAATAAACTCTCTGAAATTTTCTCGGATTTTTCGGAGCTCTAGAATCAATTCAAATTAAACAAAGATCACTTTAGTAATTAAATAAATAGAAAACTAAAATCCTTGTATTTTCCCTTGTTCGGGTCGTTCCTGCCCCAGCCCCTTGATGTCTCTCCGTTTCCCTTGAACTCTGACTCCCTTTTTCTTCTAAGGTTTTGCGTCGCTCCCGAAACCCTAAAGCCTTCTCAGAATCTTAAATCCGAAGTCCTTGGGTTTAGTTTTTCCCGAAACCCTAATATCCCTTTTGGTTCCTGGATACGAGATTCTTAGAAATATCTATATTCTTGGAACAACATACATCTAAACCCAGACCCTTCAATATTCCCTGATTTGCCCCAATTTCAGTCCCCATGAAATACCCTCGTCAATTCTTTCATTTTCTGAATATTCTAATTTTCCCACTCTCCGGAAAATACCCTCCAACTTCTCGACCTCTGCGAACTATCTTCCAATTTTATCGTCTTCCTGAAATAGTCGAAGATTTTATTCCCCAAATATCCATTGGTAAAATATCCTCCATCTTCTGAATCTCCTAAATATACATATATTTTGGATATTCAATTCCTCGACTATTTCAATTTCTCGATCGCCGTAAAATATCCTCCAAAATTTCAGCTTCCATAAATATTCCCAAGTTATTGATTCCCAAAAAGAAACAATCTCCAAATCTCCGAAATATTCCTATATTCCGAATATTCGATTCATCCCCAAAATCCCTTTTATTCTCTATATTGCCAAATATTCCAATAATCCCGAGTATTCCAAAATTCTAGAAAATCCCTAAAATATTCTTATATTTTGAAGGTTCCAAAGTTCATTGAATCTCCCCAATCCCAAATAAATATTTCAAGTCCCACAAACACCCGAAATTCCTGAGTTTTCGAATATATATATATGTATAAATGTGTATATATATTAATATCCCAATTTTCGTGATATTTTAAAATCCCGAATATTTCCCCTAATTTCTAGTATCTCTATTTATTCCTAGAAACGCTAAATTCAATTTCCAAATTTTGGATTTTTTCCAAAAAACCCCCTCCTTTTCCCTTTTTTCTTCCCCATCTTTTCTTTTTCTCCCTTTTCTTTTTCCCCCCTTCTTTCCCTGTTCATCTTCTTCCTTGCCTCCTTTCTTCCTTCTCTGTGCTTCGGCCGTAGAGGGACAGAGCCACCCCGGGCCCAGCCCGAGCTACGCCCGCCGGCCTGTGCCTCCCCTCCTGGCCTCGGCCTACTCCACCGCCTTGTAACGCCCCGTTCTTCATCTCCTTGCTGAAATTCGTTTTCTGAGTTCGAGTTCCTCTCCTATTCCGTTCAGCTATGCCTCAGTCTTTCTCTCCCTAGCCAGCCGACTACTTTTACCCCTTTGTGCCGAGTAGATTCCTACTCAGTTCTTGAACCTTGCCTTTTGCTTTTGCCTACTCGGTCGTCTTTGCAGCCGAGTAACCTCTTGGCATCCCGACTACCTTGTTAACTCGTTCCATCTTGCCGCCCCGACTTGCCCCAATCCAGTTCAGCCCGCAACACCCTGCTTTGTCAACCAACGTGCTGTCTCATCGCCTCACCAAGTTGCACCGCAGCCCCGGTTTCCACGCTTTTCCCCGTTGGACGCCGACTGCCGAAGTTGTGACCTAGTCCGACCTTCACCTGCCTGTAGCCCCGATCGGACCAGTGGATAATAGCCGTTGTACCTCAAGAACCCACTTGGACCAGCGGTTAGTCAGAGTTTCTGTCTGCAGTACCACCAACCCGCCCCTACCACGACCAGAGTGTCTCATCGCCGCTACAGTGTGTACCAACTCCCCCGTCTACACCCAATTCCCAAGTCAACCCTGTGTAACGACCCGCTTTCCTTTTCCCTGTTGTAACTGGTTTTCTGGATCTTAATCTTTTCCTATCCTGTCAGCTGTGCCTCCGTTTTCCCTCTCCCCGGCCAGCCGACTGCCTTCTCTCTTGTGCCGAGTAGAGTTGCTACTCAGTCCTTGTATCCTGCCCTTATCCTTGTCTTACTCGGACCTCTTTGCTGCCGAGTGAGCACGGTGATGTGGCCGACTACCTTGTTGAGACCTGTTGCTTCTGTCCCCCGAGTTGCACCCACCCGTTGGACGCCGACTACCGAAGTAGTGAAGAATCAATCTTCACCTAACCGCAGTATCGCTTGGACCAGTGGTCAGTCCGAAGCCCGGTCAGTGAGATTTCTCCAACCTGTCCTAGCCTTGACCTTAATGTCTCATCGCAGCTACAGTGCCTGCCAACTCCTCTGACCAGTTGGACTCCAAAGTCACTTCCTGTCATATCCCTGTCAGTTCATCTTGACTTCCTTGCTCCACCCGTTGCCCAGCTCCACCGTGCCTCAACCTTGCACGTCGGCTATATATATATATGGCCAACCGTGCCCCCTTCTTCCTTTGTTTTGCAAACCGGCTAGCTCCAGCTTTGCTAAGTTTTCATCCTCTCAAGCTTTGGAGCTCTGTCGCCTGGTTCGCAAGCCCGGTTCAGCCGACTGCCCCCTTTTCTGCAGCCGACTACTTCTTGATCCTTTTTCTTGGTGTTTTACTTCTCCTGCTTATCAGTGTTTCTTTCTGCTTGTTCAGAACCTGAACCGGTGGACGATCCCGAAGCCACCTTCGCCGAAGAAGACCCCTCCTGGGAACAAGGCAAGCCTCTTTGACCATATTGTTTCCCATATATGCAAAACTATGTTGTTTGGAAAATATATGCATGCTTAGTTTCACCTTTTTAAACTGTTGGCCTCGGTTATGCAAGCGCAACCGATGGACCCGCCCAGTAGTAGCACTTATTTGGTAGGATGTTGTTATATTCCCCCTTGAAGAGCCCCACAAATAGCACGCTAGCATCCTATCTGAGGATACGATGCCGAGTAAAATGGCTTAGCTCTGCAACGTTGTTTGTCGTTGGGAAAAATGATGGGTTTTACTAAACAGTTTGGAAAACCCGATACCTTGTGTATCGGCGCGTTTTGTGAAATAAAGGAAAGATTTGTGAAAATCTTGATGTACAGAGACAGTGCCTGTGTGGCTTGGCTATGTATTATCATTAAGGATCGATTCCCATGGCGTAGATTTGTTTGTCAGTGATTTGTGAAAAGTGTTTGATGGAAAGGGAACCGTGACCTGAGTTTGCCGAGTAAGCAAACGGAAGGCCTGTGTGGCCAGAAACGGATCTGTGTGGTCCGGGGTGTTAAGCACCATAAACAAGTGTATGAAAAGTAAACAGGATGAAGATCATGCTCCCGGGTTGTAGCCAGGGCAGCAAAGTTTAAGCCCCCGGGTTGTAGCCAGGGCGGCAATTCAGTCTTCGGGTTGTAGCCAGAAGACGGTGATGAGCACGCCCCCGGGTTGTAGCCAGGGCAGCAGTGTTCTAGCTAGCTGGTTGAAGCCAGCCTAGCGGGCATTTAGTGCCATGATCATGCTCCCGGGTTGTAGCCAGGGCAGCGATGATGAGCCCCCGGGTTGTAGCCAGCCTAGCGGGCATTTAGTGCCATGAACATGCTCCCGGGTTGTAGCCAGGGCAGCATCGTTCGAGCCCCCGGGTTGTAGCCAGGTTATGTGCAAAGTTATGTTGTTTACAAAATATGCATGCTTAGTCTACACTCTAAATTGTTTGGCCTCGGGTTGCAAGCGCACCCGATGGACCCTCCCAGTAGTCGCACTTCCTTTGGTAGGATTTTGATGTATTTCTCCCTTGTTAGCCCCACAAATGGCACGTGGGCATTATATCCCTTGGGTATGATTGCCGAGTAGAAAAGCTTAGCCCTGCAATGATTGTACTGTCGTTTGGGAAACAGTGGTTTTATTCAAATGTTTGAAAACCCGGTACTCTGCGTATCGGAGTGTTTGCGAAGTAAAAGAAAAGTTTGTGAAAGCTTTGGTGTACAGAGACTGTGTCTGTGTGGCTTGGCTATGTATTATCGATAAGGACCGTTTCCTTTGGGAATTGCATCCGAGCATTTTACAGTGCGACTAAACGTGGTAGTATGGGCTACCCCTGGCCGAGTAAATTGTAGGTTTAGGGAAGTTTGGTGCCGACTGGAGTGGACTCATCTGAGTTGTGGCTCGTGAGCCCTGGTGCTGATGGTGGTTGGAGCCGACCTGAAGCATTGATCCTGTGTGGATCCTTCTGCTGGCATTGGATAACCCTAGACTGGCTTTGGAAATGGCTTTGTGACAAACTTCCAGTACAGGCCAGTACTCGGTGTAAGTTTTGTGTCGTTTGGGTAAAGCGTGCACCATCTGCAGAGTTTAGCTAAATTGTTCGAATAGTCGTGCCCCCGGTTATGGGCGATGTAAGGTGATTCCCATAGCGTAGATTTGGTTGCCAGTGGTTTGTGAAATGGTTTGAAGGGAAGGGAATCGTGACCAGAGTTTGCCGAGTAGCAAACGGAAGGCCTGTGTGGCCAAAAACAGGTCTGTGTGACCCGGGGTGTTGAAGCACCGTAAGCAAGTGTGTGAAAAGTTAACAGGAGATAGTCTTCGGGTTGTAGCCAGCCTAGCGGGCATTTAGTGCCATGAACATGCTCCCGGGTTGTAGCCAGGGCAGCATCGTTCGAGCCCCCGGGTTGTAGCCAGGGCGGCGACCTAGCTAGCTGGTTGTAGCCAGTGTAGCGGGCATCAAGTGCCACAGCTGAGATTTGGTTGTAGCCGAGTCTCAGGGTCAACGAGTGGTTGTAGCTACTCGGGAGATAAAGGACCAACAAATGCAAAGTAAAAGATAATAAGAACATGTATGTTTACTCTTGATTCCTTAAGTGGTGAGTTGTTGAAAAGCAACTTGCGGAATGGATAGAGGCGTGAGTCTCTGTCCGCCAACTAAAATTTGGAACTCACTAGTGTTTGCAAAGAAAGGAGTTTAATAAGGCAGTCTTTCGCAAATGAAACCCTTAGCCCTTTTTGTCTGACCGACATGGCATCATTCCCGGCTTGCTGAGTACGAAAGTACTCACCTTGTTCATATATATGTATAGTAGGTTTTGGAGTGGAAGACGAAGATCCGACTGCTGCCGAGTTCCTCCAAGACCAGGCCGACTACGAAGACCTCTGAAGGTTTCGAGCCTAGTTCCCAACCGAGCCTGTGGAGTAGTTTTGTCCAGCTTCCGCCCTGTTCTGCTGTTTCGCTAGTTTACCAGTTGATTATTTTGCCCATCCCGGGTCTGTCCTGGATGGATCTCCTTGTACGTATATGTAAGTACTCTGTTATGTATTATTGTAACTCTGTGTTGTATCATTGTTGTGCGTACCCGACTACTGATCCTGGGATCGGGTGCCTTATGCACATGGTGGCCTTCCACCTAGTCGGGAGGCGCCGCAGCGATGGTATCAGAGCAAAAGGTTGGCCCTAGGAACGAAACCCCACCCGTGTAGATGCCTTTGAGGATCTTATTTTGAAAACTATACTATTTGCAAAAGACTAGGACTTGTCTGGGTACCTCTCTCTGCTTTGTAGAATTTGGAAATGTTTCTAAACTCTTGGCTATTTCCCTACCTTGGGTTCCGGCGCAAGCTCTTAGGTTCCAGTGCCCCATCTGTCATCTTTTCGTTGAGGCTGGGTTCCCGAGTATATTCCTTGTTCTGCTGCTTGAATCCATCTTGCTAATCTTGTTGCTCCTTCATCTGTTCCATCGGTTTGGTTGCCGATATCCTTGCTGAGCCCCTCTTCCTTTGGTTGCCCTTTTCTAGGACCAGATGGCAGAACGTCAGCGCCGTGCCGTCCGTACCCCGGCCCGCTTGGGTTTTGAAGACCAAGGTCCAGTCCGCAACAACCTGCTTACTGCCGCGGAGGAACAAGAAGTGGAGCAGACCCACGATCGTATGTTAGGAAGTGGCCGTGCAGCCGGCCTTGGTACCTTCGACGCTGCAACAGCAAACCCTGGAGGATTGCCTCAACCTCCTCACCTTCCAGCAGACCCCCAGCAGCTTATGGCCATCCAGACCTAGATCTTGCAAGGCATTGCTCAGAATCTGGCCGCAATGCAGCCTCTTCTCCATCAAGCTCGACCAGAACAAGTCAGTAGCCGCTCCAAGCTTGCCGACTTCATGAGGTCCCGTCCAGCCGAGTTCTCGCAGACCGCTGAGCCAATGGAGGCTGACGACTGGCTGAAGGATATGGATAGAAAGCTGAACCTAGTGCAATGCACACCCACGGAAAAGACCCAGTTTGCTGCACATCAACTTCGTGGTTCCGCAGCTGACTGGTGGGAAAACTACTGTGCTGCCCATCAAGATGCCGCCAACATCGCCTGGCCCGAGTTTGCGGAAGCCTTCAGAGATGCACATGTCCCAGAAGGAGTAATAGACATCAAGAGAGAAGAGTTCAACAACCTCAAGCAGGGACATTCCAGCATCAGCGAGTACCTGAGCAGGTTCAACCATCTAGCTCGCTATGCACCAGAGGACGTGAACACGGACAAGAAGAAGATCAGAAGGTTTCTGAAAGGGATGAATGTGGCAATGAAAGTCCAGCTTCTTGCCCATGACTTCCCTACTTTTCAGCACATGGTTAACAGAGCCTTAGTGGTTGAAGATGCGAGGAAGGAGATCGACGTTTTTCGCAAGCGCAAGGCCTCCCAGATGCAGTCTCGTGGTGGTCCGAGTTCTAGGCCCTATCTCCCCAGTCCTTCCCGTCAGTTTGCCCCATCCCAGTTTCAAGAGCGGGTGTTTCGCCCGTCTGTTTCTCGCCCGACTTCTTCTGTTCAGTCCCGACCTCAGTGCAAATACCGGAGCAAGTCGCCCTACCTCAGCCGGCTTCAGCGGAAGAGTATTCCGAGTGCCCCAGGAAGCCGATGCTACAACTGCAACGAGTTGGGTCACTTCGCCCACACTGTCCCAGAAGCAAGACCCTGCAGTCCCTGGACGCCCTAACGCCAGCACTTCAGAGCCCTGTGTTCAGTCGAGGACAGCCGACTACACATACTAATGGATCTGCCTCCCGTGCCCCTCCGACCTTTGGACGTGGCCGAGTCAATCATATCCAGTCGGAGACAGCCCGAGAAGCTTTCAGATGTGGTAATGGGTACGTTTCTTGTCAACTTCCGTACCTGCAGTTGTTCTGTTTGATTCTGGAGCATCGCATTCCTTTATTTCTCAATCTTTTGTGATAAGTATGGTTGGGATGTTCGAGGTCTTAGTATACTATGGTCATACACTCCCCTGGCAAGGAGTTTAGGTCAGACCAATCTTGCCCTGGAGTTACCTTGGAAATTAAAGGAGTTAGTTTCTCAGCCAACCCCATTGTCCTGGAATCACAAGGCTTGGATTTGATTCTTGGCATGGACTGGTTAGCTAAGCATAAGGGCCGAATAGACTGTGCAACTAGCACCATAACCCTGCAGTGCCCTTTTGGACAAGAAGTGAAGTTTGCCTCCCTTGGAGACCCTAAGAACCGACCCCTCCTGAGCTCCATGCAAATAGTCCTTTGGAAGAAGTGCCGGTGATCAATGAGTACCCTGATGTCTTCCCAGACAGTTTACCCGGAATGCCCCCTGATAGAGAGATTGAATTCTCTATAGAGTTGCTACCCGGCACAGCACCCATATCCAAGAGACCCTATAGAATGGCGGCTAATGAGTTAGCCGAAGTGAAAGAGCAGATAGAAGAACTTGAGAGCCTAGGTTTTGTGCGACCTAGCACATCACCTTGGGGAGCTCCAGTGCTCCTAGTGGAAAAGAAGGATAAGACCAAGAGGATGTGCGTTGATTATCGCGCACTGAATGGAGTAACCATCAAGAATAAGTATCCTCTACCAAGGATAGATGATCTGTTCGACCAGCTGCAAGGAGCTAAAGTTTTCTCTAAGGTTGACCTGAGATCAGGATACCACCAATTGAAGATCAGGCCTGAGGATATACCCAAGACAGCTTTCTTGACCCGATATGGATTATATGAGTATACAGTGATGTCCTTCGGACTCACCAATGCCCCAGCTTTCTTCATGAGTCTTATGAATAAGGTATTCATGGAATATCTCGACAAGTTTGTCGTGGTATTTATGGATGATATCCTAATCTTCTCCAAGGACGAGCAAGAACATGTTGGACATTTGAGAATGGTTCTAGGAAAGTTAAGAGAGCACCAGTTGTTTGCCAAGTACTCGAAGTGTGAGTTTTGGCTAGACCGAGTTGCTTTTCTCGGGCATGTGGTCACTGCCCAAGGAGTAGAAGTGGACCCGGGGAAAGTAAGAGACGTGCTTTCTTGGAAATCCCCGACTACGGTCACGGAAGTGAGAAGTTTCCTAGGTTTGGCTGGATACTATCGGAGATTCATTGAAGGGTTTTCAAGGATTGCCAAACCCATGACAGAATTGCTAAAAAAGGAAAAGAGGTTTGAATGGAGTGACGCCTGTGAGAAAAGTTTCATGGAGTTAAGGAAAAGGCTGACTACCCCACCTGTGTTGATCCTTCCGGATATCAGGAAAGACTTTGAGGTATACTGTGATGCATCCCGGCTAGGCATAGGCTGTGTGCTTATGCAGGAAGGAAGAGTGGTTGCGTATGCCTCAAGACAGTTAAGACCCCATGAGCTGAACTACCCGACCCATGACCTAGAGTTGTCAGCAGTAGTGCATGCCTTGAAGATATGGCGACACTACCTGGTTGGAAACCGGTTGTGAAGTATAACACCGATCATAAGAGTCTGAAGTACATTTCACTCAGACGGAGCTTAATCTCAGACAAAGAAGATGGCTTGAGTTGATTAAGGATTACGACCTTGGAATACATTACCACCTGGCAGGGCAAATGTTGTTGCCGATGCCTCAGTCGGAAAGTCCATTGTAATGCCATCTTGACCCCCGCCCTTCAACCCGAGCTAAGTCGAGAGCTGGAAAGCTAAGGATAAATATGGTCAAGCCAGGGAACGCTGGCGACTTTGCTGATTCAGCCTACCTTGGAGGACCGGATCAGAGAAGCTCAAAAAGTAGATGAAAGATTGTATCTCTAAAGGAAAGTATGACCCAGGGAAAGCCCCGAGTTCTCCATCGACAGCAAAGGAACTGTTTGGTTTGGGAAACGCATTTGCGTGCCCGACAGAAAGGAAATCCAAGACTTGATCTTGAGAGAAGCCATGAGTCCGCTTATTCCATCCACCCAGGAAGTACCAAGATGTACAAGGATATTAAGGATCATTACTGGTGGCCTGGAATGAAGCGAGATATTGCGAGTATTGTCGCAGTTTGTGACATTTGCCAAAGGGTTAAAGCAGAGGCATCAGAAGCCAGCAGGATTGCTTCAGCCCTTAAGGATACCCGAGTGGAAATGGGAAGAAATAGGAATGGATTTCATCGTTGGATTACCTAAGACCCCGGCAGGACATGATTCCATCTGGGTAATAGTGGATCGACTGACCAAGGTCGCCCACTTTATCCCCGTCAAGACAACCTACCCGGCCAAGAAGCTAGCCGAGCTGTATCTGACCAAGGTTATCTACCGACATGGAGTCCCAAAGAAGATAGTGTCTGACCGAGGAGCTCAGTTCACCTCCCACTTTTGGCAAAAGTTGCATGAGGCAATGGGCACTAATCTCAATTTCAGTACTGCATATCACCCCCAGACGGATGGACAAACCGAGAGAGTCAACCAGATCGTGGAAGATATGCTAAGAGCATGTGCCTTGAATTTTGAAGGAACCTGGGATCTCTGTCTGCCTTATGCCGAGTTCTCCTACAATAACAGCTATCAAGCCAGTATCCAGATGGCCCCCAATGAAGCTCTATATGGACGCAAGTGTAGAACCCCACTCTGTTGGACAGACGTAGGAGAAAAGATGGTTTTTGGACCAGACATTTTGAAAGAGGCAGAAGAGCGAGTTAAGGTTATCCGAGAGCGCTTGAAGACAGCCCAAACCCGGCAGAAGAACTATGCAGATAATCGGAGACGAGAGCTCGAGTTTCAGATAGGAGACCATGTGTATCTCCGAGTATCACCCCTACGAGGAACAAAGAGATTTGGAATGGGTGGAAAGCTAGCGCCTCGCTATATCGGACCTTACCCTATCGTCGACAGACGCGGAGTAGTGGCGTATCAACTGAGGTTACCCGAAGAACTCTCTGACGTCCACGACGTGTTCCATGTGTCCGAGTTGAAGAAATGTCTTCGCATCCCAGAAGAGCAAGTTCCGCTGGAAGAAATCAACGTACAACGTAACCTTACATACAAGGAACGCCCTATTCGGATTTTGGAGACAAGGGACAGACATACAAGGCGAAAGGCAATCAAATTCTGCAAGGTGCAATGGAGTAACCATTCTGAAAACGAAGCTACATGGGAACGAGAAGATCGCCTTCAAGCTGAGTACCCAGAGCTCTTTGCCGAGTAGCCGAATCTCGGGACGAGATTCTGTTAAGTGGGGGAGGTTTGTAACGACCCGCTTTCCTTTTCCCTGTTGTAACTGGTTTTCTGGATCTTAATCTTTTCCTATCCTGTCAGCTGTGCCTCCGTTTTCCCTCTCCCCGGCCAGCCGACTGCCTTCTCTCTTGTGCGAGTAGAGTTGCTACTCAGTCTTGTATCTTGCCCTTATCCTTGTCTTACTCGGACTCTTTGCTGCCGAGTGAGCACGGTGATGTGGCTGACTACCTTGTTGAGACCTGTTGCTTCTGTCCCCGAGTTGCACCCCCCGTTGGACGCCGACTACGAAGTAGTGAAGAATCAATCTTCACCTAACCGCAGTATCGCTTGACAGTGGTCAGTCCGAAGCCCGGTCAGTGAGATTTCTCAACCTGTCCTAGCCTTGACCTTAATGTCTCATCGCAGCTACAGTGCCTGCCAACTCCTCTGACCAGTTGGACTCCAAAGTCACTTCCTGTCATATCCCTGTCAGTTCATCTTGACTTCCTTGCTCCACCCGTTGCCCAGCTCCACCGTGCCTCAACCTTGCACGTCGGCTATATATATATATGGCCAACCGTGCCCCCTTTCCTTTGTTTTGCAAACCGGCCAGCTCCAGCTTTGCTAAGTTTTCATCCTCTCAAGCTTTGGAGCTCTGTCGCCTGGTTCGCAAGCCTGGTTCAGCCGACTGCCCCTTTTCTGCAGCCGACTACTTCTTGATCCTTTTCTTGGTGTTACTTCTCCTGCTTATCAGTGTTTCTTTCTGCTTGTTCAGAACCTGAACCGGTGGACGATCCGAAGCCACCTTCGCCGAAGAAGACCCCTCCTGGGAACAAGGCAAGCCTCTTTGACCATATTGTTTCCCATATATGCAAAACTATGTTGTTTGGAAAATATATGCATGCTTAGTTTCACTTTTTTAAACTGTTGGCCTCGGTTATGCAAGCGCAACGATGGACCCGCCCAGTAGTAGCACTTATTTGGTAGGATGTTGTTATATTCCCCCCTTGAAGAGCCCACAAATAGCACGCTAGCATCCTATCTGAGGATACGATGCCGAGTAAAATGGCTTAGCTCTGCAACGTTGTTTGTCGTTGGGAAAAATGATGGGTTTTACTAACAGTTTGGAAAAACCCGATACCTTGTGTATCGGCGCGTTTTGTGAAATAAAGGAAAGATTTGTGAAAATCTTGATGTACAGAGACAGTGCTGTGTGGCTTGGCTATGTATTATATTAAGGATCGATTCCCATGGCGTGATTTGTTTGTCAGTGATTTGTGAAAAGTGTTTGATGGAAAGGGAACCGTGGACCTGAGTTTGCGAGTAAGCAACGGAAGGCTGTGTGGCCAGAAACGGATCTGTGTGGTCCGGGGTGTTAAGCACCATAAACAAGTGTATGAAAAGTAAACAGGATGAAGATCATGCTCCGGGTTGTACGCCAGGGCAGAAAGTTTAAGCCCCCGGGTTGTAGCCAGGGCGGCAATTCAGTCTTTGGGTTGTAGCCAGAAGACGGTGATGAGCACGCCCCGGGTTGTTAGCCAGGGCGCAGTGGTTGAGCCAGGGAATCTAGCTAGCTGGGTTGAAGCCAGCCTAGCGGGCATTTAGTGCCATGATCATGCTCCGGGTTGTAGCCAGGGCAGCGTGATGAAGCCCACCCCGGGTTTAGGGGGCGACTAGCTAGCTGGTTGTTGCGCAGCCTAGCGGGCATTTAGTGCCATGATCATGCTCCCGGGTTGTAGCCAGGGCAGCATCGTTCGAGCCCCCGGGTTGTAGCCAGGTTTATGTGCAAAGTTATGTTTGTTAACAAAATATGCATGCTTAGTCTACACTCTAAATTGGTTTGGCCTCGGGGTTGCAAGCGCACCGATGGACCCTCCCAGTAGTTCCGCACTTTCCTTTGGGTAGGATTTTGATGGTATTTCTCCCTTGTTAGCCCACAAATGGAACCGTGGGCATTATATCCTTGGGTATGATTGCCGAGTAAAAGCTTAGCCCCTGCAATGGATTGTACTGTCCGTTTGGGAAACAGTGGTTTTATTCAAATGTTTGAAAACCCGGTAACCCTCTGCGTATCGGAGTGTTTTGCGAAGTAAAAGAAAAGTTTTGGTGAAAGCTTTGTAAAACAGAGACTGTGTCTCGTGTGGCTTGGCTTATGTATTATCGATAAGGACGCGTTTCCTTTGGGAATTCATCCGGACGATTTTTACAGTGCGACTAAACGTGGTAGTATGGGCTACCCCTGGCCGAGTAATTGTAGGTTTAGGGAAGTTTTGGTGCCGATGGGGAGTGGACTCATCTGAGTTGTGGCTCGTGAGCCCTGGTGCTGATGGTGGTTTGGAGCCGACCTTGGGAAGCATTGATCCTGTGTGGATCCTTCTGCTGGCATTGGATAACGCCTAGACTGGCTTTGGAAATGGCTTTTTGTGACAAACTTCCAGTACAGGCCAGTACTCGGTGTAAGTTTTGTGTCGTTTGGGTAAAAGCGTGCACCACTCTGCAGAGTTTAGCTAAATTGTTCGAATAGTCGTGCCCCGGTTATGGGGGCGATGTAAGGTGATTCCCATAGCGTAGATTTGGTTGCCAGTGGTTTGTGAAATGGTTTTGGAAGGGAAGGAATCGTGACAAGAGTTTGCCGAGTAGCAAACGGAAGGCCTTGTGTGGCCAAAACAGGTCTGTGTTGACCGGGGTGTTGAAGCACCGTAAGCAAGTGTGTGAAAAGTTAACAGGAGATAGTCCCTTCTTCGGGTTGGCAGCCAGAAGACGATAAGAGCAAGATCTCCGGGTTGTAGCCAGGGCAGCAAGTTGAGCTAACTGGTTGTAAGCTAGTGTAGCGAATGTCTTTAACAACCGGTTTAGCCGGAACTGCTATAAAAGAGATAGCTGAGATTTGGTTTGTAGCCGAGTCTCAGGGTCAACGAATGGTTGGAGCATTCGGGATATCACGACCTGAGGAGTGGGTCGTAGCCACTCGGGTGATGCTAAGTCGAGAAATCACTTGGTGGAATACACAGAAATGGAAAAGAAAAATAAGATGATTCCAGTAACTATATGTGGTGAGTTGTTTTTGAAAGCAACTTACGGAATGGATCGAGGGGCGTGAAGTCTCCCCTTTCCGACAACTAAAAGTTTGGACACACTAGAATTGTTGTTTGCAAAGAAAATGCTTTCAAAAAGGCTGTTTCGCAAATGAAAACCCTAGCCCCTTTGGGTGTCTATACCGAATGGGCACTTGTTCCGAGCTTGCTGAGTACGAAAGCACTCACCTTTGTTCAATATATATATATATATATATATATAATATATATATATATATATAAATATATATATATATATTAGGTTTTGGAAGAAGAAGACGAAGTATCGATGTCCTTGGTTCCTCACAGTTCCAAGACCCGAAGCCCGACTTACGAGGACTTCTGAGGATTCGAAGCCTAAGTTCCAACCGAGCCTTGGTATGATATGTTCTTTTGTCGAGTAGCTTTTTTCCCTGCCTTCCGCCTGTCTGTGTTGTCCCTGCTCGCGAGTTTACCCCATTTGTTGTTCTTCTATCTGGGGCCTGTCTGGATAGAAAATCCTTGTAATATTTAAGTATGTACTCTGATATGTATATTATATATCTTGGTATCTGATTGTTTGGTTCACCCGATGATTCTGCGTGTGGTATCGACTACTGATCAGGATCGGATATCGTTTGCACGTGTGGCTCATCGGGAGCCAACGCTCTTGGCCCAGGCTGCCACACCCTGCCCAAGCCGCACACCGCCGCCAATTCTTCCCCGAAGCCGTCGCGCCCGTGCACCTGGGTCTCCGGAGCCAAGCCCCTATATATAGCTGCCGCGCTCTGGGCCCTCACATGCCCTAGCCGCGCCATCGCTACACCCTAGCTGCCACTGCCACTAGCGTGCGCGCAACTGCACCCAAGCAGTGCCTACGCCCTAGCCACCCGCGTGCCCAGCGCCACCACCGAGCCGGCCAATTAGCGTGCTGCCGGCCATCCCCGAGGTCGTCGCATCCCTGGTGAGCATCGCCGAGGCGCTCCTGCTTCTCCCCTCCTAGGTTCCGTGTCAGCGTCCTCTACCCACGCCAGCCCCTGTGCTCCCCCCATGCGTCGCCCTCCATCATTGCCGCATCGTCCGTACGTCCACCGTGTTGCTGGTCGATCGCCATCGTTGCCGCCTTCCGCCGCCGGCCATCGCCCGTCGTTCTCGGCCCCCCATCGCTGCGAGCTTGGCTTGCCATGTTCACCTCCGGCTAGGACCCCCACAGTATATCGCTGGAGCCGACATGTGGGCCCCAGTTCTTTCCCCTCCTTTGGTATGACAGTGGGCTAGTGAACAGCTGTGAAACAACTCAACCATTGATCTTTTGAGTTTAGCTGAAGTCGTTGGATTTTCATAAAACACTTGATCAGATCTCATCCATCGATCTTTTTTTAGATTAATCCGAGCCGTTGATCTCGGTGTGGTCAGCATGTCCTGTCAGCCTTAGATGCCACCTCACCTTCTCGGCTACATGGCCTCCACGTCACCAGAGTCCACCAGCCCTTCGTTCCCAAATCCCATGAGCCATCACTCTGACCAGTGGGCCCCACTTCTTTTTCATCTAGAAATAATTCTTTAATTAATTCCCAAGGAAATATTCTAAGAATATTCCTTTCCAAATTCTTTTCGGGGGTTATTTTCTTTGAATTCATCTTTTGGAAGCCATAATCTAGAGAGGGGTCTCCAAGACTAGTACGTATATAATATATATATAATATATAATATTATATATATATATATATATATATATATATTGGAAGAAGCTTGGAGGTGAATTTTGGAGGAATGTGAATAGGGTTCGAGAGATGATTTAAGAGAGAGGGATTCAAAGGAGGGTTGAATTCCAAAATTTGAATTTTGAACTAGGGGTTCAGAAGGAGGATTTTTAGGAGAGATGTTTGATTTGGAATTTTTGGAGGGTTTTCAGGATTTGAATTCTTGATCTTAAATTTAGGATTTGGTCTTGGGAGAATGTAGGGATTTTCAGGAGAGGGTTCTCGATGGAAATTTAAATTTTTTTTTGGAGGGATCGAAATAGGGGGTTTTTGATGGAAGGTTTCGGAGGAGATTTGAATTGCAAAAGTCGAACTCCGATATTTTTGATTTTGATAGGAATTTTTGGTAGCGAATTTTGTGAAGAATTTTGGGGAGGATGTTAGAACTAAATTATTCGAGGAATTTTTAGGGAGACAATCGAATTACAAAATTCGAGTCTTAGGATTTTCGGAGGGGATTTTGAATCGGACTTTTAAGGTTTCAAGGGAAGGGTTTAATTGAGATCCGGTACTTAGGTCCTTAATTAATCATACAAATCCAAAATTTTTGAAAATAGGGTTTTTATTAAAATACTTTTAACGGCCCGGAAACCAGGGCGTTACAGTCGTGGTGCTGGCCGTGCGTCACCTCCCGCTAGCGCCTCTTCCTTCCCACCGGCGCCGCCCCCTTCCTCCCGTGCATGCTCCATCTCTCCCGCCCAGCGCTGGCGGAACTCCCGTGCCCACCACGCTAGTGCTGCGGAGTCTAGTTCCTCCTCCCCGGTGGCGGCCCTGTCTCGCCGCAGCGAGACGGACAGGATCTGGTTCATCCCCGCGGCTCCCAGGGCAGTAAAAATCCAGGAGCTTAGGAGAGAGACACCGCTGGATCGAGTGGGGCCTGGCCAGGATGGGAAGGGGTCGTCGGGACCCTGGCTGCGCGGTTGGACTGCCACAGGCGTCAACGCAGTCAGCCGCGGACGCGCAGGGGAAAGGGGGGAAATGCTGGGGAGGTTGTGGGCTGATCGGGCGGGTGGTGCGGTGCGGTCGTGGCGTTTCTCTCTCTCTCTCTCTCTCTCGGCGTTTATAAAACAATTCTTAGCTCAATAGCGACAGAGATAGGAATTTTACCCTGAGTCGATTACTACTTATTCATATCATAGGGGGGCCATTGCAATATATTTCTACAGCTACCTTATTGGAACAAATGAATCATGTGAAAGAAATTAAAAAATCCTGTATAACCATTTATAAATTATTAGAGATACCATTTATAAATCCTGTATAACCATTTATGAATCGATAGAAAAAATGATTATATAAATCACATAGTTATTGAACTAGCAAAAATAATTAACTTTTATCATAGGAACATACCGTAATATTCTCTTTTTAATCCCGTAAGGAAGTACGGGCATTTTGCTAGTATAGCTAATAAACTTAGCCCATACTTTGTCTAAATACATTTTTTCCGATGAATTCATGATTCTGTTGATGAATATAATATATCCCTAATCCACTTTTTCTTATAAATTTAGCATTTATTAGTTTAATTCGAAATTAATAATTATCAAGTTGTAACTAATGCGGACTCTTCTTTTAGCCTAGGTTAGTCCAATTTGAAAAATAACTAACACATGTTTAGATTATTACTAACATTTTAATATTTATTATGAAAACAATAATAGCGTGTGTAAGGCACATTAATTTGATGGGTCGTATTATCATGATCGTAGATCATATTGAGTGTCTGTGTTAAATAAGTCCTGCAGTTGGGAATAGCATGGACTCTAATTTAATATTAATAAATATGATATTAAACCCATCTTGCACTCTCAATTTTAGTTTTTTATTTATCTATACTCCTTTAAAAGAAAGTAGTAATAATGACGGTGGTGTAAATCTACCACCACACCACCACCAACTCCCCAAAATTGTGACATATGGGGCAACTAATTCTAAAATTAAGCTCTAAAATTCAAAATAGATTTTTTCTTGGTAATGTACCGATGTTATTGTTTTTAATTTCGTAATAATGTATGGGTATTTTACTAGTAAAATTAAAAATTAATAGTTAACAGGTTGTAATTGAGGTGCACTCTTTTTTAAATATAAGTACCTATAATTTGAAAGGTAGCCAACATGTTTAATATGGTGTCAAAATTTGATATATTTATAGTATCAATAATAATAGCATGTAGAACGTACGGGTTGATGACTAGTAATGCCTAATTAACTTTATGTGTATATGCCTTAATTACTACATGCGGGTTAGTACGTACTTTTTGTTGGAGCATTATTGTAATCGATTGGCATAGAACGAATCTACACATACATAGAAACACAGAGCACATCATTTGCAATCGTTATACATAATTTAATTACATACTTATATACAACACAACGAAACATAATATATCATGTAACATGTACACAACTTTACGTCACGCATACATGGATATATAAAAGATAATGTTTCAAGATATGGTATTGGTTCCTTGGTCGCCAAGGATCGAGGCCTTATCTATTTTAAATAAAAAAAATAGTGCACTTTAGTATAGTTCTATTAGATTAGTACACTTTTGCTTAGTGCCTTGTGCATTCTATTTTAAATAAAAAGTTAGTTTAGTCCATAATGGTCAACTATTTTTATCCAAACTAGTCAAATTTTTTAAGATACATCTATATACTATTATAAAAATAGGGACCGATTCCGTTTGTCCACCCGTCGCTGACGCCATGATGACGTCAGCGTGACATGGCAGCCCCGTGTGATAAGCAGCCACGTGATGGAAACAAAGGAAAAGGCGAGAGAGCAGTAGTACTATCATGGCTGGTGGAAGTAGGCGTTACCGTCCTCCGGCGCATACGGCGCGCCGCCGCGGGTCCGCGCCCATGCACGACTCGTTCGTCGTTGATTTGCAAGAGAGGGGGAGATTAGATAGCGTAGCGGTAGGGAAGGGGAGAGAGAGATCGGGGTTGGAGACCTAGAGGTAGGGTACCTAGAGCGGTTGGGGCGGGAGGCGGTGGTCGGCGGTGCCATAGGAGGAGGAGGAAGATGGTGAAGACGAGCAGCATGCAGAGGACGGCGCCCAAGATGCTGCCGTCCATGGTCGTCAGCGTCAATCGATTGAATCGAACAAATTGGGGAACGAACGAATCGATTGATGGGCGCAGCCATGATCTCCTCTCCCCACCTCCCTCTAGCCCCGTCCACCTCGCTCGTCGGTGGAGGGGCCCGATCCGACTTCCCCAACCTCTACTCTTCCAGATCCAGCTCCTACTCCTTTCCCATCCCCCGGCTCCATGCATGGAGAAGAGAGGAGAGGAGCATCACTTCCTTGCTTCCTCCTCATGTGCCTTGCCCCTGCCGCTAGCTAGCTTCAGCGCCGAGCAGGTCTAGTGGCCTCATGGCAGGCGGCATAACAGGAGACTGAGAAGAAACGTGAAGAGGGAGAGAGAGACTGAGAAGAAACGAGAGACATCTGGATCGGCTCAGCCTGACATTCTCCTTTTTCATTTTAAAAATTATAGATTACTTAACTTGAAATGTATTAACAAACTATATTCACGGGGCCATTTTTTTTGAAAAAATAGTCCTTAAAAATTATATGCATTACTCTGCAACTAATCAATAATAGATTCCATAGGTAACACTATAGGAACAAATGAATATAAGAAAAAATTATTTAAAATATAAAAAATAATATTGATAACGTTTGTCACCCAAAATTTTCATGGACGGGGGCAACCATTCTGACGTTTGTTTTGTACGTTGATCAAGATTTTAAAGCGTTGAGTGCTAATGTTAAGTACACAAAAATAATCATGTATATTATTGTCCCAGAGAAATGTTGCATGCAAAATAAATCCTTTTGTAACTCCTTGTTTCCGTTGTACCTGAAAGATATCCACAACTCTTGGAAATTTGCTTTCTGGAAAAGAGAATTCAAGTCCCATATTAACTATATTTTTAGTTTAAAAAACTTTTAGTTTATATCATGTTCTAACCCTTTGCATGCCATCTACATGTTATTAAAAAAATTAATTCTATATCCTATATCACTTCACAAACATATTAAAAATATTGATTATATTTTTAGAATAAAAAACTTTATTTAATATCGTCCTCTAATTACCTATCCCCATACGTCGTCCGCTTCGTGTTCAAACCTCTGTTCCGATTATCGCTGTGTCAACACATCATCCACATAAGACTTTGTTGGTGTGACATGCGCGATACGTTAGACGACGGTGCAGCCCAATATGGTCGACTACCTCGCATCGCCACGTAGCAGCAGAGAGCATGGCATGCATAGGTACTTCACAAACATATTAAAAATATTGATTATAAATGCCAATAAAAAATCATAAATGCCAAATAAATATTCGAAAGAGAGTTGAACACGTACTAGATTTCATTATTAGAAAGAGAGATTTGAAACATTCAAAAATGCCAAATAAAAAAAATCAAGTGTGACACTTAAGCCAAATCTATATATAATTGTAATTCATGATATTCATAGGAACCCATATTCAGGTAAAATACTTAAAGTGATCTGATCGGTAATGGGGGATTGTTTTCTAGCTAATCATGCCCAGCGAGCTTAAAGGCAGCCCAACACATATAGCTTTTGGTGAATATATATCAATCTTGATCGAAGTGATCTGCTTGAAAAGTCGCAGAGAAGACAAATAAAATGGGGGAACCTGATCCTACTAACTTTATCAAAAGCCGGGTTTGCAACATCTCACTACTTCTGTGGATAAGCATGCATGCATGTACGAAAGTTTTTCTTTAGAAAAAAAAGAGATAGAGAGAGAAGCACTCACCATTTTTGTCGAATGTGCAACATATAGTGTGTGTGTGTGTCTGCCACTTCCGTTTGCTAAATGCACCTACCACCTTTGCACAAAAAAGAAAACAGTGCACAGAGCACTTCACTCAATTTTTCATGCATGCACTCTAGAGTACTACTCTACAGTAATTTGGATTGGAACTACTCCCTCCATTCTTTTTTAAATAACGTTGGTTAAACTAACTAGCATCATTTAAAGAGGGAGTACTAAATTATTTTTTAATAATGACTAGCTAGATTTGCTAATGAGTCATATAAACATATATATAATCAAGCCTATATATGTACAAAGTAAGCCTGCTTCCTGTTGGAGTTTGTCTAGGAGCAACACTACTCTAGACCTGCTGTTTGGTTCCATGTCAAGTAACCAAAGAGGTCTTCTGAGCCTTTTTTTGTACACATTTGTTCACTGATTGACCACAACTCATACACCTGTGTGGTCTCCTTTCCAATGATTTAGATGTATATGCACCTAACTGTCATGCATCCTTAGTATACTCAAATCCAATAATGGAGCAATGAGTGCAATTTTTGGAGGCTATGTAAACTACAACCTTGGCATTTGAAATGATACAAGTGGTTGCCAAATGAAAGTTAGTCTCAAGAGTAAAAAAACGGCCCATAAAAGGCAAGGACAGTCACCAGCACAATTGACTATCTAAGAGAAGTTGACTTGGTGCTCTGAGATGTTTCAAGAATTATATATTTTTCAACTAAAAAAGCAAAAGGAAGAAAGTTGAAAGGAATATATATACATGTGGACGACCTAATTAGAAAAGGATGGGAAATGAAGCAGCACTAATTATGGAAGACATGCATGGTACCACAGCCCTAAATTTTACATATTAATTTGTATATAATGGATTTTAATTTGGGCCTCTAAACTGAGCAATTTGACACCAACAATTTGCCCAGTGCCCACACATATATGATCAAGAAACTACAAAAAAAATTGTTCACTAATTGACTAGGAATAGGATCTGCTTTCACTTGCTTCTGGCAATGGAATAGATCGTTGAGAGAAGACAAGCATGCCAGTGCGTTAATTATAAATCAAGAACAGGCCAGCACATCCTTGCCGCCGTGTGATATATGCACCACAAAGGAAAGCGAAACAACATGTTAATTAATAATTACGTGTCTAGCTAGAACTCGTTTCTGTTGACCATGTGAGTCACAGATCCACTACGTACTCAACCATGCACACATTGCTAGTGCAGCCGTGCATGGCTTTTCTGGATTATGTTCCCCTCAATAATCTTCTATAAAAATGGAAATTGCCCTCCGTACTATGTTGGACACCTTTGAATATTTTTTTAACTAATACACATTTGTATATTTGGACCCGCTAGAATTTTTCGTTGTCAAACTAAAAGATTCAACCAAAATGCGAGTCAAAATATATATCTAATACATATGTGATAGTGCTAAACAGTGCGCCTCATAAAACTCGCGCTCACTCTCCACTCCTACTCCCACAAATTACTCCCAAACATTGGATGTCACTAGGCTCTCTACCTATCCTCTCACTCAGTCCCCTCCCTATCCGTGGAAGGCGTGAGAGTAATTTTTTTCATCAAGAGGAGAGGTAGTGGAGAAGGGGAGGAAACAAGAGGGGATAATTTTTTTATGGCGTGAGAGTAGTTTTTTTTACATCATGACAAGAGGTAGTGGAGGAGGGGAGGCTGTCACGCCCAGAATTTCCATCTAAAATTCTAGAGTTTTATTGTGTGTAAATCCTCATTCAGAAATCAATCGAGGCACACATGACATGGTTGATAATTAAAGTAATTGTTTACATATCAAAAGTATTTATTACAGAGGCGAATGATGCCTCTCAAAATAATAAAGTTCTCGCAGCGGTAAATAAACTAAGACAACGTGACGAAACCCACTTCATGAGCTTGACAGGGACTCCCGCTTAATCCTCCAAGCAGTCCTCCTCGTTGAAGTACTCCTCTAAATGATGATTGTTGATTGTAAGGTGAGTATATGAAATATTTCGCAAGTCACACAACAAATATGCAAGTGCACAGGATAACAAAGGATGGCATAATAGGACTCAAATTTTGCATAAACAACATTTGGTAAAGCATTTAAGACAGAAATAAAACATCAGTAATTAATCAATATTATCCAATGCTATACTATTCACCAAATGGTATAGGCCCAATCACTCCAACCAAGAGCTAACCTTGATTCATCCTTTAATACTCAAATTTTAATTAATATAAGACTAATCACAGAAAACGTTGCTAGGCTCGCTCTTAACCGTGGGCATGGCTATTCGAATAGTTTTACTCTGGCTAGAGATGTACCAATTTACCCACAAGACATAACTCCACAACACATCACTGTGCGTCTCGATACCACCACGGTATCTCGGAAAGGAATTGTGACAAGATTATCCATGTAACTCGCATAATAGGAGAGCCTCCCGCTGAACCTCCGGTCTTCGGTAGGGGTGATCAAGTACCTTCCCGCGAAACGGCTCGACGCCCGAAGCATGGTCTTATTGTCACTGCCATGTGTGAACTTATATCAGCCACAAACAGGCCCTAGTGCCTCCTATTGAACTTGGCACACTTCAAACTCCTGCTATCCCATTCTAACTTGTGGTTAGCATGAGTATTGCTTTGTAACAAGTAGTCCGTGAACCGGTCCTTAACTGTCACGAGCAACGCTAGCAACATTCACAACCCTGGTACTCGCAACCCACCATTTATCCATATTTTAGTGAATCATTAAATTAGCCTTGCACGACCACAGTCGTAAATGGAATCAACATTTCATGTGAAATAAATATTTAATCGAAGTTAACGTTACAACCCAGAAGTTATTCGATAATTTGCTAAGCATGGCTAAACAGAGTCCTAGAGGTAATCTAGCTAACCAATAAATAAAGCTAGCTAGTCAAATTATCTCATAGGTACAATATCCAGTAATCAAGTCAAAGGGCATAAACAAGGAGCGGCTTAGGGTTTTCCCTTTACCACATGACATTCCAAAATAAATGTAGAGTTGAAAGAAAATATAGCTTTAAACATAGGAACAATATGCTCAAAGGTATTGAGGAACCTGTGTGACTTTCTTTGCTGCTCCACAGAAACCTCGGAACTCTCCTCGAGAAACTGCGGCTCTTCTTAAACTTCGGCGGCTAAAAGTAATAAACAAAAATGAGCAAAACATATATCACACAGCCATGAAACAGTAAAATATTATATTTTTAACGGATAGATCTTGATTTTTAAGAAGAATTTGTAAGTTGAATCACCCCAAACGGAGTTCGGATGAATTAGTTATGAATTTTAGAAGTTTAAACCCCTTTTAAAAGCTTTAAAAGAATTAAACCGATTTATTGCGTCATTACTGAATTAATTTAATTCGGGAAAAGGCTTTATGACGTCATCAGAGAGAAAGAGAGCTCTTGGATGACCGGTGGGGCCCACTGGCAGCGAGAGGGAGGGGTTCTAGTCCACGGTGGACCGAGTCCACCGAGGTTCATAGGACGATCTGACAGTGTTTAGGCATTTTATGGGATCAGATCGGACGGCCGAAATTTATCCACGGTTTAAGATAGATCGGAGGGCTAAGATTTAATCTAACTTAGATCTAATGGCTATGGTTTGATCCAACAATCTAAGGGCCCAGATCTAATTGGGGAGATCCAACAGCTGAGATCTGTTCGGGATGTGGGACCCCGTTGCTGACCGAGCAGCTGACGCGGTGTCCACGTCGATGCCCGGTGGCTCAGCGGACGGCGGTGACGGCGGCAGCACTGGACCCGATGGTCGCCGTGATTGGCTGCGCGGCGGTGCGAGGCGAGGACGGGAATAGGTAGAGGAGATCGCGGCGGTTCTCACTGTGGGTAGATGGGTGGCAAACGACGACGAGAGGCGCCGGCGGCGAGCTCCAAGCGGTGGCGGTCTTCGGGTTCCCGACGGCAACAGCGCTTCGGCGATCTCCGGTGGTCCAGAGGCGGTGGCCAAGCTTCCTTGGGCTCCAATGAAGCTCACAGAGGCGACAGCGAGCGCTAGGGTGGATTGGAGCAGCGGTGACACGAGCCCGGGGCTCGGCGGCGACAACGGAGCGAGCTCGGGATGCGGAGAGGCGACTAGGGCTAGCTAGGGCTCAACCTTGTGCGCGGGACAGCTCCCAGGGGTCTAGGGCTTGCTATTTATAGCGGCGAGGTGGTGAGTCCAGCTCGGGTTTGGCGAGATACGCGGCAGAGGCGACTTAGGGATAAAATCCGAGTCGGGAAGCTTCAGGTCTCCTCAACTGAAGGCGATAGGGCTCCGGTTTCCTTGGGATAAAGTAGAGGAGGACCGGGGCTCCGTTTCCCCTCAAGCAATTGGACGAGATCGGGGCCGAGGCGCTCGGATTTCCTAGGATTTCGGCAGCGGTGCTCGGGGATGAACAGGACTTCCTGGCAAGAGGTTGATGACAAAGCCGACAGGTGGGGCCCACCTGTCAGCGAGGCGCGGGCGAAGTGGCGGCCACAGGCCATGGGCCGCGCGCGAGGGGGAGGTCGTTAAGTGCACAGTAACGGGCCGGATTCAGCCCATGCACAGGGAAGGGGGTTTTTAATTCCTTTTTCTTTTATTTTAATGCTGTAGACTTGTTTAATTCACCAAAAATACTTCCCTTAATCAAATAGATCCTAGAAAATTCTAGAAAATAGATGGTTAAGCGAAGAATTTTATAAAATTATTTCTAAGCCTATTTTGCTATAGATTTTCCTCTGTTTTTATTATTTTCACTCATTGAGGCTTTTAACTTAATTTCTAAAATTCCTTTTTCACAATTATTTTTATACAGGGATAATTTAGGGTGTTACAGAGACGGAAGGAAGGGGATAAATTTTCTACATTAGGAGGAGAGGGAGAGGCAGGAGGGGATGGGTGGAGAGCCGAGAGTGGAGGGAAGGGAGGGGACGTGTGGTGGATTTTTTTTATTTCTTAAACTTTTTAATTTTAAAAGTAAACCCTCCCAAAACTTATTTCTAAATCTAAACTTTTTGGCCATGCCAGCCCGGTTGGTGCAGCCAAATAATACTGTCACGCTAGTGCATGTGGCTCGGCAGTAGGTGCCATACAGGTGTTGGTGGGTGACCAAGCCTAGCTGTCAGTTCGGACGTGGATGTGCTTGCCATGCCAGGCGAGTTGGCATGGCAGCAGCCACGCCAGCTGCACTGGCGTGGCAAGATTTGATATGACCTTTGCTCCCCTTTCCATCTCATTTGATCCATTCACACACCACCGAGATTACAAGATAAAATTCCTTTCTCTTCCTCTAGGCAACAAGAAATCTTTTGGTTCTAGTGCAAAGTGTTATTGTCTTGTAGGATTGTTGTTTCTATAGTCCCGAAAGGTAAACAAGTATGTTTGCACATTTTGTTTCTAGTTGTTCATTTTGTTAGGGTTTACGATTCGTATTTTTTCGAAAGATTGAATGAAAATTGTAATGTAGTAGTAGTAGTAGATCAAATCGAATCGGGTTATATCGGAGTGAGTATTGGTATTGTTAGTGTGATTAGGTTTGGATTGAAGGTCCCTATGGAATATTTTTGTCTACATGTTGTATTTTTTGAAAGGTAGAATTGATTTAATACTTTTAGTATTCTGAGTAGTGGTGGAATATTTTATTTAATAGGCCGTAATGTTGTGGCAGTTTGTTGATTATGTTATATTCATATACATTTGTCATGTTTCATAGAATATTTTGATCGTGTAGTATAAGTTTTGAACACATTTTAAATGGATGCAAAGGGTTATATCCCTCATCAACAACCACCGGTTGGCGTTCCTCGTCCCATGTGTTGGTGCTACGACAAGTGCAAGTTTGCAATTAGCGATGTCGATTACACATACCGCCAAAGGTATTGGATGTGCCGTAACTATGCATACTCCCCAGAGAAGCCAAAGCCAAAAGGGAAAAAATGGAAAGTCGAAGAAACCGTTGGAGGTAATTTATGTGTTATTTTTTTCATCCTATTGTCCACATTTGTTGCTAATACGTTGTCATATATGAAGGTACCTAAGCCACCTCCACCTCTATGTGATTTTGTGGAGTGGATAGATATAGAGGTCTGTTCCAAAGACACAGAGGATCTTCGCAAGTCACAAGAATGGTATAGGGAGCGTCTTGAACAGATCTGGGCGGCAAAAGCTAGGTGGGAGGAAGAGCAGAAGAGGATTACGGAGAAAGAACGTAAGGAGAAGGAAGAGAGAGATGTTGAAAGGGAGAGGAAGCAAGAGAGGGCACAACACGTGTGTGAAACTGGGCAGGAGGCTGCGAGGAAGGGAAAGTATCCCTGATGTACCCAGTAGGCTGATGTCTTATCAAGTATCATTAAGGATATATTTAAATGGCAAAATTTGCTACAGGACACCCAAAATTCGTGTAATAGGCTGAGGGACACCATAAAATCGTGTCTCTGCTGTGGGACACCACAAAAATCGTGTAATTTACTGGAGGACACCGGAATGATTATTTTATAATTTTCGGGCAAAGAGTGGAAAGAGAATTTCAATAAAGAGAAGTTTGCCCCTAGTGCGCCGTGCCTAACCCGACTTAGGGTCTGGTTGGAACCAGACCCTAGCCACCCACAGTTGCTCCCCCCTGTGAAATCTCGATCCTCTGCAAAATCCCTAGACCCAAAGTAACAACTATCAAAATCAAATCGAGTCCAAAGTGGCAAGCTTAATCTGATCTGCGAGAGGGGAAGGGGACGAGCCAATCAACCTCTCTCCTCCTCCTCCTCGATCCAGATGGCCATGGAAGCATTGGTCCTCGTTGCATCTTCCTCCTCTCTGCTCATGCTCACATCGTGGAGATAGAGGCCGACGCCTATCGCAGGTGCAGCTGCAGGTCCCGGAGCAAATCCCCGTCTCGCTCTTCGCCTGAGCGCTGCGGCTTCTCCTCCCCGAGCTCTACCGACGGTTACTGGCAAATCTTGCGCCGTGGCTTCTGTCACGAGGGCGTGATGTTCGGTGGCACCGCTGGGTGGTGGCGAGGCGGAGCGAGATGCGGCGCCCAACTGGGGTGCTCTAGTGAGGCGGCTGGCCCTGGGCGCATTGGGGTGCGCCGTGCTAGGATGTGGCGCGACCATGGCTGCGGACGACTCATTCAAGGTGTCCAGCTTCGGGTTGAGTGTGGCGGCATCGCTGATGATCAGGATTTCGCAGGGGGGAGAAACTGTGGGTGGCTGGGGTCTGGTTCTAACCAGACCCAGAGTCAGGTTAGGCAGGGCACACCAGGGGCAAACTCATCTTTATTAAAATTCTCTCTCCACTCTTTGCCCGGAAATTATAAAATAATCACTTCAGTGTCCTCCAGCAAATTACACGATTTTTGTGGTGTCCCACAGTAGAGACATGATTTTGCAGTGTCCCCTAGCCAATTACTCGAATTTTGGGTGTCCTGTAACAAATTTTTGCCTCTATTCCCCTAAGGCATATAATATCGATAATTAGGGACATTGTTAGTTGATCATTAAACTTATTTATTTAGTTTGAATTGTATTGGCATTGCATGTATTTGCGATGGCCTAAAGTACTTATTTCGATTTATTTGCGATCATAGATTTGAATGATTGCTTGTGCCAACAGATGTAAAGGACAACTCACATAGTTCATAGTAGTTGCTTATCCCCGATAAGATAGTTAATACGATGAAGTGATTGACAATTGAATCAAAGTACTGTTTGTTACAAGGCAAACATAGAGCATAGTGTTTGATAGCGGACACATACACTACTGGTGTACGTCCGTAGAAGTTTATTCTCATGCTTCTTGCTGTCCACACCTCTAGAGCAGCTATCGGCCCCCTCTCTACAGTCGTACTTCATACTCCACCTTGGCTTGTATGTATTGGGTCATTGTTTCGGACTGTTGGATCCTGCCTTCATCCGAACGTGGTCTAACCATGTTGATCCCCTTTACGAATTGACATTTTCTTTCCTCTTCATGCTGAAAGTAATTTATTTCGATATGTAATAAACAAAATCTAGTGAATTTAGTGATTGATGTAAGATAAATATGACAAGCACTTATGACGAAGTCGTCATCCACAATGTTTGAATAGACAAAGAGTCTTTGCCCTAACGTACGTTGCCTTGCAGACTTTACCACCTGGCAACGATCTCCACACGCGCACTCTAGACACTCTCGCCATGTAGGGAGTCCTAAAGGATTGTTCCTCCAGTCTAAGCATTTAGCATCCATCCGTATTTCGCACTTCTGTTTTCTCCTCATGTATTTTGCTCTTGTTTCACTATGGGAAAACCGCCGTGTTCCATTGCTCTAGGGATTCTCCATATCGATCTATTCAATGAAGCCACAAATCCTTCGATATGTATGTCAACATAGAATGTATTAGTGGGCGAAGGAAGTTCAAAATTTGAACAACTAGAGAGATGTCATCCATGCCTCATCAATGTTTGGGCATCGGAATAATCTCCTTCCACAGATATCATCCCTTAAGATTGTCACAAGTTGGCATGGATCACCACATTCGCACAATGGACGGTCACACCATGGTGGAGTTAGGCCAATGAAAGGATCCCTTCTCCGGTCAGGAGTGGGCGACGAGAGATCGTCAACTCCTCCGCCCGATCATGGGGGGGGGGGGGGGGGCGATCTCCGGTAGCCCACGGGGGAGATGACATAGAATCTGCTAGTTGTTACCCTGAGCCAGTCTTGGGTTAGCTTGGGTGGGCCAAGGAAGGCCTCTAATGGTGGAAACTCAGAGGCAACTGTGCAGCCATATAGTTTTTTTGTGGAGGATTTCTTCCCGAGAGCTGAGACACCAGGGCTACATCAGTGGTTGTGGGTGAGGAAGGGAGAGTGTCTCCACCCAGAGATAGGGTTTCCAATAAGCAAAACTGAGATCGCCAGATTTGGGAGCTCGACGAGGCGGATCTAGAGGATCCCAGAGAAGCACACCCAAGTGGTGATGGAGAGACGCCCCCCTGCTTCCACAACGACAAGAGGCATGGCAAGCGAACAAGAGGAGAGAGATAGAGCAGGGAGAAGCATCTTCGTGGGGAGATCGTGGGGAAAGTAACTAGGAAAATTGAGGCCCGAACTCACAGGAAGAGGAGGAGAACTTGTGGAGATAGTTGCTGATGTAGAATCAGAGGAAGGATGGCGGAAAGCAAGAGGGATGGGGTCAAGGGCGCACATGGTAACCAGATCAACAGAGGCAGATCTAGGATTCAAGGCCCCAAATCCAAGAATTTCGCCCACAACATCAATAGCTGCAGAGGCAGATCCAAGATTAGAGGCCCCAAGGTCAAGAGTTTCTCCAAAGTTATCACCAACAAGGACCTCGTCAAGTTCAATTTCAAGCCCAGGATAGAGGGAGAAGGGATGGAGGCGCAGATCCACCAAGAGCTGGGGGTGTGAAACCTCTTAAATGTTCCAGATGCAATCAAGACAGCCACCATCAAGCGGCATGCAACAATCCTCCTCTTTGCTATGCTTGCCACCAAACTAGGCATATTTCTGCTCAGTGCCCTATGAATGTAGAGAGTTCTGAGAGAAGAGGTGTTCATTTAGTAGGTTTTGGCATACCAGGAAATGGTTTCTATAGCTTGCATGTTCCTGTTTCTGATAGAGAGATGTTTCAAGCTCCTGTAAGAGGTGTTTTGTCTATTTTAGAGGGGAGAACTAATGTGCCTGAGGTGGATGCTGAATTGAAAACTTTGTTTCCTAGAATTTCTTGGGATTGGAAAGTTAAGCAGTTAAATGATAGGGAGTACCTGGTAGCTTTCCCGTCTGATGAAGTTAGAGATCAGGTAGCTTTGTTTAAGAGCTTTGATTTTAAGAAAGATTTGGTGAAAACAAGTGTGAGCCCTACTAATATGACTAAGAAGCTATCAATAAGTTGATCTATGCCTGGGTGAAAATTCATGATATCCCCAAACTTGCTAGAACCCCTGAGGTTGTCAAAGATATTGCTGAATTGGCTGGAGAGTTTGAGGAGTTAGATGAACAGAGCTTGAGAAATGAGGGTCCTATAAGAGTTAAACTTGCTAGTAAAGATCCAAGAGAATTAGATTTCACTATGATTGTCTATATCAATAAATGTGGTTATAAGATTAGATGGGAGGCGGAGAATTTTCCTCCTAGACAAAGAGGTAATTCATCTTTCCTTCTGGTGATGGAAAGGATGATGAGGATGAAGATGACAAAGATGATAAGGAGGATGAGGGGAATAAGGAGGATGAGGAAGGGGATTAAGATCATATTTTTTCTGAGGGGAGTTAGGAGATGAAAGATCTTGTAGAATCTCTAAAACCAAAAGGTGGGTCTAAATCTGCTCCTCCTGCCCCTAAACAGAAATCTTATGCTGAGGTTGTCCAGTCTTGTTTGTCTCAAAGTGTTAATTCTAAAGCAAACACTATGAAGAAAGGAGGTGATATAGAGAAGAGTGATAATTCCAATATTTCTAAGTCCAGAGAAATTGTGATATGGTCTGAGAAGAGAGAGATGATACCTTGTCAAGAATCACAAGAGGAGAACCTACCTCTAAGTGCACATGGTGACCTAGACTTAAATGATCTAATGGATACAGATCTAGACAAGATGATGGGAGATATGGGGGAGTTTAACATTGGAGATGGGATCATGAATCTTCGACACAATAAGAGCTATAAGGAAGAAGAGGAGGACAGTGTTTCTCACAATGACTCTCAGTTAGAAAAAATACTTGGAGATTCAAGTGATAGCTAGTTAGAAGACCCTGCTGAAAAATGTGATATCCCAACTATATCTGATATTAAGAGATCTAGAGAGGAAGAAGATTTAGAAGAGGTGGATCAATTTAAAGAGGTGACTAAGAAAAGAGCAACTAAAGTGAGGAACTTTGGCCCAATGGTTGCTACCAGACAGAGCAAGAGACAAAAAAGAGCAAGATGTAGCAGTTCCTATTCCACTAAGAGCTGAACTTCTCACCCAAAAGAAGAACCTTGATAAAGAAGGTAATTCTAATAACCCTTTTACTATTTTTCAGCTTTTTGAATCTGAGGAGCTGTGTAAAATTGCTAATGCTTCTAATATCTGCTTAGGACAATCTCAACAGGAAATTAACACTAATATATAGTTGATTAGAGCTAAAGAAATGGTTCAAGGAAAAATTGCTAAAATTGAATGATTAAAGAACTTAGAGAAAAATAAAGGCTTTGGGGAGAAGAAATCTAGGTCAGATAATTCAAGCTTATCTTTAAATACTGAGGTAGAGTGTGTGCCTAAAAAGAGGTTGACTACTAGAAAGACTAGAAACAGGTGATTATTCTTTTCTAGAATATTAGGGGTATGGGTAGTAAGGCTAAAATAGGATAACCGAAAGAGATGGTTTGGAAATATAAAATAGATGTGATTTGTATTCAAGAGACTAAGATTAGGAGTTTCTCTTATACAGCTTTAAATTCTTTAGTTTCTTCCTGCTCTTTTGATTGGAGTTGGAAAGCTTCCAATGGGGCTTCTGGGGGTCTTCTCATTGGTTTTAATACTGATATCTTAGAGAGTTGTGATACTCATGCTAGTAGATTTTTTCTTAGTAAAGTTTTTAAAAATAAATCTGATGGTAAGATTTGGGAGCTGATTAATGTCTATGGCACAGTCCTTGATAATTTGAAAGATGATTTCCTCACTGAACTTACTTTTCATCTTGAGTCTGATGAGAGAGCTTTAATTATTGGAGGTGATTTTAATCTATACAAAAATAGTGAGGAGAAATCTAATAATAACCTTGACTTTAGAAGGATGGACCTTTTCAATAATTTTATTGCCCAACAGGATTTAAGAGAGTTGTTGAGAGGTGGAACTAAGTTTACCTGGACTAATATATAAGATAATCGTGTGAGAGTGGTTCTAGATAGAGTCCTTATGAATGAAAATTGGAAGAATACGTTCCCTTTGGCCACCTTGAATTCTGTTCTTAGGGTTGATTCTGATCACACTCCTTTAATTTTAAATTCTGGAGAGCTAAAGAGATGCACCTCAAATTTGTTTAGATTTGAAACAGCCTGGTTTTTAGTGGAGGGTTTCTATGATTTGGTTAAGAGCAAGTTGTTATGAAGAGATAGTGGTTATATTTTAGACTTTTGGAACAAGAATCTCTAGGCTAAGAAGAATTTTAAGAGGTTGGAGCGGGAATAATAAGAGAGCTCAGAGAGTTATTAAACAAAAACTTATTGATAGGTTAGAATGGATTGACTCCCAAACTGAGTGTGAAGAAGGAGATTCAGAGTTATGAAAAGAAAGATACTCTATTGAGGAAGAGCTGGAAGTTTTATATGAGATGGAAGAGTCTTATTGGCAGCAGAGATGTGGAGAGCAATGGATTCTGAAAGGAACTAAAAATTCCTCTTATTTCCAAAAGATTGCTAATAGGAGGAGAAGAAAATGTACCATTTTTCCCTTGAGAATGAAGGAGAGGTTATTACAGATATGAAGAGCTGAGAAGGCATGTAGTTAAGTTCTATAAAGATCTGTTTAGAGCTGATCCTCCTTCTTCCTTTCATCTTGCGGAGGGAGCCTGGGATGGCTCCTATAAACTAGATGAGGTGGACATTGAAGAGTTATCAAAACTTTTTAGCACGAATGAGTTGGGTATAGTTATTAAGGAGGCAAAAGCTAATACTAACCCTGGTCCTAATGGATTTCCAATTTAGTTCTACAAAACCTTTTGGAATGATCTGAAGAATGATTTCTTTGAGATGATTATCCTCTTACGCAAGGGAGAACTTGATCTGAAGAGACTTAACTATGGTATGATCACTTTAATCCCAAATATTTTTAATCCAAATAATATTAGGCAATACAGACCTATTAGTGTGTTGAATGAGTGTGTTAAGTTGATCAGTAAAATAGTTACTAATAGACTTATGAAGGTAGCCAACAAAATTATTTCTCCAACCCAAACTGCTTTTATTCCTGGTAGAAACATTTTGAAGGAATGTGTGATTGTTCATGAGGTGCTTCATGATTTAAAATCTAAGAATGAAAAAGGGGTGATTTGGAAGATAGACTTTGAAAAAACTTATGATAGAGTTAGATGGGAATTCTTATTTGAAGTTTTAGATAGGAAAGGTTTTCCTGATGCCTGTAAGGAGTGGATAAAATCTTGTATTGTGGGTAGCAAAGTTTGTGTTAATGTCAATGGTCAAAGAAGTGAATTTTTTTCAAAATTTTTTCAAAATTTTTAGAGGTTTAAGGCAAGGGGATCCTCTCTCCCCTATTCTTTTCAATCTGGTTAGTGATGCTCTAGCAGTTATTTTCAATAGTGCTTAAAATGTTGGCTTTCTTTCTGGGTTAGTTCCCCATTTGGTCACGGGGGGTTATCTCATTTACAATATGCAGATGATACTGTGTTTTTGTTCCTTATAATGATAAAGAGATAGCAATTACTAATTTTTTGTTGTATTGTTTTGAGGAGTTACATACACCGATTAATTAAGGGTAGAGATCACCTTCAAGGGTATCAACTTCAGTGTTTAGCCCCTATAGCTGCCCATCATATCAACTTTTTCTTAATTGTTGCACCATATGGATATCATGCTGATGTGGCTGGGTACCCGATCTTCTGATAGGTTTGATTTGGTGACGTGAAGATGTTCACGTTTTGAGGCTTCCGATCAGCGATCATCACCTCACAACCGCTACATCTACACTTCTAATTATTATCAACTACGTTCTTATATAGTCGACCTCACCACGAAGGTTTTATCCCTGTAAGCAATCGAAGAAACTCACAAGAACAAGGAAGAACGCAATCTAAATTGTAGATGAATAATTTAACACTCGAAATTGGGGTTCCACAAACCGGACTTTATCAACGGCGAAACTACGGCATCTGGCGGTAGACTAATCTAAGTAAAACCCGACTCTAAACGACGACGACTACTAAATATATATGAGTTGGGACGTCCTAGGTTTAACCCTAGAATGCACACCTCTTGGGTTTAGCCCACGACACAATTACAAGGCCTAAGGCCCAAAACAAACTTGGATTGGAAGAGGTACGTATCTTGTTTCGATGATTCCGAACAGCTCAGGAAAAATTTTGACGTGGGACCAAAACCATCTAAAAGTAGACTACATAAACTTTCCAACAAGTACTCATGGGCCCCGAAAGTCCTTCTGGATCAGTGACTAGGTCCGTTTAAAGTTGATGTTGTCAGGAGGCCTGAATCCGAATCCAAAACGTACAGAACTTCATCTCTTGTCTTCTATGGACCAAAAGTAACGTGATGATGTAAGAGTAAACTTAGATAAGGTCTTGGTTTAGTCCACAATCAACTTCTTTTATCATCCATGCGTTACTTGCGCTTGGTCTCTTTCCCTTTACCCAAGCAAGTATCTCTGCAAACGAGAACATACAAAACTCATGGTGCAGTAACAGTTGTTCAAATATATAACACGTAAATCTTACGTAGAAAACATGCACTTTTGGTTGATGAATGTATAAGGTAGCTATGGTCATATCCGAGCTAGGGATGTCCTCATCACATGCTATGCATGCCTTTCTCTCCTTTCATTTTAACTATTCTCTCTTTTCCTATTTAATTTAATTATTTAGCTGTAGCATATATCTTCTTACTAGCCTTTATTTAATTATTTCATGGAAAGTGACCTATGTACAACTCAATTTAACCTTGAGAAAATAAGAACATGCATGTTATTTGTTCTTGAATCTCGAACCTTTATGACTTTATCTAAAAATGCAAATTAAGCATTATTAAGCCCTCATCCAAAAAAAATCTTGAGCCCTGGTGTTTTTGCCCACGAATGTTACAGGAATATTAAACATATTTTCCTGCCAACCACGTGCACACAGGCCAAGTATATGTAAAAAATAATAATAAAGGAAATAGTTGAAAAGATTATGCATTACGCAAATTACAGTTAAATAGTAGATTATATATAACAGCTTGGTCTCAAACTCTTGCACTAAAAAAATTATGAAACATAACACCAGACTAATTCTTGTATACAAATTAACATTGTGAAATAAGGGAGTAGTCTCATTCACTTTTTCATTTTTTTTTCTTGAAAGGGAATCTCGGTTAGTTTTAATGTTGGAAAATGTTGAAAAAGGTATACATGAATAAAACAGCTCCGTCCTAGTTTGACATTTTAACAGCATTTCATTTCGAAGAGACAGAATGATAGATGGAAAGAAAGAAAGTAACATATATAAACAAGGACCACAACACCTCCCTAAACCACTACACCACCCCAGTTGGTTTTGAGCCAAATGGGAATCGTTGACAATTGATATATGCATCTGATCCCAAGGCAGGGCACCTGAATGAATGCCTAATATTATCATCTTTTTTTCACGTTAATGTAATATACCCTAGAGATACTCATAGACATAATTGTATCATATACTATGTTTATAAATATATAAATAAAATATTCCTTGAGATACATAACTCATTATTGATCAATGAGTATATGAATTATTCATGAGACTCTTTATATGATATATTACTATTTTTAAATAATCCTTGTTTATATATATCATACGTGGAACGGATATCATTCTAAGATCAGCATATGTATTGATTAATAATTATGTTTCATGGATCATAATATGAAGATACCAAATCTATAATATGGATAATGTTAGAGAACATGTTGTTGGATAGACCCAACCAAAGACACTGCAAAAGCTATATATGATGTGCCATCAGTTGATCTCAAGTAGTGTTGGTGTAGAACCCTTATACTTGATATTGTTATTATTCCTAACATGTGTAGTGGCTTACTTTGGGGCTGCCAAATGTTACTCTGTAACTAGGTTGTTATAAAAGTAGTTTATAGATTGCTATGAAACATGTAGTGAGATGTAAATAATCAAGATGAGATTTGCCCTCCTAGTTAATGGGAGAGATATCTCCAGCCCCCTCGATGTAATGGACTATAGAAGTGCATGGCCATGCCGAGTGATTGAGGAGTCAATCACGAGTTGAATAATCCATCACATGATCAAGTGAATGATTGAACAATTAAAATGATGGCACATATCTCACCTTGAGCTTAATCGATATCGTGTGACAAAAAGATTCATTCATGTATGCACTATAGGTTCAGCCGATATAATCTTTCTGTACACTCAGAGGATCGATATACCTTGCTAGAGACCACTATTGATACATGAACCAAAAAGTTGTTTTCGGGTTGCAACTGAGTGTCCATAAACCCATGGAGTTGCATACTTAACGAGTTGGAACGAAGTGTTTGGATAGAGATCCAAACACAGCTCAGTTTGGATAGTAATCCGAGTAGAATTCCTAATGGACCTACCAGGCCTAGTTAGAAGCTCTATATGTTCAAGAGCGAGGGGTGCTAGAAGGACACACTTGCATGATAAAACCGTAGCCGTACCTCTCCCCACAAGCAAAACCCTAGCCATTTGTGGGCGCTAGCACTTCCACGCACGACGTTCGACCCCTGGTCGGCGTGGAACGTGGGAAGGCGATCGCGCGAGGATGAGATGCTCATGCAACGATGAAATAATCGGATTGCTGAGATTGACTACTTCCTCTACATCGGCATGTGCTTTGTCTGATGGGGCAACTCTGACTCTGCTTTCGGTACTCTGTACATTAAGTGGTAACTATCCATGATCCTTTACTCGCATGGTTTTCTGGTTTATGCTGTAGAAAATTTTATTTTGTGCTATCGTAATATATCCGTATTCGTACATTTTGTTCCTTTCAAGATAATGATTTCATGCTCATTTGACCTTGAACTATATCCCTGTTCTTTGAACAACTGACATCGGCTCTATTCAATTTAAACTATGACCACAATTGCGTTCAAGTATTTACGGTCATACAACTTTCATTCATCAAAATCTAGTAATTAAAAGTAACTTATGATTAAAGTGAGATGAAAAATATTCAACGGTCAGTTATTCAAGAAGAGAGGGAGTATCTCCTTACAACTTTCCCCACATCTCTTAACATTTTGTTTGGGAGTTCGATTCCCCGTGAGGATCCTAGACCAATCCTGACCAACCCAAATCATCTTTCTAGAAATTGGGCCAAGAATTCAGACGGAATTGATCCTCTTAATTGAGCCCTGAAATAGTATGAGAAGCCAGAGACAAGGCGATCAACAGGTGTACCAGCCCAAACTAGATTGTACGGCCGAAATTAATTGTCTTTTTAAGTTGTAGCCCTGTCTGCTTCTTGGTCCGATCTAAACTTTTGCTGAACGATTCAGTTTAAATTCCAGAAGCGCGACTATTATTCTATTTTAATATCAGGTATTTAGTGTAGTACTCACTTCAGAGAACTGCAAGAATTCGAGAAGAACAATTTAAGCAGATAAGAAACAAGTACTATCTCCGTACAGAAATATAAGCATTCTTAGCTATGAATCTGGAGAACTACTGTTGGATGGAGGTAGTAGTAGAATTCATATTGTAATGAATGGTCTGATGTATATTTGCTGACATGTTGTTCAGGAGACAATTGATAACCATCTAATGAATGTTTTGATGTCTGAAGATAGTTCAGGTTCACATCAATAACATTTGTATGTATGGCCAGAAGGAGTATTCGACAAATAATCATTTGAGAGGTGCAGGCTGTTGGCAATGTTGGTTGTTTTATCGGCTTAGAGATAAGATAAGAGATAGAATCCGTGATCGGTGGATTCAACCGATTCTCCTAAACCGAAAAGAAAACCCCTGAGCCCCACTAGTGCACATATAAAAGAAAATTTGGAGAAGAACGGGACGTTGTTCGCTCTCTGAAAACAAAAACCCTAACTATTGTGCCCGATCCACAAAACACGCTAGAAGAGATTTGTGAGGTCCTTCTACGTCTCAACACCGGCGACCAAGATCAAATAAGCCGACGTCGGTACACATACAGAGAAGCATCAAGAAGAAGAGAAAACAGAGAAGAAAAAATCGAGATGGCTTTACAAGCAAGTCAGTGATTAGAATTAATTTTCCGCATAGGTGATTGAACTTCTAAGGGAATTAAACTCAGTTAATCAATTCTATTCAACACTGTAATTTTAATTTCTCCAACAGGCAAATCATGCTAGTCCAGGCGTGGTCCTAAGCTCCCGTTGGTGTAGCACGCATGGTGGGACCACAAATACTGATTTGGTTAATACTTCACATATATAGTATCTAAAGGTTTCTTTCCTAATTAATTGCATTTGCGGTATATGAACTTACATGTGGATGCAACGTAATACACAAACTTGTAAAAAACTCATTTCGGTGCATGAGTTTATCTAGTGCATGTAAACCAAGTCCAAAAGACACAACAAGTAATCAAGCTGAGTTAGATGTTGAATAGTATGTCGGACGCACCTGTGAGCAGCGTATGAGACATGTTATGTGTTCAAATAACCTCCATCCATGGTATTTATTTAGTTCTTCTATTGTTTTCTATCCACTGCATCTATCCTTTGTATTTTATATTTCTTCTCTATACAATCTGCAACGCCCCGGTTTCTGGGCCATTAAAAACTATTTTAATAAAAACCCTAATTTCAAAATTTTTGGTCTTTTGTGTGTACTTAAGGATTAAGTGCTATAGATCTCAAATCAAAACCTCCTTGAGACCCTGAAACCTCGAATCCAAAATTCTCTCTGATTATCAAGACTCGAATTTTGCAATTCGACTGTCTCTCCCTAAATTTCCTCAGAAAAATTCAAATCCAATATCCCTTTGAATTTCCTTTGAGACCCTTCCTAAATCCTCAATAAAAAATTTCTATCAAATATCGAGAATCGAATTTTGTAAATCCTATATATATATATATATATATATATATATATAGAGAGAGAGAGAGAGATGGGCTACTATGCGGCATGCCGCACGGCGCCCTCCGTGCGGCACACCCCGGGCCGTCGGATGGACGCGATCGACGGTCCCCGGGCATTCCCGCGCCCCGCCCGGGACCGAGCCTGTGCGTCCCGGGACCGGGGGCGCGACCCGGGGCCGAGAATGCCCGGGACCGTCGATCGCGCCCATCCGACGGCTCGGGCCGTGCCGCACGGAGGGCGTCGTGCGGCATGCCGCACAGTAGCCCATATATATATATATATATATATATATATATATATATATATATATATATATATATATATATATATATATATCGCAGTCCTAATTAAAAGCCTTTTGTAGAACTCCTGAAAATCTTGTACACCCAAATACCAAAACCCTCTAAAATCACAAGAATTAAGTTTAAATTTAAATATCCCTTCCAAACCCTCCAAAAATGATTCCTCAAATAAAACTCCCGGACGAGTTCCAAATATTTGAAATATCCTTTTGAAAAACCTTCCCTGGCCTCCTATTAAATGCCCACTAAAATTCCCACCTCTAAGTCCCTCTTGTTTTCCCAAAATTCAAATATCCAAAATAAAATCCGACCCCTTAGAGTTCATTATCTTTTCCATCCAAAATCCCCATCCATTTTCTTCCACATATATATATATATATATATATATATATATATATATATATATATATATATATATATATATATATATATATATATATATATATATATATGCTCAAATCCAAATCTCAGGAACACCTCCCAAATATTCCCCAATTCTCTAGGAGTCAAACTCCTAAAATTAAAGTCAAAACCGAATTCAAAATTATCAAAATACCCTTTTCAAAAATTTCCCTGGAAATTATCAAACTCCACTGTATCTCTTGGGCCACCCCATCCCTCTATCTCCCCTCGGCCTGCTTGCCCTCCATTCTTCTCTTTGTTTCTGGCCCAGTACCCACAGCCCACCTTCCTCCTTCCTTTCCTTGGCCCACGGCCCGAACACGCCAGCGCACCAGGCTACCAGCCCGTACCGCTCGCCACCCGTCCGCAAGCCTGCAAGCAAGCGCTCGCCACTCTGCCAGCCTCGCTGACCGCATGGGCCCACCAGTCAGCCGTGTGACGCACGCCCACACGCTGGCTGACAAACAGCCGTCTTCCTCCTTCGCCTCCCACGACACGCATGTCACATGTTTGACAAAACGCCGCTGAGACAAAAAAATCATCCCTAACCCAAAATATCTTCACCTCCCGTCAACTCCCCACGTGCGGCCATGCCACCAAGTAATCCACACCTCACCACGCCATGGCCGCACTCCCCTCGCGTCGCGTCACCGGCATCACGCTACTCCTCGCTGTAGCCACCACCCTTGTCTGGTGTCGTCTAGCGCCACGCCCGCGTCTATAAATCCCAGCCCCGCCGCGCCATGGTTTGTCCCAAAACCGAGCTCGAGCTCCCCGCTTCGCCGCTGTAAATACCCCTCCCCAGTAAGCTCTCCCTCCTGTTCTTTCCTTTAAACCTGAGCCGCCGCACCCAAGGCGTCTCCAATCCCGCCTTACCCGAGCCCCATCGCCGGCGCCTGCATCCCGCCGCCACCGTGCACCATCTTCTCCCACCGCCACTCTCTGTCTCGCACTAATAGCCACCAAAGACCCAGGGATGCCTAATCCAAGCCGCTCAACATTTTTCCCTTCTCCTCCGCTCCCCGTGGCCCTATTCCCCTTCCTCCGGCGAGCCACCGCTCGCCGAATCCTCCCCGGCCGCCGATGGCCATCGATCCCCTTCGACGGCCCTCTCTTTTCCTTGCTCTCCGACGTGCCCAGCCAAGTCAACTGTCGGGCCCCACCTCGCTCCCCAAACCGGTGACCGACAAGTAGGGCCACGCCATAAGTGCACAGTAACCGCGAGATTAGTCTCCTAACCCCTCTGACCTGTGGGCCCGCACACTAATACTAATCCATTTCCAACCCGATGACATGTAGACCCACACACTTAATCCTCCCCGGGTCCATGGCATGTGGGTCCGACTATTTAGTCTCTCCCCCTTCACTTACACATGGGCCCGAGACAGAAAGAGATATGTGACATTTACATGTGGCACCACCCTGCCAGTCCATCTGCCTCTTCCTCTCTCATGTCCCACTTACATGTGGGCCCCACTCCTCCTTCATTCTTCCTCAATGACATGAGCGCCCTCTGTAATGACTGTATTTTTTTATCTTGTGCAAAACTATTTTAATAAAAAGCTAGATTCAAAAATTTGGCTCTTTAATCAATTTGGAATTTTGTGCCATGGGTGATCTCAAGAAAATTTTCAAAAATATTTAAAACAGCCCTAGAATCCTCTGCAGAACTCACCCAAATTTTTACAGAATTTTCAAACTCTATTTGAATCAATTTCCAAATTCAAAACCTTCAAAAACTATTCAAATCATTCTCTGGAAAATAATAAAGACTCCTATGCAAGCCGGGCCAACCTCCTCCCTTTCTCAGCCCATCCCTGTGCCCCCTCTGCGCGGCCTGCTCGGCCCACCTGCCAGCCCTTCTGACTCTCTCTACACCACACTGACAAGCTGGCCCCACGTGACAACCTCTGCCTTCCCTCTCTCTCCTGTAGCACCCGGTCCCACATGTCAGTCTCTTTTCTTTCTCCTGACCCGAGGGCCTCACCTGTCAGCCTCTGACCCCTTTTCTATTCTTTTCTTCCTTTTCTTTTCTAAGATAATTTTTAATCCTTTTATTTTCAGAAAATTAATCCAAACTTTGAAAATTCATAACTTTTAAACCGTAGCTCCGTTAGAGCCCATTCAACTCTCAAAATTTTTCTAAAATTGAGATCTACATATTGGCACTATTAGTTGTATAAAATAGGTCATGATTCTTGGTGTTTTGCGTGTTTTCTTTTGCGACGCTTAGAGGCCACTCCCGAGGAGTCGCTGGAAGAAGATTTGGTCGAAAACCCGCAGGACCTTGAGCAAGGCAAGTCACCCTTGACCATGTTGGACCCACGATTTAAAATTTATTTTAATTTCCAACACTTGCATAATTAGGAACACGACTTTAGCGGTCGCGATTCGTAATCGAATCCGTCCGGCTCAACCTAATTGCTGCATTTGACCCTGCCTTGGATAAATTGATGACTTGATCTTTGTAACCCCGTCATCTTGATGTTCGTACTTGTGTACGGATGTCAATGACCCCCTTTATCTAAACTAAAATATGACGATGGGAAAATCAGGGTTTTAGAATAATTTAAAAAGTCCTCGACAACCTTGGTCGAGAGTTTGAGAAATAAAATGGTTTTACAAAACTTGGTCATGTGTCGTCGCTGCCTGTGTGGCTCCGACTTCTCCAGACTTTTAAGAACCATTTCCTTGAGGAATTGCACTGAACATATAGCAGTGCGACCACACGGGTGGAATAGGACACCCCTAGCCAAGTAATTAGTGTTCCCAGGATGGTTTTCGGTTGCTAATAAATATGGGACCGGCTGGATGCCAAGAGGGCGATATACCCCCGTCCCTAAGTACAAGAAATGAGTTCCTGGTACTTGGTTGAGTGTGAGCACCCATTTATAGGGCAACGTGCTATCCTGGGAAGGCTTTGGAAAGGTCTTGTCGCGAACCTCCCCGCTTGGCCAGTGTGGGAGTAAGCTTGCGTTGTGTGGGAAAAACGTACACCCTTTGTAAATGATTGTTATGAACTGTTCGAACAGCCGTGCCCACGGTTATGGGCGAATGTAAAGTGATTCCTCTAGCGTAGACTTTCTTTTATAAATATCTGTGCGATTGTTTTGCAAATTGGGAATCGTTACCAGAATCAGTCTGTGTGACTGATGGATGGCCTGTGTGGCCTGAAACAGGCCTATGTGACCCGGAGTGTTGGATGACACCGGAGTTGGGTTGTTTGAGTTAAGAGGCAAGTTTTGAGATAAAGAGAATGCACCTAAATAAAGGTACCAGGGAAGGGTACGCTCCGAATCGGAAATTGTGACAAGTCTCAGACTTGTGGAATGGGTCGAGACGCGAGTCTCTTCCCGACTAACTTAATTGTGGTGAGTTGTTGCAAAGCAACTCACGGAATGGATTGAAGCGCGAGCTTCTTTCCGACAACTTAAAGAGCACACTTAGCATTTTAAATCACAAAACCTTTGAAAACCCCTTTGCGAAAATAGCCCTAACCTTCCTTGCTAATCCTTGCATGCCACATACTTCCGTGACTTGCTGAGTACCCCGTGTACTCACTCTTGCTTTTTTCCCCTCAGAAGTCTATGAAGATGAAGACCCTACCCTCAGCCAGTTCTACCAAGATCAAGCCGAGTACGAAGAGTTCTAGGGTTTCGGTCTAGGTCCCCAAGCTGTTGCTTGTGGGTATAAGTCTACCCGTGTATTTTCTGCTGCCGACTTTTGTAATGTATCGTTGCATGTCTCGGGTTCTGTCCGAGTCTGCAACTTATGTAAGGACTATGTTCAATAAATAAAGCAGGTTTGGCTGTGATCCACCGATGTCCTGTATGTGACAGCTAGTCTCCTAGGACTGGTATAGGTATTACAGGTAACAACGTTCCTCATCTGCTGACCTGTACGGGTTGGCGGGAGAGGGACGTTACAGAGGTGGTATCAGAGCTAGGTTTGGCCCCTAGGAACGAAACCCCCACGTTAGGAAGGCCCTAAGGACGATACGTTCTGAAAACTAATTGCGAAAACTTAAGACTTTCTTACTCCTCCCCTTTCCTTAGCAAAGTTTTGAAAAATTTTGACTAACTCTCTTCTTGTTTTCAATTTGTAGATGGACGCTAGCAACACTCACCTCTCCTATGGTGAAGGTTAGGGAGGCTTCATCGAGATTCTCCGAGACTTGGCTCACTTCCTCGGATACTCCCCTCCTCAGTTCGCTGGTTTTACCGTAGCCAATGTACCTCCTCGTTGCCGCCTTACCCTCTGCCTCTACCCCCTTCGTCCCGAGTTACGCCGCCACCGTTTGGTGATGGTGAGGCCTACACTCCAGCTCGCCTATCAGGACGTGGCCTTTGCAGCCATTCGCCGTCTTTGCGACTAGTACTACCCTCGCCTTGATTCCTCCCGTTTTCGCCTTCTTCCCCACCGAGTTAGTGGATCCTCCACTAGCATCTACCCTAGCACCTGTCGTGAGCCATCTCCTTCCTTGACTCGTTTTGTCGAGATGACCACCGCCATGGACCAGCAATACCGTCAACTCTTAGAGGCATACCGCAGCCTCGAGAGGCACTACCACTCCCTCCGCGACTACATCCCTCCATCCCCACACACCCTGACTTCCGCCCACACTACCGACTTTACTGCACCCACTGAGGGACATGCCACCAGTTCCCAGGGTTCCTTCCCGACTCCACCTTCCTTACCTCGTCGCCGACGTCACCTGACCGCGCGCGAGTACCTTGCGTAGCTTACTCCCCGCCCAGCTGACACTTCAGCAGACATTCCCACACCAGCCCCAGCTCCCATTCCTGCCGTTCCTCTGACAGCTACTCCTACCCTTCCTGTCCCGTCCGAGGAGGAGGATCCTTCCGAGCGCGTGATGATTGAGAGCGAGGAGCAGGAGTAGAGCAGCAGCAGTGCAGGGCAGCAGGATGTATATAGTGGACGTCGGACCTTTTGTATCGTCGCCAACTCATTAGGAGTCGTGGCGAGTAGTGTGTGTGTGTGTCATGTATGGTAGTCCGTATCTTGTATGGTGTGCGTCCAATCTATGTGACTTGGCCACCCCTCTTATATATAAATAAAGTATCTATGTTTTAAAAAAAACCCGTTTGTGCTTGTGTGCCTCTTTCTTCCTCTCTTTACTCCTTCCCTCATTATTCTCTTCTCTCTCTTCCATAGATGGCTCGCCTCAACCAACGTCAAAGGCGCACCCCAGCCCGTTACGGTTATGAGGATGACCAAGTGCCAGTTCAGAACCAAGAGAATAGCCCACAAGATTAGGAACACGGGTCTGAAAACAACACACCTCCTCACCTTGACCCAGTCCAGCAAGATTTACCTCCACCACCACCTCTAAACATAGATCCACAACAAATCCTAGCCATTCCAACCCAAATCCTGCAGGGCATAGCTCAGAGTATAGCCATGCTCCAACAAAATCCCCAGCAAGCCCCACAAGCTCCACAGAATGGAAGGGCTAAACTCACAGAGTTCCTTCGATCCCGTCCTCGGGAATTCTCCCAGACTGTTGAGCCAATAGAAGCCGATGATTGGCTCAAGGATGTAGAACGGAAGCTCAACCTAATCTAGTGCACCCCCATAGAGAAGAGGCTGTTCGCGGCACACCAACTGAGAGGACCTGTCGCAGATTGGTGGGATAACTATTGCACCGCCCATGAAGACTCCTCGACCGTTACATGGGATGAATTCGTAACCGCCTTTCGGGCAACCTATGTTCCCGAAAGCGTTATTGACATAAAGAGAGTAGAGTTCGAGCAACTCAAACAAGGATCCTCAAGCATAAATGAGTACTTGAGCCGCTTCAATAAATTGTCTCGGTACGCTACCGAAGAAGTGAATACGGATAAGAAGAAAATCTGATGCTTCCTTAAGGGCATGAACGTGGGAATACGGATTCAGCTTATAAGTCACGATTTCCCAACGTTCTAGCAAATGATTAACAAGGCCTTAATGGTAGAAGACACCCGCAAGGAAGTCAACGACTACCGGAAGAGGAAGATGACTCATTTCGGATATAGCCCTCGTGGTGGGCAACGACCAAGAATAGCTCCATTAACCCAGTACCGTCCGGCTATCCCGCAATATAGCCGACCCACTGGAAGCACACCCCACCCACCAATGCCACCACAACCTCGACCCAGTGGTTTCACCTCGGGCTCTAGGGGAAGTAACCCTGCCCCAACCAGTACTCAGCCAAGAAACCCTACCAATCTTACTGAGATAAAATGCTACAACTGTCACGACTACAGGCATTTCGCCAGGGACTGCCCCAAGAGCAAGGAGTCTGCTGCACCAACAAGATCCAACATCAGCACTGCAAGAGCCCTTGCACCCGCACCAGGAAGGACTGCTCCACAAGCCAGCAGACAAGCTTCGCGTACAACTCCAACCTTTGGAAGGGGCAGAGTGAACCACATCCAGGCAGACACAACTCAAGAAGCCCTAGACGTGGTTATGGGTACGTTTCTCCTTAACTCCGTACCCGCAGTTGTTTTGTTTGATTCGGGAGCTTCCCATCCGTTCATCTCTCGGGCTTTGGTGAACAAAAATGGTTGGGAAACCCGGGACTTGAGGGTACCGACGATCGTACACTCCCCAGAAAGAGAGATAAGGTCAGATCTATCGTGCCCAAAAGTAACCCTAGAAATAGAAGGGGTTCAATTCCTAGCCAGCCCCATCATCCTAGAATCCAAGAACTAGACCTGATCCTAGGAATGGACTGGTTGGCTAAACACCAAGGATGAATAGACTGTGACAATAAAACCATAACCCTCCAAGGACCCGATGGACAAGAAGTGAAGTTCACCCCTTCAAAAACCCAAAAGACCCGACCAATCCTGACTAGCCTTCAAGCTACTAGCTTGGAGAATGTGCCAGTCGTAAGTGAGTACCCCGATGTATCCCCTGAAGAACTCCCTGGAATGTCACCAGATCGGGAAATAGAATTTTCCATTGAATTGGCACCAGGAACTGCACCCATATCCAAGCGACCATACCGTATGGCCACAAATGAGCTAGCCGAAGTTAAGAAGCAAATAGAAGAATTAGAGGCTAAAGGGTTCGTCAGACCCAGCACATCCCCATGGGGAGCCCCAGTGCTCCTGGTCAAGAAAAAGGATGGAACTCAACGGATGTGCGTAGACTATCGAGCCTTAAACGAGGTAACCATAAAGAACAAGTACCCATTGCCTCGGATCGACGACCTGTTTGATCAACTCAAAGGAGCTGCTGTGTTCTCTAAAATAAACTTGAGAACCGGATACCACCAATTGAAGATTAGGCCACAAGATATACCCAAAACTGCCTTCTCCACCAAGTATGGCCTGTATGAGTATACGGTGATGTCGTTCGGACTCACCAATGCCCTAGCATACTTCATGAACCTAATGAATAAGATATTCATGGAGTACCTCAACAAGTTCGTCGTGGTGTTTATAGATGATATCCTCATCTACTCCAAGGACAAGCAAGAACATGCTAAGCACCTGAGGTTGGTCCTAGGGAAATTAAGAGAACACCAGTTATATGCCAAGTTCTCGAAATGCGAGTTCTGGCTGAATCGAGTGGCTTTTCTAGGACATGTCATCTCAGCCCAAGGAGTAGAAGTGGACCCAAGTAAGATTGAGACTGTCCTTGCTTGGAAATCCCCCGCCTCGGTCACCAAAATCAGAAGCTTCTTAGGCCTAGCTGGATATTACCGAAGATTCATCGAAGGATTCTCTAAGATAGCGAGGCCTATGACCGAGTTATTAAAGAAGGAAAGGAAGTTTGAATGGACGGAAGCTTGCGAGAAAAGCTTCCAAGAACTAAAAAGAAGATTGACCACTGCTCCGATCCTAACCTTGCCTGACATCCGGAAGAACTTTGAAATATATTGTGATGCCTCTCGGCAAGGACTCGGATGCGTATTAATGCAAGAAGGAAAAGTAGTAGCCTATGCCTCTAGACAGTTGCGGTCGCACGAGATGAACTATCCGACCCATGACTTGGAACTTGCCACCGTAATTCATGCCCTAAAAATATGGAGGCGCTACCTGATCGGCAATCGGTGTGAAGTATACACCAACCATAAGAGTCTAAAATATATCTTCACCTAGACTGAGCTCAACTTACGGCAAAGAAGATGGTTGGAACTATTAAAGGATTATGACCTTGGAATACACTATCACCCCGGAAAGGCCAATGTAGTGGCCGATGCCCTAAGTCGGAAGAGCTATTGCAACCCCGCCTTGGCGCTACCACCTTGGCCAGAATTGTGCCGCGAACTCAGGAAATTCTGACTGACCATGGTAAACCAAGGAACCCTCGCCACTCTGGTAGTACAACCTACCCTGGAAAGTCTGATTCGAGAAGCTCAGAAAGGAGATAAAGAAATCAAGATCATTAAGGAGAAGATATCCAAAGACCAGGCCCCTGGATTCTCGATAGATGAACAAGGAACCCTATGGAGCAAAAAGAGAATATGTGTACCCGACAACAAGGAACTAAGAAATCTTATTCTCAAGGAAGCCCACGAATCCGCGTACTCCATACATCCTGGCAGTACGAAGATGTACTAGGATCTTAAACAACATTATTGGTGGTCTGGGATGAAGCGAAATGTCGCCGAGTGTGTCGCCACGTGCGATATCTGTCAAAGGGTTAAAGCGGAACATCAAAAACTTGCAGGACTACTGCAACCCTTGAAAATTCCAGAATGGAAGTGGGAAGAAATCGGAATGGATTTTATAACAGGCTTACCAAGGACGCCCAACGGGTACGACTCGATTTGGGTGGTCGTAGATCGCCTCACCAAGGTAGCCCACTTCGTACCCGTTAAGACCACCTACGCAGGCAAGAAACTAGCAGAGTTGTATATGACCAGAATAGTCTGCCAACACGGAGTTCCCAAAAAGATCGTGTCAGACCGAGGAACCCATTTTACCTCAAGGTTTTGGGAACGACTACATGAAGCCCTAGGAACCCATCTCAACTTCAATACTACATATCACCCTCAAACAGACGGACAAACCAAAAGGGTGAACCAGATTCTGGAAGATATGTTAAGAGCATGTGCCCTGGACTTCGTAGGGACATGGGACCTTTGCCTACCCTATGCCGAGTTCTCTTATAATAATAGCTACCAAGCCAGCATCAAGATGGCTCCAAATGAGGCACTATATGGACGTAAGTGCCGTACCCCACTCTGTTGGACCGAAGTGGGGGAGAAACAAATATTTGGACCCGATCTTCTGAAGGACGCAGAAGAAAAGGTAAAGGTAATAAGAGAGGATCTGAAGGTCGCCCAATCCCGACAGAAGAGTTATGCCGACAACCGACGCCGCAACCTAGAGTTCGAGATCGGAGACCATGTATACCTAAGGGTATCCCCGTTGCATGGTATGAAGAGGTTCAGCATGGCCGGAAAGTTAGCCCCTAGATTCATAGGCCCCTATCCTATCACCGCTCGACGAGGAGAAGTCGCCTACCAGATATGGTTGCCCCCTGAGCTTACCGACGTGCACAACGTATTCCACGTCTCTCAGTTGAAGAAGTGTCTTCGCGTACCCGAAGAACAAGTTCCTCTCGAAGGCATCGAGCTGAACAAGAATCTGACATATGAAGAACGACCGATCTGCATCTTGGAAGAAGCCAAGAGACGTACGCGAAGAACCTCGACCAAGTTTTACAAAGTCCAATGGAGCAATCACTAAGAAGAGGAAGCCACGTGGGAACGAGAAGACCACCTTCGCGTAGAATATCCTGAGCTGTTCGCTTAGTTTTGGAATCTTGGGTCGAGATTCTCTTTAGGGGGGTAGGTTTGTAATGACCGCATTTTTTATCTTGTGCAAAACTATTTTAATAAAAAGTTAGATTCAAAAATTTGGCTCTTTAATCAATTTGGAATTTTGTGCCATGGGTGATCTCAAGAAAATTTTCAAAAATATTTAAAACAGCCCTAGAATCCTCTACAGAACTCACCCAAATTTTTGCAGAACTTTCAAACTCTATTTGAATCAATTTCCAAATTCAAAACCTTCAAAAACTATTCAAATCATTCTCTAGAAAATAATAAAGACTCCTATGCAAGCCGGGCCAACCTCCTCCCTTTCTCAGCCCATCCCTGTGCCCCCTCTACGCGGCCTGCTCGGCCCGCGTGAGCGCGCGCACGGGATTCAACTCCCGCGGGCCCCGCGCGTCAGCCGCTCGCCTTTGTCTTGCCCCTCGGCCGCCCGATGCTCGCTCGCGGACGGCTGAGATCGACGCGGCCCACTTGTCGGATCGACAACAATAGCATCGTCTTCCTCTCGCCGCTCGCTTCTCTCTCTCTTCTCTGGATCTCTCCCGATCCCTCTCTCCGTTCTCTCTGCTCGCACCCATCAAATCTCCCCTGTCCTGGCGCACGGCGCGAGACACTCCGCCATCATCACCCCGCCGTTCGTTGCACGGCGCGAGGCGTGCCCCGTCATCATCACCTCGAGCCCAGAGACAAAGCTGGCCGCTGTCGCGTTTCTCAGCGCCGAGCCCCGGAGGTCGACACGCAAGCCAGGTCACCTCGTCCTGTCGCTTCGCCGTCCCCGTCGCGTCCTGTTTTCCCTCTCTGGAGCGCGTGACACGAGCCACAGTGGCCGGCGCCATTGATGCACCTCGTCGGCCGAGCTCGAGCTTATCCTCAGCCTCCACCGCCTATGTCTGCTGTCCGCTAGCGCTAGAGCTCCCCTATAAATAGGGCAACGCTCTCCTTCCGTCGATCACCAAGAACCAAGCCCAAGCTAGCCGATCATCGAGATCCTCTCTCCGTCGCCGCCATTAGTGTTCTGACCCGAGCGACCCTCGCCACTACAGACCCTCACCGGCCAATCCACCGCCACCGCCGAGCTCCCCTAATCACCAGGAAGATTCACCGCCATTCCCCGCTGCCAATCAACTACTAAATCAAAAACGTCCAATTTCGCTCGCCATTGTCCGCCATCGCCGCCGCTCTGTAACTCGCCACAGACACAGGTAAAGCACAAATTGACCCCGCCTATCTCTTCCTCACGCACTTCCGCACCTAAACTGTCCTATCCCGAGCCATTCCGCCGTCTGAATGGTCACCGGCGACGAGCTCTTCCCTCCGCCATCACCGCCGTCTCTGGATGGCCGTCGCCGACCATCGTCCGGTGCCCTTTCACCCAATCCAATCCGTTCATCCAATTCACCGTCGTCCCCGCTCCTTGTAGCCGTTGGCCGCTCGCCGAGATTTGCCGTCGCCGGCGAGATCGCTCCGGCGATCGTCGGCCGTCGATTCCCCATCGTATCGACCTCGTTGGACCGACCGACATGGCCTTGCCGCGTGTGTGCCGTGTCAACCGACGCAGGCCGCCTCGGCCCACCAGCCAGCCCCTCTGACTCTCTCTACCGCTCTGACAAGCCGGCCCCACGTGACAGCCTCTGCCTTCCCTCTCTCTCCTGTAGCACCCAGTCCCACATGTCAGTCCCTTTTCTTTCTCCTGACCCGAGGGCCCCACCTGTCAGCCTCTGACCCCTTTTCTATTATTTTCTTCCTTTTCTTTTCTAAGATAATTTTTAATCCTTTTATTTTCAGAAAATTAATCCAAACTTTGAAAATTCATAACTTTTAAACCGTAGCTCCGTTTGAGCCCATTCAACTCTTCAAATTTTTCTAAAATTGAGATCTACACATTGGCACTATTAGTTGTATAAAATAGGTCCTGATTCTTGGTGTTTTTGCGTGTTTTCTTTTGCGACGCTTAGAGGTCACTCCCGAGGAGTCGCCGGAAGAAGATTTGGTCGAAGACCCGCAGGACCTCGAGAAAGGCAAGTCACCCTTAACCATGTTGGACCCATGATTTAAAATTTATTTTAATTTCCAACACTTGCATAATTAGGAACACGACTTTAGCGGTCGCGATTCGTAATCGAATCCGTCTGGCTCAACCTAATTGCTACATTTGACCATGCCTTGGATAAATTGATGACTTGATCTTTGTAACCCCGTCATCTTGATGTTCGTACTAGTGTACGGATGTCGATGACCCCCTTTATCTAAAATAAAATATGACGATGGGAAAATCAGGGTTTTAAAATGATTTAAAAAGTCCTCAGCACCCTTGGTTGAGAGTTTGCGAAATAAAATGGTTTTACAAAACTTGGTCGTGGGTCGTCGCTGCCTGTGTGGCTCCGACTTCTCCAGACTTTTAAGGACCGTTTCCTTGAGGAATTGCACTGAACATATAGTAGTGCGACCACACGGGTGGAATGGGACACCCCTAGCCAAGTAATTAGTGTTCCCAGGATGGTTTTCGGTTGCTAATAAATGTGGGACCGGCTGGGTGCCAAGAGGGCGATATACCCCCATCCCTGAGTATAGGAAATGAGTTCCTGGTACTTGGTTGAGTGTGAGCACCCATTTATAGGGCAACGTGCTATCCTGGGAAGGCTTTGGAAAGGCCTTGTCGCGAACCTCCCCGCTTGGCCAGTGTGGGAGTAAGCTCGCGTCGTGTGGAAAAAATGAACACCCTTTGCAAAGGATTGTTATAAACTGTTCGAACAGCCGTGCCCACGGTTATGGGCGAATGTGAAGTGATTCCTCTAACGTAGACTTTCTTTTATAAATATCTGTGCAATTGTTTTGCAGATTGGGAATCGTTACCAAAATCAGTCTGTGTGACTGATGGATGGCCTGTGTGGCCTGAAACAGGCCTATGTGACCCGGGGTGTTGGATGACACCAGAGTTGGGTTGTTTGAGTTAAGAGGCAAGTTTTGAGATAAAGAGAATTCACCCAAATGGAGGTACCAGGGGAGGGTACTCTCCGGATCGGAAATTGTGACAAGTCTCAGACTTGTGGATGGGTCGAGACGCGAGTCTCTTCCCGACTAACTTAATTGTGGTGAGTTGTTGCAAAGCAACTCACGGAATGGATTGAAGCACGAGCTTCTTTCCGACAACTTAAAGAGCACACTTAGCATTTTAAATCACAAAACCTTTGAAAATCCCTTTGCGAAAATAACCCTAACCTTCCTTGCTAATCCTTGCATGCCACATACTTCCGTGACTTGCTGAGTACCCCGTGTACTCACTTTTGCTTATTTCCCCTCAGAAGTCTATGAAGATAAAGACCCTACCCTCATCCAGTTCTACCAAGATCAAGCTGAGTACGAAGAGTTCTAGGGTTTCGGTCTAGGTCCCCAAGCCGTTGCTTGTGGGTATAGGTCTACCTGTGTATTTTCCGCTGCCAACTTTTGTAATGTATCATTGTATGTCTCGGGTTCTGTCCGAGTCTGCAACTTATGTAAGGAATATGTTCAATAAATAAAGCAGGTTTGGCTATGATCCACCGATGTCCTGTATGTGCCACCTAGTCTCCTGGGACTGGTACAGGTATTACAGGTAACAACGTTCCTCATCTGCTGACCTGTACGGGTTGACGGGACAGGAGCGTTACACCCTCCCTGTCATTCTCTCTCTCTTTTCACTGACATGTGGGCCACTGCCTCCTCCTCTCTCTCTGTATGTCCTTGACAAGTGGGCCAGCCCTCAATTTCTCCCACCCAGTCACTGACCAAGGGTCCCACCTGTCAGCCACTTATTTCCCAAATAATTCATTTTTCCAAAAATCCAAATAATCCTTTTCTTTTCCAGAAAAATCCTTAAAACTTCAGAAATTCATATCTTTTAATCCGTAACTCCGATTGACCCCGTTCAAGTCTCCAAATTATTCTAAAAATAATATCTACCTCATGGCACAATTAGTTATTAATAATAGTTCTTTATTTCTAGGGTTTTGTGTGTTTTTCTCTTATTTCGTGCATAGTCAACATTTCGGAAGTCGTCGAACGTCGGATTTTCGCAAAGATTCCAAGATGAAGTATGAGGCAATTCACTCCTTGACCATATTGCTCCTAAAATTAAAATGTTTTGTTTGCAAAATTGCATTGCTACTGTGCACGATAAATTGATCGGCCTCGGTTTGCGTGACAAACCGACAGACCTCTCTAGTAGTTGCATAAATCCGGTAGGATGTTGATACCCTATTCCTTGTCGCTCCACCCCGTGGTACCTCGGTGACCATGTTCTCTGAGCATGGATTTTGATGGTCCCACCTCCAGCACAACTGTTTGTCGATTTGGGAAAAATAGGGTTTCGAAAGTTTTAAAAACCCGACATGCAATGCCAGCGAAATTACGAAACAAAATTATTTACGAAAATCCGCGGTGAAAAGTGATCGCCTGTGTGGTGGCACTTCGTATTCGCATATAAGGTCCGTTTCCTTGCGGAATTTCAACCAAGCATCTCACAGTGCGACCACATGGGTGGAATGGGACGCCCCTGGCCGAGTAACTAGTGTTCCCAGGATCGTTCGGTTGCTAATAAATAAGAGAATGGCTGGGTACCAAGAGGGCGATATACCCCCGTGCCTGAGTACAGGAAATGAGTCCCTGGTACTTGGTTATGAGAACCCATTTATAAGGCAACGTGCTATCCTGGGTGGACTTTGAAAAGGCCTTGTCGCGAACCTTTCCCGCTGACGAGTTTGGGAAGTAAGCTCGCGTCATGTGGGTAAAGCGTGCACCCTTTGCAAAGGTTTATAAACTATTCGAAAAGCCGTGCCCACGGTTACGGGCCAATGTGAGGTGATTCCTCTAGCATAGATTTATTTGCCAGTGCTTTGTGAAAGTGATTTGTGGTATGGGAGTCGTTACCAGAATCGGCCAGTGGCTGATGGACGACCTAAGTGGTCTGAAACGGGACTATGTGACCCGGGATGTCATATGGCATCATAGATTAGGCTTCTGAGTGGAAGCGATGTGTGATTGAGATGAGATTATGGATGGCTTGAGGAGCCAATGAGATGAATTATGAGTTGAGATGATGTCCTGGATAGGGCGAAAGTGAAAGAAAAATAATAGAGAAAAAATGAGGTTACGTCCTGAAAGGACAAAAGTGAAAATAAACTAATAGATGAGAATACGGTGGAAGCTGCTTGAGGGCAGATCCACTGAGCCACTGTCATGATCCGACAGGCCGTATAGGGATAGACTTGACTAAAAACTTTAAACAATTAAAATTTGGTTCGTCCACTTGAGTAGTTGCAAAGCAATTCGCAAACAAAATCGAGGCGAGAGCCTTTTTCCAGTCACACTGAGACATCCCACACTTAGTATTTTTGAAAATATTTTCAAATAAAAAGGTTTGCGAAATAAACCCCAGTCTTTCTTTGGTAGCCTGCATAACTCACTTTTCCGTGACTTGCTGAGTACGTATGCACTCAATCCATCTCCATTTTCCCTCCTTCAGGATGGTTGAAATTGAAGTGAAGATTGAGGTTTTCTTTCTAATTCCAAGCCGTTGCTTGTGTATTGGTTTCCCGCTGCGTTGTTGTTCCACTGCTGTTCTGTGTGCAGGTTGCTGCTTACGGCTTATCCGAAGTTACAACTTATAAAGGTATAATATATATTTATTTAGTTAATTGCTGTGGTATATCTCCGTCGACCGCGAGTACCAGCAAAGTTTTCTGGGACTGATACCAGCATCGCGGTTTCGTGAGAGTTGGTTAACACCAACCTCCTACAACGCTTTCTCTCTGGAGTCACTGTAGCTGGTGACAGGGCGAAGGCGTTACACAATCAGTATGCGTTATTCTACGTCTGGCACATTCACATGAATGTCTACGTGGCATCTTTCTGACGTGAGTGTATGTGGCATCCTAATTAGCATTCAATTCGGTGATATTAGTTGTGATTTGCCCTTTTGGCCTTGGTTCACGCACACCAGACAAGTTCGTGCACAACAGTGAGTACACATCTAGGAATAAAATTGGATCTAACAGTGAGAATAGTTGATGATTAAAATGGTACGAACATCAGTTTCCATGACCCATAGGCAGCCCATCAAGTTGGCCTTCGTGGTTGTTAATGCAAGTCAACTGACAACACAATATAATGTGTACATTTATTACCACAGAATACATTCTTTGGGGAAAACTAAAGGAATAATAACTTAATGTTGCAAGTAGGCAATAGGTTTTAGTAGAAAAAAGCAGATATAAATCACAAATGCAATCCATTGGCTAACAAGCAACTTAGAATTTGCACCTTGCCATTGCACTGATCAACCAAGAAGTGTTGATTAGTACACTTGCAAAAAAAAAAAAACCAAACGAACAAAGAAAGAAATTTGGCGTTGGCTACTAATGTTGCCAAGTGTCTAAGATAACTTAGACAAAACGAAATCTGATATATACCATGTGGCCATGTTGGCTATATGTTAAGGTCTTAATTAAATAATTAGTGTGTTATACACAAAAGGAGCGATACTCTGTATCAGAGTTCAGGTGTACATTAGTTAGTTAAGGAAGAAAGCTCCTCCTTGTGCTTTTGGTTTTGGAATTAAGGTTAAATATGACAAACTAGCTTACATATAGCTGTAGATTGTGAATGCATGCTTGCATAAGCTGCTGCGCTTGTGTAAATTAATGATCAGGTTTATATATGTTGATATTCAGATTATTTGGATGAATGCACATGCATGCACAAGATGCCATCTTGTAGCTCTGAATTAGATATGTGTGTCAAAGACATGTATGATCGATTGCTATCAAATTCATTGCATGCATGTACATCCAATTAATTGACTTAGCCAGGTGGTTTTGCCTCCAAACTGTGGGTGCAAGTGTGCAGTTATGCATACTGCTTGGACTACGTGCATGCCCTGCTTTTTGGCAATTTATGTGGGTTAACTGATCGATCGCTGATACATGCTTGTTTGATTAGTGTAATCAAACAAGTCAGCAGCATGATGCAGGGGAATAATTCGTTTCTACAGAGAGAAACTACAACATGGGCAACAAGAGTGTCTTGTTTCTTCAGAAAGAAAGTCTCAGGTTGGATTGGTTAACACACATTTCAACAAATAGAGGCGAGGATAAGTCCATTAACTACTCATACATGCTTCTATTGCAGTGTACCACTAGTTTTCCTAGATGAAAGAAGAACAATGGTCTTTACACCAACCAAGGATGCAATTGCAAGGAACTACACTTCATGGGTAATGTGCTAGTTAATTACACTAGCCATTGGTAGTCCCTCTAAAGTGTTATGGTGCTGTACTGAGCTTCTTTTTCTTTTCACCCCAGTTTGCACACAAACCTCCAACTCCAAGGCCTTTCAGCCAAGGTAGACAATATGGATCATACCTCTAGAGGAAATAAAATGTTTGGTAGGGTACAAAACCTAGACTTCCATTCCAATTGAGACTAGTTATTTCATCTCGTAAAAGCGGAGGCGCGTGTAGTGCAGTGGTAGAGACGCTGACCTGGGCTTCTCACAAAAAGTCCCCGCTCGTTGGCGCCTGATGCCGCGGGCCTTCTTAACCTGCTGGTCGAGTTTTTTTTCATTTCATCTCATAAAATATAATGACTTAATGTATATGAACAATTTAACATTGAGAAATTAAGTTGCTATACTGAAAATTAAGCTGTGGTCCAGAAGTCAGCAAGAGGCTAAGAGGTACGTGTGCAGCATACTGGTTCTGTGAATTAATCAATATATATGAAAAGGGGTGTAAGACATCCAAATTTTATTTCATCTGTGGTGCTTTGAAGTGCAGAAAAGTATAGCAACTGGGCCTTGTTGAGGGATTAAAATACACCTTAGCTTGATTGTCACATGCACAAGCTAGTACATCTTCGTAATAATGTAAGTACTACATGAGAGGAGTTGATCTCGCAAAAAATGAGAGGGAAGTTAACTTGGAACAAGACAAAAAATCTAACCAATGTATAGACGTAGTATTGCAGGCTTTCAGCAAACCAAGAATCACCAAAACTACACTCACCAGGCATTTTTCATTTGTTTAGTTCAAAACATCTACTTGCATCCTTAAATAAGGGGAGTTTCAGACTTCAACATGCATTATTTTTTATAGTTAATGAGCATCCCTGAACAAGAGCAGTTCCAGACTTCAACATGCACTTTTTAATATAGATAATGAACATCCGTAAATAACAGTAGTTTCAATCTTCAACATGCATTTTTTTTTTATAGATAAGGAGACTTCAACAAGCATGGTCTTCATTGTGAAGTTCATACCAACAATTTTCATAGGAACATGTTAATAACGAATGCACTAAAACATCCTACCGATTAAATGTGAGGTTAGATTTGAGCTTATTGCCGCACGAAAAATATAGCGGGTCATTAGCATATGATTAATTAAGTATTACAAACATGAAAAAGAATTTATTTGAATTTTTAAAAAACTTCTATACATAAATTTTGTTTACAAAAGACGTACTGTTTAGCAGTTTAGAAAGCGTGCTTATAAAAATCGATGAAGTAGCTCAAATTAGAAGCCAATAAGAATGGTGCCAATAGAAATGCATATTGAAAATGGATCTTTTACCACCTCACGTACAACTTGTGAAGAATATAGAACAGTTTTCAGTGATTTTTAGCAGGACTTCAGGAGCACCTGCACCTGCCGAGATATAGTATCATTAATACATTTTTTTGTGAAACATTAAACGCAATTAATATACCTGTGCAACTGCTTTCTAGTTTGAAAAAAACCATCTTAGCTAACACATTACTACTTTATCAATAATGTTAACAGTTATATATGATGAGGAGAAAGCATATAAACAGTCTCTAGCTAATGCATTCCATGAAGTCTCAGAGCATAGATAACAGCAACCCAAAACGAATCACAATCCTAAAATTTTAGGTCCCTAAGAAAAAATTAGCTTCCAACGGTACCCCTAAATGTATTTTTAAAAATTAGAATCCCCTTCGCCTACTTTCTCACTCTCCACAGGTCGGGAAGAGCTCTCACTCCTAATTTTCGCATGGGAGCAGGGAGAGAGCGATGCGTGGGGGAGGGGATGGATCGCTCGGGGAGAACGAGGTGCGATTTGTTTTTGTATTTTGGGTGGAGCCACTTTTTATTATTAGAAGTCAATTTTTAGTTATCTATTGAGGTGAGTAATCTATTCACGGCTAAAAATCTGATTAGGATCCTAAAAATAAAATTTTAGGAATAGATTTTTAGGTTTGTGTTGGTGATGCTCTCAAAAGCACGACATGTGGAGTCCATAGTTGCTAAACCATATTTTACGGACAGTTTCAAAAATGATCATTTTTATGGATGTTCTAGTTGTTGAAATCAATACGTCGTACAAGCTAGATGCTAATTAATAAACTAGTTTGGCCATGCAATACGCTCGTGGGTGAAGCTAACAGCCAGTTAAACCGGCGGTAATGCATACTTTTTTTTAATAATTAGTAATGTACAACACTCTTGGTGGTACCAAAGCAACAATATAGAAGGTATATAGCAGTAGAGCCTCTAATCCAGCTTCCATTTTTTTTTTCTCCTTATATTAGCTAAAGAAACATACATAGCTGCTCCTCTTCTTCTTCTTCCTCCTTGTTTCTTTCCTTCTCCTGTTCTTCTTCTGTGTGCGCGCGCATGATTTTTCAAGAATCCTCTGCTTTCGGTCAAATCAAACTAACCAGCAAGGTTAATTTGCAACAAGTATACTCAGTATCACAAACTATCAGTGGTCTTATGCTTCTGATCCAGGATTGCATTAACACCAACTGAATATGGATTTTTCGGCCAAGCAATGGCTTGCAGAACTGATAAGAACCAGCTCAGTTATTTATCATCTCTATTGATTTTGCAAGCAAATGTACTTTTAGCGTTGATTATCATAAGGAGATCGAATATATGCTATATACATTTTCTAGGTAAATTTGCAGATGAGATAATAATTTACTGATTAGGCAGTGTATATGCATTGTGCTTATGCAGGAGAATGTTGATGTTAGAGAGCTGGAGCATGTGGACCCTCTGAGCATGCAGCAGCTCGCTGAATCCCTTGCCCACGAGCTTTTTAACCAGCCGCAAGAACAAGAGCCATCATCACTGAGAGGCTTCCCGTTTGCCAGGGATGCGAACAAGGCCGAGGGCCAGTGTGGGGCTGAAAGACTCACATGTCAGTAATAAATATATGCAGCACCTAAAAGATGATATATACAAAAAAAATAATAGTAATAACCAGTTAATAATAATTTTCTTTAATTAAAATCTCGTTGTAACGGACAGACAATATGCTAGTATAGAGGAATTTCTTTAAAAAATTAAATAAATATATTTTTAAATTTATAATAGCTAACACTTAACTAACCATACGCTAATGGGCTCATCTCGTTTCTCATGCCAAAATAAGCTCAAGCCAACCAGCCCTCCCCACCATTTTCTGGCTCTTCCCCTGCGTAACGATAGTCAGGATTAATACCGTCAGAAAATCTCTCATTTCCAGACAGACAAGGTCTCAGTCCTCGGAAGCACCATCTCAAGGAGAGGGTGAAAAGTCCTGCAGGATAGCCAAAGCATGGGAGCCCCCAATCGTTGATGATGGTGGTGGTGACAACAACAGGGGATTGGAGGTCAAAGTTGAGGCAAATTTGCGGGGGACGACCATTCTGCTGAGGGTGGTGTGCCCTCACAAGAAGGGGGTTCTGATTAAGGTGTTCACTGAGCTTCAGAAACATGGCCTATCCACCATGAATACCAATGTTGTGCCATTTGCAGATTCATCATTAAATATCACCATCACAGCACAGGTACGCATTATTAATTTCGTGTGCAATCATACTGGAATAATGTTCATGTTCATAAGGTGACAGCATATTTCAAAGTTCAAATTTCATAATATTTCAATGTTCAATTTGAAGATCAAACTGGAATCATGGCCTGCAGAATTATTATAGTATTCTCCATAAACAGTGAGATTAATACAGAAAATTTGAAGTATTCTAGTTAAGGCAGGACCTTTTGGTGCTATACTTTGCTCAAAAAACCATTACTCCCTGCGATCATAAATATTTAACCATTAGGACAAAGCTTGGTCAAACTTTTAAAATTTTTATCATTGTTTTATATTATGATAAATCTATAAATCTAACAGGTTCATCATATTAAGAAAGTACTCCATCTGTTTTTTAATGTTTAGCGCTGATGACTTTTGGAATTATGTTTAACCATTCGTCTTATTTAAAACAAGTATATAATTATTAATTATTTTATTATGATTTATTTTATCATTAAAGATACTTTAAACATGACTTAATTTTTTTTATATTTACACAAAATTTTTGAATAAGACGAATGATCAAATATAATTTCAAAAGTTAACGGCGTTAAATATTAAAAATTGGAGGGAGTACTTTTGAAGGAAAATATACTCGTGCCATGTTTTTTTAACCTAAGCATTTAAAAAATCATTGATGGTCAATTTTTTAAAAGTTTGCCTAAATCTTTTCTTAAACAACAAATATTTATGACCCAAGGAGTACTTGTGTAGGGTTTTTTCATTAAAAAAAATACATAACGAAATAGGAAGATAAACAATCATGTCAGGTTTAATATTTAAATTAATTTTGGCAGATCAATACACACAATTATTTTCTACATTTGTATGCAGATTGACAATGGATCCTGTACCACCGTAGAACTTGGGAAGAATCTAAAGTCAGCTCTCAGAAACTTTTAGGTGAAGGGCAGATCATTGAGACAGCAGGAAATTAATATTTGTACAGATGGGGAAGTAATTAAGTAACTTGCAGGGAGCTCTTCTGTTCAATCAGTTGCGCTGAGACAAGAGAGACAGATTGCTTTGTGTCTGCAGGTTATATAAATCTTTTTGTGCTACGGTGTAACGGATTGGAAGAATCCACGTTACAAATAGTAAATAAGGGACCATCTATTAATTAAATATTTTTAAAAAATAAATTCATCGATCGATTGGATCGATTGCTACGTATTTATGAATAAGATTTATAAATTTATAATTAAAGTTACAAGTTAGGTATAGTTACACATATTTATAGCTTAGCTACATAAATTTATAATTAAAGTTACGCGATAATAACGGTTACAACAGTGGGGGGTGTAATGGGACTGTAAAATGCTTTGATCAATAGTAAATAAAATTACTTATTATCAAAAGCGCCTGTAGCTCAGTGGATAGAGCGTCTGTTTCCTAAGCAGAAGGTCGTAGGTTCGACCCCTACCTGGCGCGTTCATTATTTTTATATTTTTTTCCCTAGTAACAATCTGCTGATGAAACATTGAAAGTTTCACCATCTTTTTTTTTTCTTGATACTGATCTGCTACAGAGGCCTAGAGCATTTTCTGTATTATTATTACTGATCTTTTTCTTGAGAGTTTATTTTTAACTGATCTGCTGCTGAAGCATTGGAAGTTTCACCATCAATCTGCTCCAGAGTTCAGTTCGTTAGAACGCTGGCCTTCATCTGCGGCTGCAGGTGATCTTTTGGATACCGGGACTTGCGATTCTAATTAACGGATGGAGTGGGTTATGTTGCTAGTTATCATATAATTAAGGACCTAAAATCTTGTTTTGTTTGATTGGTCCGCTCTAACCATAGCCCATCATGTCATTTTCTTTTCTTTCTCTCCTTGTACATCCAATTAATATAACAGAAGGCAGGCCCAACAATTATTTCAGCCCAACGATTAGTATGGTCTCCAGTAAAATATACAACGCTTTGCAACGTCAAATCCATATCATTAGGTCAACCACATGGTGACATCACAACGACTAAAACTTATTTCGCCATAATTGTTTATGACAAGAACCTTCGTCACATAAAGTGATTAGAGACACACTACAGGTGCCGAACGAAAATCATCATAGGGTTGTCACAGAATCTGTTTTGTGATGAATTTTCGTTACATAGTGACAAAAACGGTTTAACACAGATTGTTAAATCTCTTGTAGTGCTTATAGGATCAAGAATCACCCAACACAAAGCTAAAACAGCAAGTAGTAAAACAGAGAAAACAGAGGAGCTTGTATATTCATATGTATTGTATTGATAGCATAGCTCAAGGTTACGTAAGAATATGCATTCTCTTTTATCTGTTTTTAAAATACATATTAAAAGAACATTAGGTCCAACAGTGTTAAAATGAACATGAGGATTGTGAGTGATGGAGAGCGTTTCTAATAGTCTATCTATATGGATGCCAAACTAAAATTTAGTTATCGTGAGAATAAAATATCTCTAACAAACTCTCTATCAGAATGACTAAGTCATCTAAATAGTCAAATGCGTAGTTTGAATAGCCAAATTTAGTCACCCAGAATGCTAGCTATCGTTGTCATCAGTGGCCTCACTCCTCCCTGCACTCTCTCTCTCTTCCTCCATGCGCTCTCTCTCTTCCTCCGCCCAACGCCAGTAGGGATGGAGCTCGGCGGACGGCTGGGATAGAACGGCGGCCGAGGTGGAGCTTGGCGGGAGGCCCAGACGGAGTTCGTCGGCGGTGGCTATTACTGGTCCGCAAGCTTTCCCCCTCTCCCCTAGCCAGTGTGCACGAACGGAAGTGGAACAACGGTCACCGGTGGCGACGGCGTCCTCTCGCCAGTGCTGTGGAGAGAAGGAAGAAGAAGGAGAGAGATATTAATATGTGGGTCTCGTTTTCTCTATTATGATTTGGAGATTAATAAATAGCTATTCTGTTGGAGCACGCAGTAATTTTGACTCTTTATTTTTTGGCCAGCTACTCAAATAAAAATTTAAAGATTCAAAAATAAATAGACTATTAGAGATGCTCTCAGCAGGTATTGGACACCTCTAGATTTCTCCTTGCTGTCTTGCGCGCCGCCGCCACCTTGTTCCGGTCGAGCTTCATCTTGCTACTGCTGCTGTTGCTTGTACGCCTACCCATCATGGCCGGCGGCGGACCTCCGACTCGGACGTACTCCATGCAGCGACAACAACGGACGGCTGATCAACGGAGCGCCACCGCCCGCCGCCTGCAGTTGCACCTGGAAGGAGGCACGACCGGCGGAGCGCGCTTCGGATGGAGGCCACCATGGATCGACGATCGTTCTAACTAGTATAGTCTACTGTAGTAGTCTAGGTTTATGATGTACTTCGTCGACGTCCATCGATCTCTCTTATATATATACATGTCATGTGTACTAGTCTAGGTTTTTTTTAATAGAGTGTTTTTTAAGAGAGGGTGAGGGTTTTTTATAGAGTGATTTTTGGTGAGGGTAATTCGGATTTTTGGTGAGGTGGTTTTTTATACGGTGGATTTTCTATCTCAAGTAGTTGAGGGGAGAGAAGGAGGACGACTTTATTTCTATAGTAGTAGATATATTAATATAAGATAATGCATACCCTTGCTATGTCTAAAAAGCTACTTTCTTCGTCCTAAAATATAACTACTTTTAGATTTAAATTTAAAAGATGACTTTTATCTAATCGCTTATCATACTACCTCTAATAGGTCTCGTCATCCCACTAATTCTTGAAACCCGTACCTCATCCCATATCATTCTTAACCATCACCTTCACCATCTATTAATGAGTTATTTTAGACCTTTTACCATAATCCTTAATTCTTTAAAAACACCCCTTGGTAGCTATATTTTTGGGATGGAGTACCTAGCAAATATTTCTCTCGTTTTAAGTCCCTTACGATACAAGAAAGAAGAATATATACCCAACTGAAGTTGAAGGCAACAAAAAAGCAATCCCATATATATTCATTCATCCGGCCGGGAACAATTACCAGCTAGAAACCCTCAAACCTTGGTTGCAAAAAGAAAAGGAAAAGACGCCCACCCTACAAAATCTCTCACCACAGGTTGACAAAAAGCTTAGTAGCTAACTAGTTGTCTAACTAGTTCATCCATAGCTTGAGGACCCTGTCCTTGCCACCAGATGCAACCTTCTGGCCGTCAGGGCTCCAATCCACAGCGTACACCTTACATATTATATATAAGAATTTCATTCTCATCTTATTGTTCCAAACTCATCTGCGCAGCTATATATATGGTGGAACCAACTGGATAAGAATAACACAAAGGAAATATATATATATATATGTGTGTACCTCATCTGCGTGCCCTGGCAAATCCTGTTTCAACTTGCGTGTTCGAATATCCCAGACCTGAATAGTACAAACAAACAGCATAGAATAAGCTAAGTGTATCCAAATCAGTTCATGCTAACCATGGTCCATGCTAAGCAACTAAGTACTCACAAAATGAAACAGACGTAACTAAAAGGGCATACATAAAGACAAGTATGACATCAGTCACTTGGCAGTTCCAACCAATAGTCATGTCAGAGTCACCAGTTTTGGTATGGCTACTCGAGCAACAGAGTAACTCCTCAAAGGCAAGTATTCTGATATAAAATGAATGCCAGTGGCAGATTGACAACATACAAATTGAATGGCGTCTTGGTAACCAGATAAAAGACAGAATTTTGTATGTCAGAACCAAGCGGAGACAGAAGTAGATACCTTTAGGGTGGAATCCTTGCTTCCACTCAGTAGAAGCCTACTGTCGGCAGACCAGCTATGCACAGAAATAATGATATTAGGCATCACGGCATGTACTAATGGTTGGAAACAAGGAAGACAGAAAACCAACCTGATCTGGTAGACATCTGCAACATGCCCTCTGAAAGCTGCAACAAATTTGCCTGTAATACCATTCCATAACTTGACAGATTTGTCAAAGGAGGCACTTGCCAACCACTGCCCATCAGGAGAGAAGTAGACATGGTTTACGAGCTGCACAAAGCAAAGCAAATGACAAAATCATTTCTAAGAACAGGTATAGATAAAGAATTTAACATGCCTTGATAAAAACAATCATATCACTTGTTCTTGCCATTTGACAACTTTTTTTTTTTTCTCGAATACACAAGAAAACTGCATATCATTGCATTAAGAAGGAGAGAAAAATATTTACAAGACGCACACCCCCACACGTCACCACGTTGGTTCAGATTACAACCGCACTAGAAACATCAAAACAAACCGAAGAACACTACCAGCACGACCGTTAGGTGGCAGCAGCCTCAAGCTGCGCCAAACCTCTTGCCCCAGCTAGCCACCAAAGGTTTCCTTCTTCAAAAATCCATATCAGAACCGTCTGGACACTAGGTACAGCACCATTAAACACAATCATTTCTGTGCTTCCACAACATCCACGCGCCCAACGTGATCAGCGTGTTCAGACGACGCTTCCAGCTTTTCGGGATCAAAGAGTTGATCCTCAGCCACCAATCACAGACCATTTGATAACTTACGTAAGTCCTAATGATTTCAACAATAATCTGATCTCTAGATTGGTTTGGATGCACTTAGACCATTAATTCAACGACTCGGATGCATTAATATTGTCGAGTTTCAGGGAGGGAACTCAAAGGATTCCAATCTGTTCACAGTGAGAACTCTTCCCCTAAATGAAGCAGTTAATGTACGACAAGGCCAAACACTAATAAGGGACAGAGCATATGAACTCTTCTTCTGTATATTCATATTAGCAGAAAAAGAACAAATGTGCAGCAGTTTTCATGACCCATAGGCAGTTCATCAAGCTGGCCATGTTGGTTTAATATTAATGCAGGTCAACTGACAAAGAAAAGAGGAGTTTGTTTTGACCGCATAATATATGTTGTGGGAAACTAAAGAAATATAAACTAGATGTTGCAAGGAGCCAATAGTTTAGTAGGTATTGGCAGGTAGCTAATTAAGAGGCTAACTCAAAGGATTCCCAATCTGTTCTCAGTATTCAATTAGACAGAACTGAGAGCAAGAAATGCATACACAAGTCGAAATGCACATACAATGGTACAAATGCAAGAAGATTTCCTGGAGCTGTCAAGACAACATACCTTTTGATGACCAGTCATGCGAGCTTTGGGTTGTTTACAAATTGTTGGTTCCCAGAGAAACATAGTAAAATCATCAGAACCAGAAACTAGTCTCTCAGGCGCATTGCCCCTCATCTTCTTGTATCTCGCAAGAGCTGCCTGTATATCAGAAGTCCTCAAGTCAAAATCATTTCAGCAAGCAACAAATGAAAATAAAAAAAAAAAACAGTGTAGCTCTGGTTTATGATCGGATTATACCTCCTTCATTTCCTCTGCAGTTGAATATGTCTTCCCAGTATGGTCATATGCCCCAGTGCGCAAAACATACTCAGTGCTCAAAGCAAGTGAATTGACCCAGTGACCGTGACCCTGAATATGCATGGTAACTATTTAAAAAGATAACAGTGACAACTAGCATAGAATAGCTGACTTGAAAGTAAGGTAATAATTCACAGCTACCAAAATAATAAGTCCAGCAGATGCAAATAAGCAACAAAACAGATTAAAAGTATTCCACAAAATTGTTTCCTGGATACGGCCGACAGTTCACAATTGAAAGAATCTATACTTGGTATTTGGTACTCGATTCATCAATTAAGTCAATATTACTCCCTCCGTTCATCATTATAGAATCCACAGACCTTCCAGAGCAATTGGTATCATCTAGCTATTGCATGCCAATGCTCACAGCATGCATGCAGGTGCAGTTAGCATCAAGGAGATTTGGATTAAAATTCCATAGATGGGCCTCCTTGTAAATTTGACTTGCTACTTGGTTTTTGAGCCCAAACCAAGCGTATGTGTCATTTCATAGGCTACTTGCATCTTAAAAGTATCAAAATATCATAGCCATCTAAGTGGCATCAGAAGGAAATAAACATGTTTGCCTCAGATAGGGCGTTCATAAGGCATATGCATTCACATGTGCTTATTCTGTTGATAAGGATGACGCATGACTAGAAGGTACTGTTGTATCATCAGTCCCCTACATAGTTTCACTCCAAACCTACGCGAACTTGACAGTTCAGCAGGACCTAACTAGTGTTTGAGTTGAAATCCATATCCAGACCCATTTATGTCCATTTGTAGAACAACATGGCATGCCAGGAATTCCTCAGAGGCTGCCAGGTGAGTCCCACAAGTAATGGTGATCTCCAAAATCTGTCGTTCTCCAATACAACTACCCCTAAAATCTGAAGCTCTCTGGACTTGATCATAAAACCTGTAGTTCTTTGATACTTTATTTATAAAGCATGTGGTTGTGTGATATTTGCTCATAATATAATGACTAGCAAGGCCAGGTAGACAATGAGTTAAACTGATTAACTTCCTCGTGGGAGCATAACAAACTGCATAAGTCTTTAAATGTCTACTGAAATGCTGGTACATTACCTGCAGTGTTTTGACCAACTTTCCCTGAGATGTTTCCCACACTTTGATTAAACAATCTTCAGAACTACAGTACACATACATTTGTTTTAGAATTATAGAGAGCATTGTTTCAAGACTTGTATAATTGTATTTGTAAAGTACAGCCTCTTCTACAAATAATCATACAGCATAGCCTCAAATATCATTTGTGGCAACACTATAAACACTCCTGGTAAATGAGAGAAGCGATTAGACATATGTTTTCAGCTACCTAACTTCAGCCAGGGTGCAGAATTCGACCACTTTTGCTTAAAGTTATAGCTGTCTAGTACGGAGTATGCGGAAAAGGAAAATAACTGGAAACCTTAAGCCTATGCCTACCAGCAAAAGTGCATCCTTTGGTTAACAGAACATCATTTAGGTATTGGGTTTGTCACAATAACTCAATTAAATAAATATCAATAAATGTAGTGAATTATTTGATTGGTCTGTGTTGTTGGGAGCTATCATGATAGTTCTTGCTTACAATTGCCAAAGTCGAAGCAGTAAGCATTGCTACACATATAGATTCTAAAATACAAATTGAATAGAATCTGAACGGAATCTATCATGTCCAGAATTTCCAATGACAAATAGTGGTTTGTGATCTCAATTAATTAATCTGTCAAAGGAAGCAGCATAAACAAACACAGAGTTTATACATCAGTACTGATTTTACTACAGATATACTACCTGTATAACAACACCATTACAAGATACAATCCTGAATAATGATCGCATTATCGAATTTGCTGTTGTTCCTATTTTAAAAAATTGATTCATATTCCAAAGGCAGTAACCCAAAGTGACCAAGTACAAAAGATAACAGACAAAGCCATGATCCTTTATATTTCAAAATGCAGAAAGGATTGCCTATGTATGTAATAGTCTTACCCAGTGTAAATCAAACCGTCTCCACCCCACTTGACACAAGTCACAGAATTAGTGTGACCTGTAAGGGCAATGACAAACTTCCTTGTGGTAATATCCCAAATACGTGCATCACCATCCTTACTTGCACTTACAAAACGGCGGCAAGGAGCTTGCAAATGAACTGGCTCCCAAGATACAGCAGTAATCCACTTTCTATGCCCCTAATTTGTAAAGGGCAATGATCAATGAGTACTGGATGGCAATAAAAATGAAACTTCTGCAATATATGAAGTACAGAGTCCATATGCTATTTCCAACATTATGTGTGTGAATCCATGATACTAGGAAAAAAGAATTGAAGCAGTTATCTTCAACTAACATACATTTTCCAGATTCACACAAATTGACACATAGTGCAGTTGGGTCTGCAAATATGCAACTGAATAGATAGCATAAATTTTAGTTCATCCTTCTATACAGACTGGTTAAGAGACATAGATGGCATAATCTTACCGTAAGTGGAGTGCCCAATTGCTTGCCTGTTTTTGGGTCCCATAATATAAGTTCCCCTGACTTGCTTCCACTGACAAGATGATTCCCATCAGGTGACCATGCAATGCAGAGGACCCAGTTTTTGTGGCCTGGAAGATGCAGTGTTATTTGACAACTTTCAAATACTAATGGTATCAACCCAAAAAAACTGAATGTGAAGATATGCAAATGGAACTATCTATGAGACTAAGAGTCCCAAAAGTTATACTTGAATGCACTGGAAGTCATGTCAAATTTACACGAGTTTTATCACAATATTACAAGAAAATTACACGCAACAGTAAACTCTTATTAGGTCTGAACATCCAATATCAGCTAATAAACAGTTGATGTGATGTGTTAATGTCATGTGGGGGGTATCCTACAAACAACGAGGGAAGATGCATGCGCGTGATGGCGCGTTGCAGGAAGTCCAGGATACAGGGACAACGGCGTGGTCATCTACAGGACTCCGATATCTATCTATTTATCTGGCTGTTTTACAAGTTGTTTGCAGATTGCATTATCGTAGCTTGGGATGTTAGGAGATTATCTCTAAGAGTCTATTTAAGGTGTCTGTAATCACACGTTATGGTTAAGCAGAAGACTAATCTCTAGTTCCTTCCTCTGTTTTTCTCTCGTTCTTCCTGCCCCTGGGTGGCCCTCCTCTTTGCGCACTTCTTTCTCCTATATATCGCCACCGTGCTGTGCCGTCCGCGAGGTCCAGGGCCTCAGCCAACCGTCCACCACGATTATCACCTACGGCCGTTGCCCCGCCGTGACAGTTAATTACAAGAAATAAATTCTGTCATCTTTTAATAGTTTCAAGCTACTAAATTAATCTAAAAAGAACAAAAACTGAATTACAATGATATAACATTAAGCTTTGATTATCCAGTACATGTTAGGTCTACCATCAAAAAAGATTTATTCTGAAAGTAATTTACAGGTTTATTGTGAGTTTGACCAACTTGATAAAGATAAGCACTGAGTTGCCAAACACTTTTCCATCAATCATCTAAGATGTCTCTCACGAGAAATTGTAAATCATAAATATTGGTAAGCACCAGGTTACGGTGTAACTATATAAAACCAGCACCAGTGCATTACAGGCATACCACTTATTTAAGGTATGAGAAACATGAAGTCAAATTATCAATATGCAAGAATTCTAAGAATTCACCTTTGCATGTGAACAACGGGGTCTGTGTGCTCAGATCCCAAAACCTAACAGTGGTGTCACCAGAACCACTAGCCAAACATCTTCCATCAGGGCTGAAAGAAACGGCTAGTACAGCTTCTGTATGGCCTGCAGATGGATAAGATAATTACGTCATTTGCAGAAGTATAAAAAAGCTCAAAATCGACATAAATGGAGGTGGGATATAAGAGAGGATTTTGATTTTTCATGCAATGGTAAACATCTAATAATCAATCAGGATAAACATGTATCACAGGCTTGTTCTACACTCTTGAATATCTTATTATCTTCCCCCACAAGACACCCCACCCCCCCCACCCTCCCCCCAAAAAAACAGAGAGAGAGATAAATAAAATAAAAAAGATTACAATCGTTACTATGGAATAGAAGTGAAGCCCTTTTTACATGGTGCAATGATCTGATTTGAAATTTGAATGGGACGAAAAAGGAGATTTCCAAGAAATTAATGGTTTCCATCAAGAACAAAGTGCCAACTGGTACGGGTGCTGTCAACCATGGATGCATCCATTTGCATCTTTGACAAACAAAACAAGGATGCAATGGCTTGTATCGGATGACTATTCCCATGGTAATTACGGTGCTATGAGAACTTGTCAAACAAAAGAGTTGTAAAATTGTAATGGAAAAAGGAAACAAGGAAATGAACATAATTCAAGGTAGACATACCAGCAATTGTAGCAGAGCATCGGTTGACTGGTCTGATGCGGAAAACTGCTTGTGGTTGATATACTATGCGCAGGGTGACCTCGACATTTGCTTCATTTAATAAATCAAAAGGTACAAATCAGAAAAGTGATGCCACATCTAGAGTATACTAATTTTATTCCCCACCAAAAAGGAGTGTACATGAAGTTGTGAGTGAAGTCTCACCATTTTTTTGCTGCATGTAAGCACCAAGCTGGACAGAGAGCTCTTCATCTCCAATGTAGAATACATAGGGCAACTTGTCCTCCTAAGGTAGTAAATGTTTAAAGGCATGATGAGGTCACATAGGTAGTATGCAGAACAACTGGGAATACATTACATAACTGAAGGTAAATTTGCCATGATCCATTTGTTCAGATATTTTCTTTTTATGTTAAAATTAAACTTGCGTTAATGATGATTAGTTGTCTTGTCCTCTCTCAACAAAACATTACATTATTTTTGTGTTAAAATTGAAACTGTTATGCAAAAAATTAAAGCATTACATTATTTTTAATTTCATTTCTTTGCCTTGTCCTCTCTCACCAAACAGTTATGCAAAAAGAAAAATACACTGATAAGGGAAACGACTCCAGACAGCTTATGTGTTGTCTAGTTAGGCGGATTGATAAATGATAGTGTTTATTTGTTTTCTCAGGGAAAAAAAAGAACTTACTTTGACAATTAAGTTGCTTACCAATCCAATATGAGTATGAATTGAAAATGGTTGGTAAGAGGAGCAGTAGAAAAAAAAGAGTAAAGCAGGAGGCATAATAGGTACGTTGTGGAGAAGATGGTTGACGATCTCCTGGAGCTGCGGCGGGCCGACGTTCTGAGGCAGATAGAGGGCAGCGCCGAGGTGGTCTCCTTCGGGACTGACCAGCTGGCACATCACGCTGCTGCTGCTTGTCTCCTGCTGCTGCTGCTGATGATTTCGGTTGTCCATCTGAAATCGATCGCTCGCACACACAGCTCTGGATTATTATTGTTGCTGCCTGCAACAGAGAGAGAGAGATGGCAATCCAATCCAATCCAAGACTGGACGCACGCACGCACCGTAGAAGCCAGTAGCGAACTAGTCAGAGGGAGGGGGAGGACGCCAACTGAGATGCGAGTTCGTTGGCCTCGTCTCTGGCGGCGGGCAGGAGAGGAAGGAGGAGGCGGCGGCGGCGGGACGAGAGTGACGAGTGGGAAAGAAAAGGAGGCTTCCCGACGCAAGTAAACCTTACCTTCCATTTTTATTGGGCCGATTTCATGGGGCCCACAGCCCGGCCCATCAGAAATGCAATATGCTCTTTGTATTTGCTTACGGGTTTTCCATTCCCAGGTGATTTAGACTAAGATCCGATTTAAAATAGATTATTGTGTGGATTATTGATATGAATTATCTAGTTGATTATAGAGATGAATTAAATATTTTAAGAAATAAACTTAACAAATAACTTAAAACAATTGGTTTAAACAATACAGTGTAAAAACTTTTTTGAGAAAAAATATTTTTTGAAGCGTAGAAAAAATAATCCGTTTCAATAATCCGATAAATAATCTAAAAAGAACATTGCCTAATCCCTTCTAGCCAACTCTTCTCACGCAACACCCGGCTATAAAAGAACAACAGATTTTTGAGAGCTTTTCAAAACTTAGAAATTTTACATCTCTACACTAATTAGTTGTGAAATTCCACCATTCCAAATTTAGAGGCATAGGAGCGCACACCCTATATAACCTGTCCTTGTCACCAAGCTATGGTATCCCTAGATCCAGAAGCTCATATGCGTAGTATTGATACCGTCAAGAAAGTTGTGCCAATGCTTTCAAGCCCACAAAATTACGATCGTCATTCGGCAAAGTAGTCCATAATAAAGAGGTAACAAGGTATATCGCCAAGTGGGTCATTGAGCTCGGCCAAAACAGCAAATCTCAGTTCTTGTTGACTTGGTCGTTGACTGGACCATACCCACGAAAGCCAAGATCATGGACAATGGATGTTCCATGGAGCATTCAACGTAAAGGGAATGGGGGTTAGGGTTATCCTCACATGACTAACGGGAGACTGACTCAACTACGTCGTACAATTTGACTTTCAAGCTACCAATAATACTGCTAAATACGAAGGACTCCTGGCAGATCTGCGAGTAGCTGCTGCACTTGGAATTAATCGACTGGTTGTGAAAAGGGACTCACAACTCGTCGCCATACAGGTGCACAAAGATTAACTCCGACCAACAACTGTCCAAATATTTGGCACAAGTGTGAAAGCTCGAAAGACGATTTGACGTTCTCACTTCGGGGCCGATGAGTTGGCACAATTGGCTTCACGACAACAACTGGTACGAGCCGGTATACGATGAACGAAGAGAAAAACTGCAAAATAAACTGAGAGTCTTAACATCACAGCTTGGGCCGATGAAAATACAACGGCAACAATTAAACGGCCGATCGATCTATTGATTAGTCTTTAATTTTCTCTGAGCCATCCTTCCATGCCTTAATTTAGTGTGTAGGTACACAGCCAGGCACTTAAATTCAATTGACTATACATACGAGTATAAAATACACAGGCCCATAGAGAAGTAGTAGTTAGTATATTCCTTGATGGGTGATTTGCTGCCCACGCCATTAATGAGTTACTCCCAAGTGATTAGCTCCAGCTAATTAGTTGGTTAATGATCGAATTAATGGGATAATTAATTAATTAATTGGATATGATCGAGCTAGCGCTTGGCGCTGTGCGTGGGCGGGCGGTCGCCGTAGTCGGAGTAGTCGTCGGTGTAGTCGCCGCTGTCGAAGGCGAGCTGGCGGAGGCGGGAGATGTCGGAGGCGGAGCTGGAGCCGGAGCCGGAGAAGAGCGCGCTCTGGCCCGGCTTCACCCCGCCCTCGTGCAGGTCCTCCAGCGACGCGTCCCCCTCGAGCGCCCGCACGATCTGGCTCATCTTGGGCCGCCGCCGCGCCGAGTGCCGGATGCTCGCCGCCGCGCACGCCGCCATCCGCTCCACCTCCACCGCCGAGTACTCCCCACCCAGCCGCTGGTCCACGAGCTCGCCGAAGCCGGTCTCGCCGGCCAGCGCGCGACCCAGAAGCGGGCGCGCCCAGTCCACGAGGCTGTCCTCCATGAAGTTGGAGGTGTCGATGGGGCGGCGCCCGGTGATGAGCTCCAGCAGCATGACGCCGAAGGAGAAGACGTCCGACTTCTCCGTGAGCTTCCCGCTGGACGCGTACTCCGGCGCCAGGTAGCCGAAGGTGCCCATCACCCTGGTGGAGACGTGGGTGTTGGTGTCGTTGGTGAGCTTGGCGAGGCCGAAGTCGGCGACCATGGCCTCGAAGTTGGCGTCGAGGAGGATGTTGGCCGCCTTGATGTCGCGGTGGATGATGCGAGGGTGGCAGTCCTCGTGGAGGTAGGCGAGCCCCTTGGCGGAGCCCAGCGCGATCCTGTGCCGCGTCGCCCAGTCGAGGTGGCCATCGCCATTCTTGAGGTACAGGTGGTGCTCCAGCGTGTTGTTGGCGACGAACTCGTAGACGAGCATCCGCTGGTTGCCGGCGATGCAGTAGCCGACGAGGGACACGAGGTGGCGGTGGTGGACGCGGCTGATGATCTCCACCTCCGCCTGGAACTCCCGCTCGCCCTGCCCGCTGCCGGACTTTAGCTGCTTCACCGCCACCTCCTTCCCGCTGCCGGCGAGCACCCCCTTGTACACGTACCCGAACCCGCCCTGCCCGAGGAGGTTCGCCGACGAGAACCCGGACGTCGCCGCCGCGAGCTCCTCGTACGAGAAGGAGCTCTTGGAGAACCCCAGCGCCACGTTCGGCGACGGCGGCGGGAGCGGCGGCCCGTAGGGGCCCGACGAGTAGGGCCCGCCCATCTCTCCGCTCAGAGGCGCCGCCGCCATTGACCCCGGCGGAGGCGACAGTGGGTTCCCGCCGCCGTGGCCGTGCATGTGCCACCCCGGCGGCGGAGGGATGCTGCTGTTGCTGCCGTGCTGCTGCCACTTGGGCGGCAGGCCGGCGTTGGGGTAGTACACGTTGCCTTTCTCGTCGGTGAAGAATGGCATGTTCATCGGAGGCGGCGGCGGCCGCTTCTTCCTCTTCCTGGAGCAGCACACGCACGCCACGACGGCAACCACCACGGACAACAGCATCACCCCAAACACTATGCCGGCGATCGCATCCTCAATATCATCCCCCGACGACCTCCCTCTCGAGCTCCCGGATCCGGCACTCTTCCTCGGCGGTGGCGGCGAAGGCGTAGATTTCGACGACGACGACGAGCCACCTTTTGTTGGTGGTGCTGTCGTCGATGGCGGCGGTGGTGGCGGCGATGGGGACGGAGGTGGGGGCGATTTGGACGACGGCGGCGGCGGTGATGACGGTGTGGTGGAGTTGGCCGACGACGGAGAAGACTCCGGCGAGGATGCCATTTAATTTGTGGATTCCGTCCGGCCGGCGGGAGTAGCTAGGGCCCACCCCGGCCCCTCTCACGGAGGATTATAGCTAATTGCTTAACTTAATTGTTAGCTCTAAAATTAATGTAATCGTTGTTTTTAATTGTGAACCTACCCCTGCAAAAGTTGAAAATTGATGAAGAACAAGTAAGTAGATGATCGATGCAAATCAATAACTAGGACAACAGTGTAAAATTGTTGCAAGTCGTTGATTTGTCAAGTTCATGAATTGCCTCCTGGTCATGAAATGAACTGTTCAGCTAATTGGATGGTAGCAATCTTTTTGAGATTTGGCACAGGATTCAAATTTTTAATAAGAATGCATGGAGGTGCACTGGATATGCCTTCTTATATTTCAGAGAAAACGGCACAGATCAAAGCATGTGAATCAAAACTTGAGAAAATCACCCTTTAATTTGAGAAACAAAAGGAATGGATTGGATCAATCTTAATATACATTTATAGTGCTTGGATGCATCAAAACGTTTAGATAATATACATGTCACATGAGAGCTACATTAACAACTAATTGAGCATGCAATGATTAAACCAAATGCAATAATAATACCGAGAAGCAAACTAAGACAAAAAAATTTGTATAAGGATTTATAGTATCATGTACCTTTTCCTTTTCCCCGCGATGATTAGGTGTTAAGGGAGAAGGAGAAGGGGTCGAAGGCGGATTGGGGGCAACAGGGGCAAAGGGAAGAAGGCGACCAGCTTTCGTCGCCCTTTCCAACCACCACCACCACATATTTCTCCCTACCATTCTCCATTTTTAGGCACGCTACAAATAAACCCATGCATATATATGGAGAAAGGTATCAAACATTCAAACTACAATCTTTAATTATAAATAATCGAAAGGAAGAATTGTCAACTTGGTCCCTTAAGTTTCATCCATAGGTCAATTTGGTCACGACACATTACTTCACGTTTTAAGTGCCATGTCCGCAAGCAAGCTCATCAAACGACAATCATTCATAGCAAAAGACTAGTGAAAACATGCCAATCTATCAATGACACATGGTTCTACACATCTCTGTGATCTTTTTTATATTTATCGTTTACAGGAAAGAGGCAAAGAGCAGTAATCTTTTCAATTGGTAAATTAAATGTACTGATAAACATAAAAGAGAAACAAGTAATTCAGTTGCATATTCACTTGGTACCTGGTTGGGCTCTAGCCGTCAATGGCCTCATACGCACTCTGATCCATCACATCTTCCACCTAGTGAGTATTGCAACCTGCAGGTAGTTCATACACATGGCATGTGTCTGGACAGGAAGATAGCCCTAACTTAGCTAGTTTAGATTGAGGGACTAACATATATGCCTCCATTGAAAAATGCATATTAACATCCAAATTAATCACCAAACAAAGCAGGGCAAAGGGTGTAAGAACGGTTGATGCGACAGTGATATTGGGAAGCAACCAAGGATGGAAGAATATACTTCCAGCCTCTACAATGTAAAATGTACACAAGTAATCGATCAGGACACAGCACAAGATAGCCCCTAGAATGTTACGAATGAATGTTATGGATCTTATGCTACAAGTACAACAAGCACTCTAGCAGGGAGAGCCGCCAATGTTACAACATTCAATCAGTCCACCATAACAACATATAATCACATGACACTACCAAGGCGACCAGCGAACTTAAACAACATGCTCCCGGATCGGTTCGAATCGAACCAAACGAAAGAATTGCTCTACTCTACCTGAATGTTCTATTACTCAACCACCTCCCCAGCAGGAACAGAGGAAGCTCTTGCTGGCGCCACCTGTCGCCCCACGGCAGTGAAGCTATCAGGAAGGACGAACAGAGGGCTGCTTCCCTCCGACTCGCCCTGGTATGCAAGCCCAAGGGAGTAGCCCAATGCACGAGCAACAGGGACTGCCACCGCATTGCCAACCTGGATGTACCTGCCACCATTAAACAGAGCTTTCAGTTAGAACTAAACATTGAGATGGCATCAGGATTAATCAATGGTGCAACTCAGGAAAATATATGATGTGGTATAGGGAAGCTTACTTCTCCTTGATGGGACCAAACATCTTGTAGTAGTCTGGGAATCCTTGCAACCTTGCATTCTCCCGAACAGACAGGACTCTTGCCTGATTTGGATGCAATATAGCCTGCAGAGAAGCACATCCTGACAGATTTAGAAAGGGTGCACAGATGCAGAACATTGGAATAACTTATTGACAACCTGACCTGGTTGTGTGGCTCTGCTCGGGTCACAACTGTAGGAACCGTCTCATCCCACCACAAGCGCCCAAATGGCCTACAACAACATATGTAAGAACCATCCTCCAAATTTTACTGCATAGAAGAAACTAGGGATAGCATGCGACTTACTTCAGTGACCTCCCTTTGATGAAAGACATCGCATAGTCAGGAACCTAGACACATAAACAAGACAGCTCTTCAGCAATTGTAGTGGTTAAAATACTAGGCTGTAATTTTTATTTAATTGCGCGTCAGGATTCAAACTCAAGACCTCTAGCTCTAGTACCATATTGAGTTATATACACCAAACAGTTCAACCCAAAAACTTAAGCTGATAGAGAAAGGTGGACAATTTACTTTATATTTCAACAATAATAATCATGCAACATTATCTGTTACTTTGTTTTGAACCTCCAACTCCAAGAACTTTACCTATTCTAGTAATATGGCAGGCCTTCCAATACTTCTAACATATTGTAATCCTAATACACAGCGCCTAGCGCAGCCGTAAATGTGTCCCCCAATGTAATAAATGCATCCCACAGCTGTAAACAAGTTCCCGCAAATATAAATACATCCCTCTGGCTTTATACAGCATGGCGCTAGTTGCGTCCTAGGGACCAGACAGTAGATGTGACAAAAGCAATTCACAACAATGTGGGAAGCATAGAACACATACCAAAGGTTTGCCAGATGACAGATATACACGATCAATATCTGGATCCCACTCCACGATGTTGTTTGCCCCGACCTTGACACCCTTCAGGTCCCGGAAGTTGGCTCCCTAAAACACAATAGATTGATTATGACTGCAGAAAGAATAGAGTGGACAACCTCACAAAGATCAAAGCTTCACCAACTGCCAACCTTCTTTATTGGAATTTGCTGTACACGCTCGTAATCATCCTCATTTAGCTTTAAGGGCTGGTGATCCAAAAGCATGCCTACATCTGGACCAGCCGTCCCTTCAAAAGAATTATCCAGCATTTCTAGAACATTTGGGGGAAAAATAAGTTAAACTTGGCATACAGCCTGACCAAAGTAAACACAAACATTGAAAAGGTGGACAATTGAAATACAGGCTGAAATGTAAGGAAAATTTCGTTGACAACAGAAAAAATAAACCCACTCATCTTATTCAAAGCCCACAAGGATAATTAGAGGTTATCTTATTACCTCTACGGCTAAGCCGGATATAGCGCTGGAATTCTGTTTTGGGTTTAGAACCATATTCCATCACCTCATTAGGCTGATTGTTGTTTACCTGCAGATAAGGGGTAAGATTGCAGCTGCAGGTCAAGAAACGAATTAATAAATAAAACACTTGCCTCTGGCAAATCCGAAATTGCATCACCAAGAAGCAGAGCCGTTTTCAGCTTTGGCTTCTGCATTTCATCATATGCAACAATACTTTGCTGCAAATAAGATTAAGCTAATGAGAATACGTGGACTTCCAATAGAATTCGGAGTTATGATCAGACTTACAGAAAAAGCATTTGGGGCACCTCCACGCACAACAACATCATGAGTCGGGAGTGGATATTTTGGGAGCACCTACATTGCCAACTGCACCTGATCACTGATCTGATCAACTAGCAAATGTTTACCAATGCAAGGGAAACAAACCATGGTAGGAAGAGCTCCCCATAGGAACACACGCATCCTGAACTGTGGGAGGCCATAACAACCTGCAACCATCATTCCAAGTCGTGCTTGATACTTCATAGCCACCAGGCGGCTCAGTGCGTATCTTCCGAGGTAACCATCAGCAAATTTTAGTATGTCTACGACATTTTCCATTAGAACATACTTGGGTTTTAGGTATGCCACGATATCCATAAAAGTCACCATCTGCTTGTTTTTCTCATCTTTTAGTGGCTCTTTGCGGTTTCTGAACCGATTGAACCCACTGATCCCTTGGCATGGTGGGCCACCACAGATGACATCAACATCACCCTTTGGAACCATAACACATAGATGGCATCAGAAAATCGACAAAGGATGTATCTGAAAAGGAAACAAAAGGAAAGCAAATACTCACTGGCAGAGGCAAGATTTTTCTCCTATATCCATCTTGCACAAATTCTTTAATTTTCAGTGAGCAATCACTAGGTTATGAAAAAAGAGACTAGATTAGTTCAAATAGAAATAATCCATGTAATGAGTATATGCCAGCCAGAAAAGATACCAACCTGAGGTTCTCAATAGGCTCCCAGGTGTCGTCTTCACGGCCATAGCCTTTCCATTGTACCTGTTTAAAAAAATTGTATTTAAGCAACATACGCAGAAGTATACTACTGCAGGAACCCACAAGGAATAAACGAAAAATGAGACAAAGGTACCTTGAAATAGAGGCCATCTTTTCTACCAATTCCACCATAGCAGATTCCAGCTAGCTTCTCTACAACAAACTCATCCTTTTCAAGAGGCTCATCATCATCCTCTTCTTTCTCTGAGGAACCAGCCGAATCAGAACCCATATCATTCTTGATATGTTCATCACAAAGTTTAGCCCATTCCCTAAGAAGAGTAAGAAACTCATCGGCCTTTTCATTCCGGGCCTGCACTCAAAAATACAAGAATAAATGCACTAGCATTACTAAATAAATGGTTTGACAGTACAATAATTTTGTTTAGATCATTCATCATGCATTGATCCAATGATCACCTAAGCCCTTAAAAAAAATAGATCCATAGAAGTTCACAACCATACCTCAGTTCTTGGGTGGTTGTATTTGAGACTCTCGCACGCAAAACTATTGAAATCAACAGCCCATCGCTGGACATATGGCAGAAAAATAAAGGATTACTACTGATATCACAAAAGTTCTATGAGACAATGAGGGAAGCATAATACCGTTTCAAGATTCAGGCCAGCAAGGGCCGCACCTAAGCAAAACCCAGTAGACATACCACCACAACCAGAGTAGAGATCAAGAAGTGTAGCCTTTCCCATTGAAGATGACGCCTCTGAATCAGAGGCAACTTTGCCTTTAGAAGAATCCACATCATCAGAAGAAATACCTGATGCAGTGTCGCTGCCTGATGCTCCATTTTCTAGGTGGAAGTAATATCAGAGTTAGTACTTCTGTTTGAAGAAGAGTTCACAACTAATATATCGGACACTATATATAAAGGTCAATCTTAATTCACCTAGCAACAAGAACAGAGCAATTTACCAGATGGGATATTAGCAAATGTTGAATAAGCAACGGTGTATGACATATCATAGTACAACTCACAATCTGCCAACCGTTGAGCTTTGGCTTCTCGGTCCATCTAAAACAAATGAAGGGGAAAATCACTATGTGAAACATTACATGCATGAGGTAACACAGTTCTGAGAGAAAACACTTACATTTGGATCAATATGTACGATTTTAACCTTTGAGATGATGCAATCAAGCACATTGTCATTCTTTTCCTCGGAAAGGAAAACACGCTTGAGATCATGCTGATGATCAACATTATCCATCATCGTTGATGAGATCACCTACAAAGATAGTTCCCAGATGTGTACTCTGTTGGAGTTTGGACACAAAAAAATAGCATATTCTAGAAGTGTTTGTTACACACCGTATCCTCCGCACGGAAGAACCAACGGCAGGTAAAATAGCGGCAGTGATCAGTCCCCTCAAAGAACTCAGTTATTCGGCCAATGTAATCAGCTTTATCTTCCTCAGCCTATGATTGTTGCAAAGGAAATAGAGATGTAATTTAGAGAAATAGTTGTGAGACTAAACAACAATGCATAACTAGCTACAGATTTACCTAAATCCAACTTGACGGTGTGAACTTTTCTAAGTGTATAAACGTGACATTCAATCTAATTTAGTGAAGATGTCCATCGAGCTAGGCCACAAATAAACAGTTACATACAAGCAAGACAAGAACTATACGCAAGATTCTGACCACAGGAGGCGCACAAGCAGCACGCTATGCAATCGTGATCCATGTTAAAAAGTCTCAAATAGACAGTTGAGTTTAACAATCAGATAAGTCAAAATGTCAGACATGCAGAGCATTCTATATTTCTAAACAATTCTGAGCTCAGAGGAGCATCCTTGTATCCATTAATACAAGTGGTATAAGACTTGGAGGAGCATTTCCTTTGTCTAGCCATTAGCGGTTGAAGCAACAAAAATTGCACAAACAGAAGAGAGAAATCACAAATCACGGTCAGTGGGATGTTATACAAAGGCAGAGATCCAGATCTGGTACTAAGGGTTACATTTAATCCTGAGCAAGTAGCAACAAATTTCAGTGCACACAAGAATGGAATTTACAAGATATAATAAAGGAAGGAAGTTGACGCTGCAGAGAAACAGAGACAGTAGACCTTGACATAGACGTCGTCGTGGAGGCAGTAGACGGCGCCGTCGACCTTGGCGGAGCGGTAGTGGCAGCGGGCCTTGAGCTCCTCCTCGTCATCAGGCCTGCGACCGCGGACGCGTTCAGACGAGGATGCGAGATGGACAGATCTATCTGTGAGGGGATTACCTCCTGGCGGCGTTTCGCTGGTAGCGCTGCGGCCACTTGGCGCGCGCCTCGTCGGCGGGGAAGGGCTCGCCGAGGAACTCCGGCTCGTGGTCGCCGTCGGTGTTGTGTCGGACCCTGCTGGGCTGCGCCACCCGCTTCCTCGCCCCGGCGGCGGGGGCCTTGTCGGCCTCCCTCTCCTCCAGCAGCTGCTGCTGCTCCAGCTCCTCGGCCTCCGCCTCTTCGCCCAAGGCCATCTCCTCCGCATCCGGCTCCTCCCTGCAGGCGTCATCCTCCACCGGCGGCTGCTCCTCCTCCGCCTCATTCTTCTTCCTCCTGGACAACGCCTTGGCCTTGGTCTCCTTGGCCGCCGCCTTGCGGGTGCGCTTGGTGGAGGCCGGGTCCATGTCGGCGCCGGCCTCGGCCTTGGCGGAGGTGGCGCGCTTGCGCGTGGAGGAGCGCGTGGGGGCGGCGGCGGAGGACGGGGAGCTGGGTGCCATGGCTGCGGCCTCCTCCTCCTCCTCCAGGTAGACAGAGAGCTAGGGTTTTGGGTGGGTTTAGGAGAAGAGGAGGAATGGAATGGAATCCGGCGCGTCCCGTGCGAGTGCGCGTGTGGAGGAGAAGAGAAGAGGAGGAGAGGCGTCAAAAAGGAGAAGAAATCTGAATCGATTTCAGATTGGAGTTGGGCGGAAAGCAGAGCGGGAACCCGAAATTTTTGGGAATCAAACCGACCGGGAGGATCATGGGCCCACCTGCAGCGGCTGGGAGCCTGGGAGCAGGTGGTGCCCACTTGGTTTCCTAAGGGCGGGATGGTTCAAATTTTCGGGTGGGCCCGCCTCGGATTTGAAATGTTGGTTGCTATCTGTCGCTGCAGGGTGGGCCTCCAACTGGCTTCAGCTTTTACTGCTACTACTTGCTTTTCCACTGTTCGCTCCGTCCCTAAATAAAGGATAGTTTGACGGTGAAAAAAAAAAAGAGAAATAGCCATTAGCGTATTATTAATTGAGTATTAGTTATTTTAAATTTAAAAATGGATTAATATGATTTTTTAAAGCAACTTCCATATAGAAATTTTTTTAAAAAAACACACCGTTTAGCAGTTCGAAAAACGTGTTTACGAAAAAGAGGTATTTTTTTCCCAAATCATGAAGTAATGGATCAATTGAGTATTAAATCTATTTTTTAAATTTGTAATAATTAAAACTTAATTAAACATGCGCTACCTATAACTTAGACTTCATCGTTGATTCAAGCTACAAAAATTGGGATTATTTTTTACACTTTTCCATTATCTTAAAAAAGGTTTTACCTAATATTTAATTTTGGTCCCAAATGTTCTATTTGTTAGTCCCACTAAGAAGATGTTTGAATTGATTTATTGTGCTGGCTTATAAGCCGTACGTAAAACGAGAAACTTCATTAGCGTGTGATAAATTAAATATTAACTATTAAAAACTTGAAAAATGGATCTATTTGATTTTTTCGAGATACTTTCATATAGAAAATTTTTACAAAAAATACACTATTTTATGTTTTAGAAAACGTGCTAACAAAAATCGAGGGAAAAGCTAGAAGCAAAGGCTGCCTAAGACTAAGATTGTCCATTACTTCAAAATAATTCCTAGATCCACTTGAAATGCCACATGGACAAGTCAACTGCCTTGGATCAAAATATATAGTGAAAAAGACTATCATGCCTTTCTTTTTTGATAGAATTGTGACCCGGGGAAGATGAGGGTGTTAAAGATAGAATGCACTAGGATTGTGGAATTTTTATAGTTATAAATTATTTCTCCTTCCATACATTGTAAGCGTTACTATTCATCATCCAGCCATCTTTAACTGCGTGTCTGGATTGAAGTGTGCGATCATTCTAGGATCATCTGGTCAAAAATCAAACCTGCTGTGTTGTTTGGGTTGCTTTGTGGGATGACATTGTCTGTCATCTATGTTGCCTGATACTCTGATACTGATATAAATAGACAATATGACGATATGCAATAAGTTTTAAAAACATGGATATGGGGATACACCTATATATACGTGTCGATGAATTGGTATCCGACTGCAATATCTATGTATATACAGTGTATTTAAGGACATAGATAAGACTGATATATCAATATATAAACGAAGATGCAAGGAGATTGATTTTTATACATGTTTGGGATCCTTAGAGGTAATAGCCCGACTCCTGTTTGGCCATGAGACCAATGTTTTTTCTACTATATCAATATCATGAGTACAAAGTATAGGAAGCAAAGCATAAACTAGTATACTATTATGTCGGCGTAGAGCTTGGATATGGTGGTCGGCGGCTAACTGTCTTTAGGCTCCTCCAATATCGACTCGACAATAATGGGCGTATGTGTCTTCTGTTGGCCTCCCCCTATCCTCTTGGGGGTCTTGTATTTATATCATCGGGTACTCTCTTGTCTAAGTACAACTAGGGAGACAAGTTAGGATATGAATCTAAGAAGTCCTCATTATGCTCGAGTAGAGCTATGTCTTTATTTACTTATTGAGGATACATTCCTTATCTGTTTCGGATGCTATCCATATGTTTAGAGTTTATTTCCGTATAAAATTTGGTATGTCATACTCCCCTGATGTACGTGGGGAATCACATATTTAGTACACTAACAGTAGCCCATGAACTCTACTTAAATGAAGATGTCGACTAGTCCAACTTCCACAAGGAGTCAACCTTGTCGGAGTGAATAAACATACTCGGCATTCTATCGACTAGGTTAGGTCCGACTTCTTTGACCCTTTCGTTCCCGTGGTTTGTCAATGTAGCCGGTTATCAAATTTGAATAGAGTTCAGAACTGCCCATCTAAGTGTGCGCATAGAATCTCGATAGAGTATCCATTTATTCTGTCTATTCTTTCTTTCACCTGAAATACTCGAATAATCTTGTCAACAAACATTAAACACCCTAGCAGTGTCAGGTAGCTAAATATAGGTATTAAACGTAAGCAAATAAATCCGTATATTAAACACGTAATATAAACTTTATACCCATATGCAATTTGTTCATCGTCGCAAACTTTTACATTCTCTTGCTCTAACCAGTGTTAGGTAGTCTTCCTTACATGTCTCATTCCGACCACAACCCTTCGAGCGTTCCATGCGATCCCGGATTATGTCTCGCGGTTGCATTTAGTCAGAACGAGATATTTGAGACTATGCCCTTTGCCAGTTTAAGAACAGCAAATTTCAAGCTTGTCTAGTACTCGGATAATATGTACATATCCCATAATTTGACAATATGAAAACCCCTTTTCGGCCCTTACGACTTGGGTAATTTAAAGCAATATCTAATACACGAGTAGTCAAAAAGCATGAATATAGGGAAAATATATTTGCCAACATAGGGAATAACTAGGCCATGGACTCCGGGTACCTCATGAGGAACTTTCTGGCCACTCGAACAGAGGATATGCCTAATCCTATAATTAGGAATGCAACAGGACTCGGTGAATATTACCTTGTACGATAAGAAAAGGATTTAGTCCTAGTCGGGTACGTTGTATTCCTAGAAAGAAATCCCTTGGTCAAATCCGGCTAGGATTCCTACCTTATAACCTTACCTCCTCGGTATATAAGGGGAGGCAAGGAGCCCCCTTAGGCAAGAGAAGAACATCATACACAATCCCACCAGGGAAACCTCAAAGACAATACACCATAGCTGGAAGTAGAGTATTACCTCACCTCGAGAGCCTGAACCAGGATAAATTATTTCGTGTTCCTTTACAGTCTATCAAATTTATGTCTCACGAATAGCCCCATATTATTATTGCCGATACAAAACATCGACATATATACACACACACACACACTTCTTTGTCACCCTTCTTTGTCAGCTATCATGTACATGTCTGGTCAGAGTATTTGGACCACCTTGTAGAGACCTTCACACTTTATGTGAGAATTTGTTGTTGTCGGAGGATGAAACTCCAATGGCGGGAGGTCTGGAGACCCTCATTTGAGATTCGGCCAGGGGAGTTGTTCTCAGGCGAATGCGGCGTCCGGAGGGTCGATAGAACGATGAATGGATGGATGGATGGATGTATGGCACATGAAGAAGACAGGAGGAAGTAGACAGGTTCGGGCCGCGTGGAGACGTAATACCCTACTCCTGTGTGTATGCTATGTGGAGATGAATATGTATTGCTGCTACAAGATTTCCCGAGGGGCGCAGGAGCTAGCGCGAGTCGAGAGCGAACTGGAGCTGCTCTGGCCGCTTGGCCCAAGCTAACTACGTTGTGGAAGAAGTTCTCGGATGTTGTCTAAGTTGTCTAAGCCGGAGCCTGGGGATCCAGAGAGAGCCCCCCCTAGCCTGAGGCATGGATCCTCCTTTTATCGTTTAAGGGGAGTCCACAGTGCCCTAGCACACGGAGAGAGATTTTAGGTATGCTATGTCTCGTCGCACACGTCCGCCTGCTCTCGCCACGCCGGAGACGCCCGCCTGCTGAGCCCACGCCGGGGTTGGTCTACTGGAGGCGGCTAAGTCGTGGGGATGTGACGGCACGTCTGGTCGTCTGGTCGTCATGCTACTTGGCTGCTGCGGGCGGCTGAGTCGTGGAGATGTGACAGCGCACGCCCTCACCGCCAAAGTCAAAAGGTTTCTGACTGCACGCCTTGCTGCAGCACGCCCTTGCCACCGAAGTCAAAAGTCTCTGACTGCTCGATCGCGTGTCCACGGGGGCCATCACGAGACGCCCACGCATGGCAGAGCAGGTGACAGGGGCGACAGGCCCCATCGCTTCGTCATTAATGTGGGTGATTGGAGAGTTGGTCCGCTTATGGAGAACGCGCCTCGGGACCGTGCGTGTGGGTCCCGGGACCGGGGAATGTCCCTGGAACCCGGGACCCGAGGAAGACGCACCCGGGCACGGGGTGGCGCACCCGGGCCCGGGAAGACGCACCCGGGCACGGGGTGGCGTATCCGGGATCGGGCACCGCTCGGGCACTTAGCAGGAGAGCCGGTCGTAGCCGGCCGCCAGTTGCGCAGAACATGGGCCCCGGAGAGGCTAACGTGGCCGAAGACCCACGCGACCCTGGGGTATGTGGGACCCCCTGTCCCGTTTCGCCGACAGTTGTTATTAACTTATGTCTTCACCTTTTTGAGAACGTTGTCACTTTCCGCAAGTGTGCGAGCCCAAATTCGTTGTCTGTGATAGAGATGAAGACCTTGGTGGTATCAAACGATGTGGAGCAGCACAACGGGTCACCTTGCGTGAGTTGTCAGCTGTGTACAAGTCTCTTGATCGCATTTTTGGGCTGTCGCTATGGGTCTCATTTGATCGGCCTAAAATTTCGACCAGTGGACAATTTTTGACTTGACTCTATCTTTTTGATCCTTTCTTGCACATAGTGAGATTTGAAGTTACTGATCCGACACACGTCTAATTGGAATGGAGTTTCGACTAGTGGGCTTCTTTGGACCGGTATATATATCTTGTAATCGAGTTGCGGAATTATCGGTCTTAGCTTTATTTGGTCATGATAGGATGTCGACCAATAGAGAGCTTTCAACTAGTCTTTACCTTGCTCGGTATGATCGTCAAGCTAGTTGTTCCGTTATTTGATTTTTCCTGAAATCACTGCTCAGAACAAATTGTTAGATATCAGGCACCCAAGCGACACTCAGGAGTAACATAAACTGAAATCGAGTAGACAATTCTAATATATCAAGCACTGCTCAGAACAAATGTTTTTTCTTTTAATAAGTAGAATTTATATATTTTCGCCAACCCCCGATTATCTTCTCATAAATGTAGTTAATGAGTAGACAATTCAAGAAGGAAAGATATATTAGAATTATTGATGTACTTTGATTGTGTGATGTCCTTCATCCACAATCTCGGTAGTGTAATCAGCTGCTCAGGCTGAGTTAACTCTTATGATGAAGAAATAGTCAATTTGGACGGCTAGGTGCTTGACCTAGACTTATTTGTATGGGTGGTAGGATGGCTACGCCCTACTGGTCCCGTGAAGACCAATGGCGTAGTCGGGTCTTAACCACCGTCTAGGTGGTAGGACTGCTATGCCCTACTGGTTCCGTGAAGACCAGCGGCGTAGTCGGCTCTCAACCACCGTCTAGGTGATAGGACCACTATGCTCTACTGGTCCTACGAAGACCAATGACGTAGTCGGGTCGTGACCACTTGTATCGGTGCTTGGGTTGGTTGCTTTGATGCGCATCCCATGTGGCCAACATGGTTCATATTTTGTTTTACCAACTCACAAGTATATTAGAGGGTTGCGGTTTACTTCAACTTTCTTTTCGGAAATGTCTTTCCGATTATATTGATTGTTCTAGATGTCATGGGCAACGCCTCAAGCCCTCCATTTATAGGTGGAGCTTCTCCTTCACCCATGTTTTGACTTGTCGGTTTCGATCGGTCAAGTTGGATGACATGGATACCATCTTAACAAACATGACAGATAATCAGGCCGGTAACTTTTGCAAGGTATCGTCCAATAGCATTGTAGTGGCACTCTAAGTGTCACCACTGTTTGAGTTCTCTACTTGAATCATCGTGATAGATGGTATGAGCAAAACCTTGGGCCCTCCATTTGTAAGCAGAGTGCCTTCTTTTTATCCATGTTCTGACTGTGTCTGACCAGGAGTAGTTGGGATGGATGGTGTGGATGTAATCTCGATAAATATGCCATGTAGTACCAGTTATTTTTGTGAGGTATTGTTTTATGGTTTATCAACTTTTCCACAAATATTTCGGGCGATATCGGTGACTGTTGTGGGATATATTGCCATTGTTGATTGGTAGGGTTGGTCTTATGCCGCCTTGTTTAGTCGGGAGACATCTCAATCAATGGCATTTTTGACCTTGGCCTACCCGGATGCTTGTAGTTTACTAAAAATATGATTTTAGAAAGCAGAAAATATAATACAAATACACGAGCAATAATTTGGGTAGTTATATAAGGGCCTATTCGGCAGCCGCAGCTGAGCCAGCTTATTTTTCTCGTATCCCGCGCGCACGCTTTCCAAAACGATCAACGGTACGTTTTTTGCAAAAATTTTCTATATGAAAGTAGCTTAAAAAAGCAAATAGATCCATTTTTCAACTTTTTAATAGTAAATACTTAATTAATCACGCGCTAATGACGTTTCTCGTTTTGCGCGTGGCTTAAATAAGCTGCATATGCAGCACTAACGAACAGGCCCTAAATCTTCTAGTTTTGCTAGGAAATAGTGAGAAAATTCAGATCAAATTGTGGGTACTATATTTACTATAAACAAGCATAATCTATATTACTTTAAAAAGACGGTTATGATGATAATGAAGCCAAATCCAACGGCTGAGATTACCTCTGTAATCCTCCGACAAAATCACTTGAGACGCGCATCGCTCCTATTCTCACCCGACGCGCATCTCCCCTCAAGCGCCCCGATCTCCTCCCACCACCGCCACCTTCTCACCCTCCTCGCGTCCCCCATCAGCCGCCGCCTCCTGGCGCTGCTATCTCCTCGCACCACCGCCTGTTCGCTATCTCGCCACCTCCTCCTGCTGCCACACCGCTGCCGCCTCCTCGGCCTCCTCCCGTCACCCGTCAACCGCCACCTCCTCGCGCTGCCGTCTCCTCGCGCCACCGCCTGCTCGTTGTCTCGCCGCCTCCGATCCATCGTCGCCGGGACCACCGCCCAAACCCTAAAATCCTCTCCATCTCTGCAGCCTCTTTCGCCGCCGCCTCTTCCGCCTAGCTGTCGCGCCGCCGCCTCCTCCCCCTGCCGTCGCTTCGTCTCGCCGCCTCTCCCAGCCGTCGCGCCTCCTCCTCCTCCGCCCCGTCGTCGCCTTTTTGCCGCCGCCTCCTCTGCCTCGTTGTCGCCTTCTCGCCGCCGCCTCCTCTGCCTTGCCGCGCCCCATCCTCGCCGGAATCACTACCTGGCCGTCCTGCACAACCTCGACCTAGAGGTCTGACGGCCCGACCGGAGAGGGAGCAGCTGCTCCTAGCCCGAACAGGGCAGCCCGGCCTACTAGTGCGACCGTCCGTTCCAAAAGGTACCACCGCCCCCAAATTGCATCTCCATCGCATCCCCAAGGTTCATCCATTTCTCTCTTCCAGTTCATTCGAGTATTTTTTTCCCATTCGAGTACTACAAAATCAATGGAACTGAGATAGATGGATCTATGTTCCCAACTGTTGTAGTTTGTAGACAGATATTCTATTAAGCTCATTCTGAAATTTTCTATTAGCCTATTCTGAAATTTTCTATTAAGCTCATTGCAGTAAACTTAATAGGTGTGGCCTACTACCGTTTTGTTGTCAAAATTTAGTGCGCTCAGATCAATAAGGCCAAAAAAAAAAAACTGACAGACATGTTGTGTGCTCTTCCAATCAATTTTGAATTTAGTGAAAGGCTAAAAAAACACCTTTTTTTTCTTTTAAGAAAGCCATCCTCAGTTTCTCTTTTAAGGGTAGATAAATGGATTTTGTTTGTGGAGAGTCTATTTAAATTTGTTATCCATGCAGGGGCGTGGCATCATATGAGCTACTAGGATTTTGGAAAATAGGCGAGGCACAGGTATTTCATCAAGCTTGTTTGTTTTGTTCTGCTTATGTGAAGTGGGATAACTAAAATAGTTTTCTTTTCTGTTATGGCATCAGCTGGGAATCAATAATTCAAATTTAAATGCTTGGTGATATTACTAATTTAAATTCATGTGTTATGAGGTCATCGGGAATCAAATTGAATGATTCCTTTTTTAATATTAATACACAAATATGGTTACATGTAACTGACACGCCTAATGTTGGAGTGCCAAAGTTTGACAATCATTTAAACAAGTCATATGTTTCAGTAGATGTAGTTTCTAAATTTTTAGTGTGATTATGTACTCCTGTGATTTATTTTGTGGATAAGTGTAAGTAACTTTTATTTTTTTAAAAAATCTATGCATAAAGGAGTGGGGAGTCAGTGAGTTGTCACTTCAATTATAAATTGCCATGTCTTTTCTCCCTTTAGATATGGAGTATTTTGATGTAAATTTTAGTATAATTCACTATATGTGCATTCATAACACTTAATAGTTCTATCTGTCCGCGCTCGTCTTCGAGTTCCTCCCTGACATCACCCGTGTCTTCTCCGCCAAGGTGCTCAGCGCCTCGCTCTCGTTCTAGATCGGAAGGTACAGACGGATTTCTTCTCCTCATTCTGTGAGTAGTAATTTGTAGACGTCGAGGATACTGTGTCTATGTCCTAATTTAATAATTCTGAAATAAACTTTTCTATGAAATACTGTGTTCGAGTCCTGATTTAACAGTTCTGAAAGAAAAATTTCTGTTTGGCACGATCAAGAAGATCTGAAAACAATTGTGAGGAGAAAAGTATGATTGGAGATGGTTTGTAGAAAAGTAGCTGACATTTTTGTCTTTCTTGTATCCTTGGAGTTGGAATAAGAATGTTGCAATATTCTTTACTTGTCCATGTAGAATTGTTGAAATTTTTGCTTACATGGGCTGTGCTTATCTGATTTCAAAAAATAATGCGGCTGAAGGGAGATTTGAGATTTGTTGCATTTTTGTTTTCCTGGTGAAGTTGGTTGGTAGGAAGTAGAATTGAAAATTGCAAATAAACTGTCATTCTTCTTTTTTTGGAATTGCCAGAATATAGAAATTGGAGGAACCTGAGATTATGAAAGGTTCCAGGTTATGTGCTTCGTTTTTGAGGAATAACTTGTCATAGTTCTAGAACATAGTGCATTAATTTGGGTAAAATACTGTCGAAAACCTGTAAAATGTTGCAGACGCATTACTAACCTGTAACATAGTTCGTTTCTCCACTTCTAGATTAATATCCATTATGAAAAAAATAACTTGTTTCCCCCTTATATGCGCGCTGCCGATGGTAGCGTCAAGGCGATGAGCTGTGGTGACAGTCTTAGGGAAGAGATGGTGGGGAAAGAATTATTTGATAGCCCTTGCACAACATACTGTGGTCAATGATTCATTCACTCATAGTTTATATGCTATTTTTTCTGTTGGTTCACCACATTTCTTTGGTTCACCACGTTTCTTAAGTCTGAAACTACTGAAATTGTTTGTTAGGAGTAGATGGGTTCACAATCAATGTGTGATGTCCTTAGCGATGAAGATGATTTGCATGCACAAACAAATAGTGATTCGAATCATCATCCAGATGTGAAACACGTCACTATTTCTCCCTTTTGTTCAATCAGTTACTGTCGGAAAGTGAGAAATAGTGGTTTTGTTGCAATATCAGTAATGTTAGACTTATCCTATTTTTCATGTGCAATATACCATCGTACACACTAACTTTGGGATTTACTTGAGGTTTTCTGCCTCCAATTTTGTTTCTGCACACTTATTTTGTGTTTCTGGTGACAAATGTAATCTGACAAAAGCAATGGGCCAGTATACAAGTTATGATCTAAATAATTTCCCATATCTAAACACAAGCCTTTGTTGATTTGGCCGATAAGATTTCAAGTGGACATAGGAGGAAGGAGAAAGATGTCTAATAGGATGGCAGGAAGATAATGGTAAGTGCCAGATGTAAATGTACTTTAGATTTACTTGATTTCCATCTGTATGTTCTGATCTCCGAACAACTAAATGCAAAAAAAATCTAGGACTTCGTATTTATCTTGCTGGTGAATAAAAGCTATACAGTGAACAAGTGTTGTGAAAAAAGGCTTTCCAGTTAGTGAGTGCATTGAGTGACTTGACATTGTAGCTTTTCTGTGGGCAGATACCACATTTTGCTTTAGAACTATGCAGTAACTGCCAGTCTCTTAATTATTTCGCAAGGGTCACCTGAAGCTACCAATGGCGAACTCTAGAACTGAACAGACCATTTTATTTTTGCATTTCAATAGTATAGCACCCAGACCCTGTTGCCTCAGCCATGCCCAGACTGCCACCAACGCCTCGTCTAGGCCTGCACCACCAGTGCCCCACAGGCCATCGCCATTGAGAGTTTGCTGCCTCATCCTTGACAACACCTGCTGCTTTATCCTCCCAGATATGTGTATGTGCGTTCTTGCTAATTGTACATTGGTGCTCCCAAGTTTTTTAGACTACTGTGTTCTGTCTTCTTTTTTTTTTTCAATATATCATAACATTTTTTTTGCAGGGTGGTACTGGAGGAGCTCATGGTGAATGATAGTCGAGCTTTCCTATAATTTCGAGATGATGTGAGTGTCATCAAAGGAAATTTTAATGCTTGATATATTTAGATATTTTTTAGTTAAGTACCAATGCATTCTCTTATGTCGTCTGTAACGAAAAAAATGGCTTTACTTCCCCAATTATATGTGCAGGTTGAATGTCACTAATGGAGATTTCTCTACAATGGGAGCAGAATGGTGGCGTGGTGGCTATCAGCTATGCTGCAGTGTCTTTTTCTTTCCCCATGCCTCTATAGTTTGTACTAATTGAGATTTTTCTCATATATTTAGTTGTGTTGTTGTTTTCTTATAAGAATCTAAACTGTGCCAAAGCACCTGAATTGCTATCATCTAATGTCTCGGTACGGTTGAATCAACTTGGTGTAATTGACTGAGTTCAATAAAAAGCTTCCTTTATCTAAAAAAAAAATCTATTTTTGCTGCTGCCAACAGCAGAGTGGCAAATGAAAAATCAACAAGCATATTGTTTGGGAGAAGATCACAAAATGGAATGGGAGATTATTGTCAAGGTAAAGAATCATTCAACATAGGCAGTTCTTTACACAAGTAACAATGGATTTACATCTTCAGTCTTACAGCAAACTTTGTTTTCTTTGATACAGGATGAAATAGGGATGGGTGTAGTTGTGGCCAATTAAATATGTTGTTACAGAGCTTGGCTATTTGACTGGTTAAGGTGATCAGGTTTCTTGCCCCACGTTATTTTCTCTGTAACCTTTCTTAGTTGCTTTTGTTCATGATGGCTAATCCGCCCTGCGTGCCTACAATTTTGTGCTAGGTTGGTCACTGGCCTACACCAACAATATGGAGCGCTTGCATCTGGTCCCTTCGATTCTATGTTGGCAGCAGTGTTGGCTTGGAGTTCCGGGACAAGAGGATGTGGATCTCCTGGAGGTTGATGTCATCACCTCATCGGGTATGTCATCGATTGTCATCAGTTTCAGGCATCCGCTTCCAGCTACCGAATTGGCATCGACAGTGACAGTGGAAACTCTTACGTGTCAGCGACTTTGACCATGCAATCATTGTCGCGCAATCGTCCTCTTTTCGTCCTTGTTCTTCATGTGAGTTTTCCTTTCCTGATATTTTTACGACCCAAGGCAAGAGCTAGAGGAAAGCGTGGACAGCGTAGCATCAGATGAAATATTCCCTACATGCAGACACAACAGTAGTGGACACACTGCTACATCTAAGGTGGATTCCCGCTTTCCCGACGGATCGGCATGCTTGCTCCGTCCTGCTTTGCTCCCCAGCAATGGCACCTTGATCACCCCCTGCAACCTCTATTCCTCTTCCTCTCCATCCCATACTCTGCGCCTGCCCACGCCCGTGGCACATCCCACTGCTTCTATGGGAGGCGACTGTGGAGGCAGCGATGGCAAATGTTAGATCAATGAGACTCCCAATGTCAGACCAACGACGGGTGCCGCCCTGTAGTCTCAATGAGGAACTACTGGGAATGGAGATGGATCGAACTTCTAAGCAGAAGGTTAGTGTTCTACTTATTGGATGCCAGTGAACTGAACATTGTGATTGTTATTTTAGGTTGTATAGCATTTAAAGAAGTAAAAAAGAAGTTGTGGATTTGAAATCTATGTGGAGGTGAGCTGAAAAGGAAATCCCCATTGAGTCAAGTTGTGTTGGAGAGAACTGACAGCAAGTAAGCACTCATTGGAATTAGATAGCTCTAAAAGATTGTTGCAACGTTATTTTACGCACATGGCTATGTAATTATATATGGAGGCCATGGACACTGGGTACCTTAAGATAAACATATGGGCCATTTGGATAGAGTATGGGCTTAGTCTTGTAATTAGGGATATGATAGCACTCGGCAGACTTAATCTTGTATGAAAAGGAAGATATAGTCCTAATCGGGCAAGTTATATCTCTAGATGAAGATCCCTTGGTCGTAGTTCGACTAGGACTCCTACTTTTTAATCATGTCCTCCAGTATATAAGGGGAGGCAAGGCGCCCCTTGAGGGCAGACATCGCAAGATCACCAAGATTGTGATCACACATCCTTAAAGGAAATACACTACAACTAGACGTAGGGTATTACCTTATCTTGAGGGCCTGAACCAATATAAACTTTTCGTGTTTCTTTGCAATCAATTAAGTTTCGGTCTCACGAGTAGCCGTATATATCTATTGTCGGTGTAAAACATCGATAGTTGGCGCGCCAGGTAGGGGCTTCGGCTAGATCAACCTCAACAAGCTCGATAGATTCGACAACCGGAGTCGACGGCAGCAAATTCTCCCTCGGAGACACGTTCGGAAGCCTCGACTTCGTCGTTGACAAGTTCGGCAAACTCTCCCTAGCTGACTCTGACTCAATCCGATCTACCGGGGAATTAGCCGACTCCGCTCCGATCGGCTACACGACGCTGCAGCAACCCTCGTCGACTTGCTATGGTGATCTACCACTTGTCTGGGTCTCGAGACAACTCTCTCTTTCGGCGTTCGACTCGGACTTGGCTTTGAGCTGGCCGGGGTCGGGCTAGGAAGGGGAGGGATCGTCAATTTCTCATGCAGACTTGGCAACGCCGTGGACATCTGCGATCTGCATCATACGCGGCAGACCCGATCCCCTACGGTTCAGTTTGGACACGGCCCAGAGCCGTTCGAGATTGAATCTAGGAAGGTCGGAGTTGTCATCACCTCCATCGACTACTTCGATTCCGACTCCAGGTCGGACAGAAGTTCGAGCAGCAGTCTGGCAAGCCTTCTACTGCCTCGCGAAATCTTCATGGCGTCCAAGGGCGACACTCCCTCTCAAGAGGTGCGCCGACTATGCGAGCAGCAGGAAGAGGAGGCCCGCCGACTGCGACAACAACAGGAGGCTAAACACGACGCTTGCAACGACGAGCTACGCAGGGCTGGGCGAACCGCTCAGCAACAGATCCTCCTGTCACACCCTGAGTTTAGCCACACAGAAACTTTACCGGAGAAAAATACCTAAGAAAAGGAATTTTAAAATGGCTAGAGAAATTAATTGATGGTGTAAAATGCAAGATAATAAATTATCGTGGCAGGGAATATTTTTTTCTTGTATTCTCTGTGCCAAAATACATTAACTGGATTTTTAGTGGAATTTTCAGAGCACAGGAACTATTTTTAATAAATCAAATACGCTTATCGGAATTAACATCGTCCTGGAAATCTTTTTCCTTTTTTTTCCCTTCTGTTTGCTCTGTTTCCTCTTTTTCTCTATCGCCGGGCCGCCGGCCCAGCACCGCGCCGCAGGCCGGGTCTCTTTTTTTTTCCCTCCCCGGCCTTTTCCTCCTCGCGCCCGTGCCCCCGCGCTCGCGCCCGTGCTCCGCGCGCTCGCGCCCTCGCCCTCGCGCCCACGCCCTGCGCCCGCGCCCCACGCCCTGTGCCCGTGCCCGCGCCATCGCCCTCGTGCTCGTGCCCGCGTGCTCGTGCCCATGCCCTCTCCCTTGCCCGCGCCCCGCGCTCTCTCGCGCTCGCGCTCGCGCCCACGCACCTCCCGCTGACAGGCCGGGCCCGCCTGTCAGCATCATCTTCCTCCTCCGTCCGAATCGGGCGGAGGGGAAACTCCCCGGGGCCGTCCGATCCGGCGCCGCCTCCTGCCTCATCCTCCCGCACTCGCACTCGTTCAACGGCCGTGGACCGAGTCCGCCCCACTCCCCCGAGTTCCCCGGCGCCTACGCCCGCTCTCTCCCGTGAACCACGCGCACGATCTCCACGCTGTGACCCACTCACTCGTGCACGTTTGGAGCCGTTCGGCCTCGATCTCTCCCGGCCGACTGTATATAAACCATCTCCACCCTCTCCTCCATCTTTTCCCCAACACGCCGAGCTCTCCAGTGCCCCAGAGCTCCATCGCCACCATGCACCCGAGCTCCACCGTCTTTCGCCGCTTCCGGTCGCCGCTCGCCGCTGTTCCGGACGCCGCCAGGCGACTCCGCCACCGCCTGCACCTCCGCCGCGCCGCGCCGCATCTCGGCCGCCACTCCGTGGAAGCCAAAGCTCGCCGGACCGCCTCGCCCGCGCGCTCGGTGAGTATCGGTCCTCCGTTTCCTCCCCGGCCGGTGATTCCTGCCGCGCCGTGTCTCCATTCTCCACTCTAACTCCTCTCCCGTCCTCCTCATCCTCCAGGACACCTCGGCAGCCGCCTCTCTCCCGTTCCCCGCCGTCGGAGCTCCGTCGCCGACGTCGTCCCGAGGCCGCCGCCGCCTTTTCGTCGCCACCGTCGTCTTCGCGCCGTCGCTCGCCGCCGCGAGCCGCCGGTGAGAACCCCCTCCGTTTTCCCCTTCATTTCCGCCCCTCCGTGTGGTCGTCGCCGCGCCGGGTGGTTGCCGCCGGCGACCATCGGGTCGCGTGCGCGCCGCCGCCTCCCGCTCGGGACGGCTGGCTTCGGCCGCCGCTCCCCGGGGCCGTCCGATCTGCCGGGTGGCAGATCGGGGCCGCCCGCTTGCTCGCCCGCGTGGTTGCCCGCGGTGGCGCCACGTGGTGCGCCCGCCTCTGTGCGCCGTCGCCTCCCTCTCCGGTGACGTTTTTTTTTATCGGTTAATGCGCAATAAATCGTCTGGTTAATTATATTTTACACTAAAAATAGCAGTAAACTTCAATAAATCATAACTATTTCATGCGAACTCGGATTAAGTCCATTCAAATTTCATTAAATCCAGAAAAATGCCGAGAATCCATTAATAATACTTTCAGCCCATGTTTGTCGACCCCATGTACTGTTTTTAATTGTTTATGCATTGTTTGTTGTAGAATCCGACGCCGGTAATTCTCCTGCGTATTTCGAGATCGTAGCCGAATACCTTGAGCCGGAGCAAGGCAAGTCGCACTGATACTTTGATCAATTTGTACCCATTTTTCGTTAAATTGCTTTGTTTACGCAAATAAACTGCATTATTTCAATAATTCATGTGGATTGGTATTGCCTATACAATGTTAGGTTTCAGCCTTAGTTTTGATGACTAAATCCTTGTCACCTGGGTAATAATATGAGTAGAATATAATCCCTAGGATGCTTAGCCATGCTTAGCAACATAGCTCACCTGGGAATTAAATAAGGTTTTTTATATGATTCGACTCAATGTCGGAAAAATGGAACCTTGGATAGGTTGTTGTTAAATTCCTAAAATTTTGACCTAAATGGTGGGCTGTGGGTGTATGGTTTTGCTTGTCACACCCATGGCAATTAAGGACCGGTTCGCGGGAACCACTTGGGCAACTTCCCGTACTTGCCACAAGCCAGCGTGGGCAACGGCTGGGCTTGAAGCGTTTCTTCTCCCTCTCCTAGGCACCGATGTAGAGGGTGGAAGAGATGGAGTTGGGTCGGCCCGGGGTAGGGTTGATCGGCTGCCGGATTCACCGTGGCGCAAGGGGGGTAGCCTGGCCAATATGGCGTGCCCTGTCGGCAGGTGCAACCTCAGCGTGGTGTGGATGGTTAGGGAGGGGTTGCGTGAACGGTCCTGTCACAGCCTCGCACGGGACATCGTGGTGATGTACTGGCACACGGGAACGTGTGTGGGGGCTGTGTCTTGTGGGTACAGTTGTACACCTCTGATCAGAGTAAAACTATTCGAATAGCCGCGCCCGCGGTAATGGGCACATTGGCCAAGACTCACCGTGATTAGTCTCACCCTAGATAATTAATCCTGTTTTATCAAACTGGTGTGTGGAAGGTGTGAGTCCGGTCGACGTGGTTGAGTTGACCGGGGGTGACTGGTTAGCGTGGTTTAACGCTAGTCGGTGGAGACTGGTGAGTGTGGTTTAACTCTCAACAGTTTCGCCTGGTGGTCGTGGTGTAACTTCCATCAGCGCGGCCTGGTCAACGTGGTTTAGCGTTGGTCGGGAAAAGCTGGTCAGCGTGATACGTTGTCCGGTGGTGACTGGTTAACGTGGTGTAGCGTTAATCAGTGGAGTCCGGGTAACGTGGTGTAACGGTACCCGGAGGTGTCTGGTGAACGTGGTGTAGCGTTCATCAGTGGAGACTGGTTGACGTGGTTTAGCGTCAATCAGTTGGGAATGGTTGGGCCTGGTTAACGTGGTGTAACGTTAATCAGTGGTGAATTAATATTGTTAATTAAATCAACTTTTCAATGTTTGCGAACTACTCCTTTTTGCAACTGCTTTTCCGCAAATAAACCCTATCCCATCTTTGTACCCTGTGCATATGCATAATTGTGGGTGTGATTTGTTGAGTACTGTGGGTGGTACTCAGCCTTGCTCCCTTTTCCCCCAGTGTCGGAGGACGCGTCAGATGAAGATCATCCTGAGGATTAGGCTGGCTCCGCCGTCAAGGTGCCTGTGGGAATGGAATCGGCTGCTTGGCCAGATGTTTATAGACTCCGTTTTACCTTTTTCCGCTGCATTTATGTAATTTACAGTTTACTCTGTTTGTAAGACACTCTGTATGGCAACTTGGTTTGTGTACCCTGGCTTTCCTGGGCAGGGATTTATTACACATTAATGTTCAGAATTTCGGTGTGAATTTCTGGGCGTTACACCTCCAAACTTGGGTCAGCGACCACGACGTCTTCGTCACGCCTCAACAGAACGTCGTGGCTGCTGCGACCCTGCTGGACACGCTCCAGCTCAGGCCTGATCGCTAGGCCACCCCTACTATCGCGAAGATAAAATCCATAATTACCGCTGCTGCATCTCAGCAACACTAGCAGTCAGGTGACATCCTCATACCGACCTGCCAGTCGGGTTTTCCAATAGCGGTCTCGTCCGCGTCAGTGCGACGCCGGGCGGCCGGCTCCAGTCAGCCGCACGCGGAGTCACGACAGATGTCTCTCGGCATCCCTAACAACAATCGGCAGCGCCCCTAGCACAACCGTCATGACAACCAGGATCTTCGAGGTCGTTTGCAACGCGATCTCCGCCAGGAGATCAATGCACGGTGCCGCGAACGCGAAGACGACGAGCACCGTCGACTAGAGGACAAGTACGAGCATTTTGGCCTCCACCACAAGCGGTTCCACCGCCGCAACCGGAGTCGGAACCCTCACGCAGACGAAGGCGTACTAGCCTTCACTGAGAAGCTACAACAGGTCGACTGGCTATCGGGCTTCAAGCCTACAGGCATCGAAAAATATGACGGCAAGACCAATCCCGAGTCTTGGCTCACGGTCTACACTCTAGTGATTTGAGCAGCCAGAGGCGATCACAAAGCCTTGGCTAACTACCTCCTAGTCGCCCTGGCCGACTTAGCGAGAACATGGCTAACAAGGCTCCCAAAGCGATCAATCGGCTTCTGGGGGGAACTCTGGGAACGCTTCATCGCCAATTTTCAGGGGACTTACGAAAGGCCGTCTTCCGAGCACGATCTCTGTCAACTGCACCAGAGGAAGAACGAGTCTTTTCGTGAGTTCATCAAAAGGTTCTTCGAGAAGCGCAACTCGATCCCAATGATCAAGGACGAGGTCATCATCGCCGCCTTCTGCAAGGGAGTCAAGGACGTCCCGTTCATCGCAAAATTTACTCGAAAGCCTCCAACCTCTGTCGGGGCACTTTTCGATATGGCAAACAAGTACGCCGCCTCGGCCGAGGCGGTCGCTCAGGCCCTCGATGACAAGAAAGAGCCCCGGCAGAAGGACCAAAAAGCCAATGACGAGCCAGCACAAAACAAATCTGGCGGTCGCAAGCGGAAGTCGGACAATGTGGTGGCCAACGTGGAGTGTACTCGTCGCAACCCTCAAGGAACAACGAATACCAGAAAGTGATGAACGGGCCTTGCCCCTTTCATCCTAAGGGCAGGCACGCGGCCAAGGACTGTTTCATGCTCAAGAAGTTTGCCTCTGAGCAGGCTACAACATTTGGCGCCGACAAGGACAAAGACAAGCCAGATTTGGGCCCAGCCGGCGACTATCAAGATCCCTAGGTTGAGCTCAACCATATCTTCGGAGGGCCGTTTGCATACAAGTCCAAGTGGAAGCAGAAGCTAACAGCACGCGATGTCAACGCGGTCTCTACAGCAGACGCCCCCCAATATTTGCGTTAGTCAGAGATGCCCATCACATTCGACCGTGCAGATCATCCAGATCGGGTTTCACACCCAGGACGCTATCCACTCGTCCTGGACCCGGTCGTCAAAAGCATCAAGTTGAAGAAGGTTCTTATAGATGGAGGCAGTACGCTCAACATTCTATTCGCCAAGACCCTGGATGAGATGAAGATTCCTCGTTTAGAGTTGCGGCCGAGTACGACGCCCTTCCACGGGGTAATCCTCGGCCTATCTTCAACGCCCCTCGGACAGATAACTTTGCCGGTCACCTTCGGCACGCGGGATAACTTCCGCACAGAGAACATCTACTTCGAGGTCGCTGATTTCGAGATTGCATACCACGCGATACTCGAACAGCCGGCGCTAGCCAAATTCATGGCAGTGCCGCACTATACCTACATGATGCTCAAGATGCCTGGGCCAGCCGGAGTTCTTTCTCTTTGCAGCGACGTCAAGCAAGCCTTCACCTGCGATAAGGAGAGCTGCGAGTTGGCTCAATCCCAAGAAGCGGCAGTCGGACGCAACAGCATTCGGCAAGCTGCCACAACAGAAGTCGAGGGCGATCAAGTTCCGGCGAAAAAAGCAGCAAAGTCGGTAATTTTAGTGGACTCTGACACTAAGAAGATCCTCCTGGACCCTTCCGACCCCTCCAAGACTGCTCTAGTCGGGACCGGACTCGACCCCAAATAGGAATACGCGCTCGTCACCTTCCTCCAGGCAAACAAGGACATCTTTGCTTGAAAACCTTCCGACATGCCCGGTGTACCAAAGGAGGTGATCAAGCACGCCCTCAACGTCAAGACAGATGCCAAGCCAGTCAAACAACGGCTACGGCGCTTCGCACAGGACCGCAAAGATGCTATTCGGGAGGAGATAACCAAGATCCTCGCAGCTGAGTTCACCAAAGAGGTCTACCACCCGGATTGGCTGGCAAACCCAGTCCTGGTCTGGAAGAAGAACGGTAAATGGCGCATGTGCGTCGACTACACCGACTTGAACAAAGCGTGCCCCAAAGATCCATTTGATCTATCATGAATAGATTAGGTGGTGGATTCAACTGCGGGGTGCGACTTCTCAGCTTTCTCGACTGTTACTCGGGATACCATCAAATCAGCTTGAAGGAGGAGGACTGCCTAAAGACTTCTTTTATCATGCCGTTTGGAGCATACTGCTACATCACTATGCCGTTCGGTTTGAAAAACGCTGGAGCAACGTATCAACGAGCAATTCACCGGTGTTTACACACTCAGATCGGGCGCAACGTGGAGGCATATATCGATGACATGGTGATCAAGACGAAGTCCAAAGAAGACCTCATCGCTGACTTGGAGGAAACCTTCCGAAATCTTCGAAGATTCAAGATGATGTTGAATCCAGAAAAGTGCGCCTTCGGTGTGCCATCTGGCAAGCAACTCAGCTTCACCGTATCACATCGCGGCATCGAGGCCAATTCAGAGAAAATCAACACAATCATGAACATGGCACCCTCGACTAGCCAGAAGGACGTCTAGAAGCTGACAGGCTACATAGCGGCACTCAGCCGATTCATTGCCCGACTAGGTGAATGGGGTATGCCCTTCTTCAAATTACTGAAGAAAGCAGACAATTTTCAATGGACTCCCGAAGCCCAGCAAGCCTTTGAAACTTCAAGAAATTTCTCACATCACCACCCGTGTTGGCATCACCTATGCCCCAAGAGCCATTAATGCTGTATCTAGCGGCAACCACTTAGTTAGTCAACACGGTGCTGGTGGTTGAGCGATCCGAGCCGGGTCATATACAAAAAGTTCAACGGCCAGTCTACTTCGTCAGCGAGGTCCTAGCTGACTCAAAGATGAGATATCCTCAGGTCCAGAAGCTGCTATATGGCTTACTCATCACCGTCTGGAAGCTGGTGCACTATTTACAGTCGCATCAAGTCACGGTGGTCACATCATATCCACTCGGGGACATCCTGCACAACTGCGAGGCCATCGGCCGAATCGTTAAATGGGCACTCGAGTTGATGGCATTCGACATCACCTTTTAGCCACGGACAACAATTAAATCTCAAGCTCTAGCTGACTTTGTGGCCGAGTGGATAGAAGTTCAGACGACTACAATAACAAACAAGCTAGAGTACTGGACAATGTACTTCGACGATTCTCTATGGATCGGCGGCGCTAGGGCCAGCGTTGTACTGACATCACCCATCAGTGAAAAACTCAAGTACGTTCTCCAAATTCACTTTCTGGCTTCCCACAATGTCGTCGAGTACGAGGCGCTTATCCACGGATTCCGCATTGCTGTATCACTCGGCATCCGCTGACTGGTTGTCCGCGTCAACTCGTGGTAAACCAAGTCATGAAAGACTGGACATGTCTCGATGATACTATGGCGGCGTACTGTCAGGAGGTTAGAAAGCTGGAAAATAAGTTCAACGGGCTGGAGATAACTCACGTCTTACGACAATACAATGATGCTGCAGATGAACTGGCTAACATGGGATCCAAGAGAGAAGTGGTCCTGACTGGGATTTTCGTCGAACAATTAGTGGAGCCATCAGTCAAGAAGAAACCAGTGCCAGAATAGTCGGGGGCTGAACCTACCCCAGCAACAAACGAAGTACTGACCATATCTCAAGATTGGCGGACTCCAATTCTCAAATTCCTCTTGGACGATGAACTCCCAGAAAACCGCATTGAAGCCAAACAAATCAAACATCGAAGCAAATGTTTCCTAGTAGTCAGAGAAGATCTGTACCGAAGAAGTGCATCCGGTGTCCTCATGCGCTACGTCACACCTGACGAGGGCAAGCAGATTTTGCAATCAATCTACTTGGGCATATGTGGCAACCATGCCGCATCCAGGATGTTAGTCGGAAAGGCTTACATGCTGGGATTTTTTTGGCCAAAAGCAGTAACAGATGCTAAAGACATAGTTCGCACTTGCGAGGGCTGTCAGTTCTATATAAGACAAACAAATCTCCCAGCCCAGGAACTCCAAACAATCCTAATCTTTTGGCCCTTTGCAGTATGGGGGCTTGACATGGTCGGGTCTTTCAAGAAAGCGCCAGGAGGGTTCACACACTTGTTCGTCGCAGTGGATAAATTTACGAAGTGGATTGAGGCAAAACCCATTGCTACCATAACAGCGGCACGAGCAAATAACTTCATCATGAGTATATTATACCGATTCGGGGTTCTTAACCGCATCATAACAGACAACGGTACTTACTTCACTGGCGGCGTATTCAAGATTTCTGTAACGACTTCGGCATCAAGATCTGTTATGCATCTGTGACACACCCGCGGAGCAATGGGCAGGTTGAACGTTTTAATGGTATGGTCTTACAAGGTATCAAGGCCAGGATATTCGACCGGCTATAGCCATATGCAGGGCGGTGGGTACAAGAACTCCCATCTGTTCTCTAGTCTCTCAGAACCATGGTTAGTCGGGCAACAGGGCAATCCCCTTTCTTTCTGGTCTATGGTGTCGAGGCTGTGCTACCAACCGAGTTAGAGTTCGGCTCTCCGTAAGTTCGGGCTTACTCAGAAGACATATCTAATGATAACCAAATGGTTCAACTAGATCAGTTGGAGGAAGCTAGGGACATTGTAATTATCCAGTCAGCAAGGTATCTTCAAGGCCTGCGTCGTTATCATAGTCGCAATGTCCGTGGCCGCGCCTTTTTGGTCGGGGATCTCGTCTTGAGAAAAATACAAACCACCAAAGGCAGGCATTATCGCTAAGGTTACTTGGCTAGGCGCCTACCGACTGAAGACCGAAGACGGTGCCCTAGTCAGCAACTCATAGAATATAGAACAGCTATGTCCTTTCTATACCTGAGTCTTGTACTTTCTCACATACATATGTATAAAGTTTTTTCTCTGACTCACTACGTCGCTTGTTTCAACTGAGTAGTGAGTTAGGGGCTACATGTATTATATGTGCTTTGTCAACAATATTCGAGTTTGTTTTATCTAAGTTATGAAGTTTTACAATGACTATGTTATGTTTGCTTGAGTATAGCTTTCTGAACGATTTTTATTAAGTTCCTATCGATCAACTCGACGTAGACCATATAGTTGGGTAAAGGTAATGATAACTAAGGAAAACCAAGAACTCGGCGGCATTGTACATATATTTACACATATCTTTACAAAAGCTTTATATACACCGACTACATGATGGTTTGTTCTTACATGCCCAGGTCCTTTGTGATTGTCTCTGCAGTTGGCCTTGCCTCGGTGATCAACTCTGGCACTTCCTCAGGCGTTCTCTTCAGCAAACCCCTCACCGATGGCCTCAAAGTCTACCCTAGGGAAGATCGATTTGGTCATGGCAAGGGTCTGGGCCACGCCAACAGCTACACGCTCATCCGAGTACTTTTTCAAGGTACTCGGGTCTTGGCTAAGGCGCGCTTGCACCTGGGAGATTGTATTGGAGCTGGTCCCGACATACTGAGGATCCATAATATCAAGGAGCCCTTTCATGGATTCGGCAAGAATCTCCCGTGACTCCTTGACAACTTTAATCTCCGCTGCGAAAGCCTGGAATTGGATTTGGGCATTGGCTCTTGAAGCTGCTCGGGTTCATAGACAAGTATACTTGTTAGCCAAAATCGCAGTCGGAGTAACAAGAGGATTGGTTAAGGTTATGGTTAGAGAAAAGGCTTACTATCATAGTCGGCCTCTACTTTGGCCTTGGCCTTCTCCAGTTCAGCTTTGGCCTTTTCGGCTTTCTTCAGCTTCAGTTCTTGTTGTTTCTTTTCCTCTGTCTGGGTCTTCAACTCGGCTTCGAGGGCTGTACATCAGGATAGTCATAAACTCGAGATTACAGTCACAGCATAACTGGGCAGTCGGGAAGACAACAAAACTGAAGAAATATACTCGGGATTTATTCGGGAAGACAAATAGAGAAGACTTACTTCTGATCTTCTTGGCTAGAGCCCAATTCTCATCCCTGAGCTGGTCAATTGCTCCCTTCAGCCATGTCTCCCTCTCCTGACTAGACCGTTCCAAGTCGGCTTTCTCGGCCTGGAGCTGGCCCAACCGTTGGAGATGGGGGGCAAGCTGGGTCAGGACTTTGTTCACCTTCTTTGAGCGGTTGACTATCTTCTGCTCAGAGCAAAAACAGAGCAAAACAGAATCAAGATGTAGAGGACCAAAACAGGGAAGATTTTCAAGAACTCAACATGGCGCAAGTCATACCTGGACTCCCCGGGATGCGGCAATGCGGTACGAAAAAGGACTTCACGCTCTCTCTTCGCTGCCTCCTCATCATGCTCGTAGCTTTCCGCAGCTTCCTCGGGGGACACCCAATGGAACGTTCTTGGGAACCTGTAGGGAGGGGCTTCAAGCCTGGGGAGATCTACTTCTGAAGACGACGACGACGACACAGATGGCGACGAGGTCCTAGCTCCTGACTCAGCCATTGTTGGGGCTTCAAGGACTCGCTCAGGGGCTGGAGTAGCAACTTCAGTGCTTTCCCCTTGGTCAGCCGGCACTAGCAGTCCTGCTATCAGGACAGCTTCAGTTTCTGCAACTGAGGCAGTCACCAGCTCAGCAGGTGAGCTTGTTGGTGTTGGCTCGGCTGGGGCTGGCTCGGCAACGGGAGCGGTTGGCGTAGTCTTTCTCAGATCTACGTCTACTCGCCTCCTGCACGAAGAGTCAAGCATCAAGACATTATTGCAACACTGATCAAGATTTTTTAGAAGACTCAAGATCGCCTACCTCTTGGAGGACTTGAACTTCCACGAGGGGGCTCCGGATGTCGGCAGTGGAGAGCTACTGGCTGTTGGGCTCGTTGGCGCGGCAACCGGTGGTGGCGTCTTGCTCCTGGTTGGCCCGGTCTCTGGAACGGCCGACTAGGGCGCCGAGGCACTCAGTGGCGCCGCCCTTTTGCTCAGCGTTGCTGACCTCGTACTCGGCGGCACCAGTCTTGGGCTAGATGCTGCTGAGCCGGGTGTTGGTCTCGGGCTTGGAGGCGATGGCCTTGGACTCGGCGGCCTGGGGGCTACGCTGGTGGTATCTTTTATCTTCAAGCTCCCAGCCACGGCACTCGGCCTGCCAGCTTTCTTCTTGCCCGGATCTTTGACAGGTTTTTTCCCAGCTCTCTTGGAGATGGGTTGGATAGCAGAAGGACTCAATGGCCTTTTCTTCGACTTGGTAGCCGATAGAGTTTGGGAGTCCTCATCAAACTCCTTATATTCCTGCAAGAGATTTGACAACATATATCATACATTGCAGAGCAATTCCAGAGGTGCATCTACAAACATTCACCATAGATGAACATCAAGTCAACAATAGTAGGCATTTCAATATTACCTCTGGACGAGGCCTTTTCTGGCTGTAACCCAGGGTGGCTCGCTCGGCATCTCCGGTTTCGACCACCCCACTGGCAAAATAGCTGAGCATGATGTCAGTCACCTTATGCTTATCGGTCAAATCTGGGTATTTTTGGCTGGGATCATTTTTCCCCTGGTAATCCCAGCCGAAGTGGCTTCTTAGCTTCAATGGCTTGATACGCCGAGTCAGGAAACGTTTGGCCACTGAGGGACCAGTCAATCTAGAGCTTTTCAGCTTGTCAATCTTATCAATCAACTGATATACTTGGCCCATCTCCTTGAAATTTGGCACTGATGACCAATTGGGCGAGATCACTGGGGACAAGCCAGTAAACGGAGGCAGAGAAGGCTTAAGATCAGAGCAATAGAACCATTCTCTGTGCTAGCCTTTGAGGGAGGTTTTCAGAGGGAAATGGAGATAAATCCTTTTCATCTCATTCCTTAGCTGGAGGCTGGCTCCCCCTATCACCTGGACCTTGTTTTTGGAGGGCTGGGATTTGATGTGGAACAGATATCTAAACAGATTGAAATGGGGCTCCACACCCAGAAAGCATTCACAAAGAGTTACAAAGATTGAGATTTGCAAGATGGAGTTGGGATTCAGATTCACCAACTCAAGCCCATAGAAGGAAATGGCGCAAAAAATCCGAAGAAGGAAGAGACAGACCCTAGTCGAAGAAAGAGGCGAAAACTACAGTCTCACCAGATTAGGGCATCAGGATCGATTCCCCCTCTGCCGGACGCCAATGGAGGACTTCACGGCTCTGCAATCTCAACTATATCTCCAAGTACTTCAACTTAGTCGAGCCGCAATCTGAAGTCGGCCAGGTCTCATCGGACACCTCTGCTATTTCTGAAGCTCTCAGCATTGCTAAGGGTGAGGAGATTTGGGGGAAATACTATTGGGGGCTTGGAATGGACGCGGAGGAGCGGGATCGCCCGAGTTTCGAGAGGGAAGAGCTAGCAATGGCGAACCCTAGCGAGGCGAGGTGCGAAATTTCGGCGCGAAAGTTGGAAGATGAAGCGATTGGTGGATTGGAGAAGATGAGGGAATCTTTTCTCTCTCTCCCCGCCTTTATAGAGCTTGTGCTGATAAATAGGCTTGGGCGTACAAATTTGGTACTGGGCCACAAGATATAAGTTTCTACAATAGCACGCTCAAGTTGGGCCGCTCGCTGGCTGTGTTAAAATCACAGTGCTAGTGCTACTTGTAACGCCCAGAAATTCGTCATCGAAATTCTGAACATTCCTGTGTATTAAATCCTTGCCCAGGAAAGCCAGGGTACACATATCCAAGTTGCCATACAGAGTGTCTTACAAACAGGGTAAAATTATATTACAAAAATGCAGCGGAAAAGGTAAAACGTAGTCTATAGACAGCGTGTCCATCAACAGCATCCATCCCACAAGCACCTTGACGGTGGAGCTAGCCTATTCCTCGGGACAATCCTCGTTAGACGCGTTCTCCAACACTAAGAGAGGGAAAAAGGAGCAAGCTGAGTACCACCCACAGTACTCAACAAATCACACCCCCAATTATGCATATGCACATGGTACAAAGATGAGCTGGGTTTGTTTGCGTAAATGCAGTTGCAAATGGTAGTAGTTCGCAAACAGTAAAAAGTAGATTAATTTAACGATGTTAATTCTCCACTGATTAACATTACACCACGTTAACCAGGCCCAACCATTCCCAACTATTTGACGTTACACCATGTCATCCAGTCTCCACTAATGAATGCTACACCACGTTCACCAGACTCCTCCGGTTACCGTTACACCACGTTAACCGAACTCCACTGATTAACGTTACACCACGTTAACCAGTCTCCACTGAACAACGTTACACCATGTTGACCAGTTTTTCCTGATCAACGCTACACCACGTTGACCAGGCCGCGCTGATGAACGTTATACAACTTCCACCAGGCATCACTGATGAGTGTTACACCACACTCACCAGTCTCCACTGATTAGCATTACACCACACTAACCGGCCACCCCCGATCAACTCAACCACGTTGACCAGACTCCACACCTTCCACCACACCAGTTTCATAAAGCCAGGTTAATTATCTAAAGGTGAGACTAATCACGGTGAGTCTTGGCCAATGTGCCCATAACTGCGGGCACGGCTATTCGAATAGATTTGCTTTGATCAGAGGTGTACAACTGTATCCACAAGACACAGCTCCACACACGTTCCCGTGTGCTAGTGCATCACCACGATACCCCATGAGAGGCTGTGACAGGACCATTCACGAAACCCCTCCCTAACCATCCACACCATGCTGAGGTTGCACCTGCCGACAGGGCACACTATATTGGCCAGGCTACCCCCCTTGTGCCACGGTGAATCCGGAAGCCGATCAACCCTACCCCGGGCCGACCCAACTCCATCACGCCCACCCTCTTCTTCGGTGCCTAGGAGAGAGAGAAGACACGCTTCAAGCCCAGCCGTTGCCCACGCTGGCTTGTGGAAAGTACGGGTAGTTGCCCAAGTGGTTCCCGCGAACCGGTCCTTAATTGCCATGGGTGTGATAAGCAAAACCATACACCCACAGCCCACCATTTAGTTCCAATTTAATAATTCCACATCAGCCTATCCATATTTCCATTTTTCTGACATTGAATCGAATCATAAGAAAAGATAAATTTTAATTCCCATGTGAGCTATGTTGCTAAGCATGGCTAAGCGTCCTAAAGATAGTAATCTAATCATATTATTACCCAGGTGACAAGGATTCGGGTTTCAAAACTAAGGCAAAGTCCTGACAATGTATAGGTTATACCCATCCACATGAAATATTGAAATAATGCGGTTTATTTAAGAAAACAAAGCGATTTAGCGAAAAATAGGTACAAAGTGATCATGGTAACAGTGCAACTTGCCTTGCTCCGGCTCGATGTACTCGCCAATGACCTCGTAATACACGGTAGGGTCACCAACGTTGGATTCTATAACAAACAATGCATAAACAATTAAAAAAGTATATGTGGGCAATCAAACATGGGCTGAAAGTATTTTTAATGCATTCTTAACATTTTTCTGGATTTAATGAAATTTGAATGGGCTTAATCGGAGTTCGTATGAATTAGTTATGAATTATTGAAGTTCTACTGTGTTTTCTAATACAAATATAATTAATAAGCGATTGATTGTGCATTTATTCGATTTATGACATCACTGGACCGAGAAGCCGGCGCCGACAGGCGGGCCCCACCGGTCGGTGGCATGGGGGAGAGCGGCGCACGGTGGATCGAGTCCACCGTGGTCGGAATCGGGTGCGCCACATAGCGCACACGTGGCGCCAACACGGCGGCCACGCGGGCGACCACGCAGGCAGCCCTGATCTGCCACCCGGCAGATCAGACGGCCCCGGGGATAGCGGCCATAGCCGGCCATCCTGAGCGGGAGGCGGCGGCGCGCACGGGACCCAATGGTCGCCGGCGGTGACCACTCAGCGTGGCGGCGGGCACGCGGAGGGGCAGAATGGAACGGGGAGTTGGCAAGGGGTCTCACCGGCGTCTCACAGCAATGAGCGACAACGGAAGGACGACGGCGGCGAGGCAGAAACGGCGGCGGCTTCGGGATGGCGTTGGCTACAGAGCTCCGGTGACGGCGGTCAAGCAAGAAACGGCGGCCGACAGACCCTGGAAGATGGGGAAGACGGGAAGCGAGTTAGGCCAGAGAACGAATACGCGGCGCAGCGGAATTTGCCGGCCGAAGAGGAGACAGAAGGCCGGAGCACACCGTGCGCGAGGGCGAAGTGTTCCGGTGGGCTTCGGCTTCCACAGAGTGGCGGCCGACGGGCTCCTCGGCACAGCGGAGGTGATGGCGGTGGCGGTGTGGCTTGGTGGTGTCTAGAACCGCGGTGAGCAACGGCCGGAGTCGGTGGAAGGCGGCGGAGGCTCGGGTGCACGGTGGCGACGGTGATTTAGGGCATGGGGAGGCTCGGCATGTTGGGGAAAAGGCGGAGGAGAGGGCGAGGAGGCTTTTTATGCACGCGGGCGAGCTAGATCGAGGCCATAACGGCTCAATCGTGCACGGGAGTGAGGGCGACGGCGTCGGGGTCGTGCGCGTGATTCACGAGAGAGAGGGGACGAGGATGCCAGAGGACGTGGGGAGTGGGGGCAGACTCGGTCCACGCTCGTTTGAACTGGGTGCGAGCGGGCGCGGAGGCGGGAGGCGGCGCTGGATCGGACGGCAGAGGGGATTTTTCCCCTCCGCCCGATTCGGATGGAGGAGGAAGACGGTGTTGACAGGCGGGCCTGCCCTGTCAGTGGGGAGGCGCGCGGGCGAGCGGGCGACATGACCCGACAGGCGGGCCCCGCAGCGCAGAGAGAGGGAGAGCGGGAAGGGGCGGCGTCGGCGGCTGGCAGGTGGGGTCGGGGTGGGAGGCAGGCGCGCGCGGGATGGGCCGGCCCAGCGCAGGGAGGAAGAGGCCAGGGGGAAGCAGGCCTGCGGGCACGCGGAGAGGCCGGCACAGAAGCGGGACGACGGCCCAGAGGAAGAAAAAGAGAAAAGATTTTCCAGGGCGATTTTAATTCCAGTAATCGTTTCTGATTTATTAAAAATAGTTCCTGTGCTCTAAAAATTCCACTAAAAATCCAGTTAATGTATTTTGGCAAGGAGAACATAAGAAAAATGTTCCCAGCCACAGTAGCTTATTATTTTTTATTTCACATATTTAATTTATTCCTTTTGCCATTTAAATTTATTTTATTTTTTTCTTGGGTATTTTTCTCAGGTATTGATTTGTGTGGCTAAAATGTGGGTGTGACAAACCTACTCCCCTTAAATGGAATCTCGTCCCCGAGATTCGGAAGTGCCGGCGAAGAGGTGGGATAGGCGGAACTTCAGGTTCATCTTCTCGCTTCCCAGGGTGGCTTCTTCCTCTGAGTGATGGCTCCACTGTACCTTGCAGAATCTAATTACCCGACTTCTGGTGTTTCTTTCACTGATCTCCAGGATTCGAATTGGTTTCTCCACATAGTGGGGTCTTCCTGGATTTTGATCTGTTCTGGATCTGCCTGTTCTGCTGGTATCCTCAGACACTTCTTCAGTTGTGACACGTGGAACACATCGTGTATGCCTGTCATTGAAGCTGGGAGGCTCAACTAATATGCCACTTCACCTTTATGGGCTAGCACTTGGTAGGGTCCCACGAAGCGTGGTGCTAACTTCCGTTTGGTTTGGAACCTGTGTACCCCACGGAGTGCTGTGACATGAAGATACACGTAGTCCCCTTCCTCGAAGCTTAGGTCTCGTCGACGGTTGTTGGCATAACTCTTCTGTCTGGATTGAGCCGTCTTTAAGCGCTCCCGTATTATGGTCACCTTCTCTTCTGCCTCTTTGAGTGCGTCGGTTCCGAATACCTGGCGTTCACCTGTCTGATCCCAGAAAAGGGGTGTACGACACTTCCTGCCATATAGAGCCTCAAACGGTGCCATCTGCAAGCTGGCTTGGTAATTGTTTGTCACGCCCAGAAATTTAGCCAATTTCTAGACTATTTTGTGTATTAAGTTCCCTGTCCAGGAATCAAGCCAGGGTACACAAAATGACAAATCAATAAACAAATCCAAATGTAAATAAAGCGTAAATACTTACAGAAGAGGCACTTAGTCCTCACACGGAAGAAAACAGCAGCGGAAAGGCGAATCTAGCGTGACTTCAGCTCCACTCCATAGGCAAGCTCACTGGGGTATAAGCCAAGGTCTTCTCTTCTAAAAAGGGGGAATAAAGCAAGGCTGAGTACCACCCACCATACTCAGCAAGCCACACCAATGATGCATTTGTGCACGGGATTTCAAAGAGAGGCTGGTGGCTCATTTGCATAAAAGCAGTTGTAAACAGTAGTAGTTCACAAACAGTAAAAAGGTTGATTAATTTAACAAGATTAATTCTCCACCGATTAACGTTACACCACGTTAACCAGGCCCAACCATTCCCACTGATTGACGTTACAACCACGTCAACCAGTCTCCATTGATGAACGCTACACCACGTTCACTAGACTCCTCGGGTTACCGTTACACCACGTAACTGGACTCCACTGATTACGTTACACCAAGTTTGTCTCCACTGAACAACGTTACACACGCTGACCAGTTTTCCTGATCAACGCTACAGCCACGTTGACCAGGCCACGCTGATGAACTTACACCCACGTCCACCAGGCGTCACTGATGAGCGTTACACCTACGCTCACAGTCTCCACCGATTACGTTACACCACCGCTAACCGGCCACCCCGATCAACCTCCACCACGTTGACCGGACTCAACACCTTCCACCACACCAGTTTCATAACACCAGATTAATTATCTAAAGGTGAGACTAATCACGGTGAGTCTTGGCCAATGTGCCCATAACCGCAGGCACGGCTATTCGAATAGATTTACTCTGATCAGAGGTGTACAACTTACATAAGACAGCCCCACACACGTTCCGTGTGCCAGTGCATCACCATGATGCCCCGTGAGAGGCTGTGACAGGACCGTTCACAAAACCCCTCCCTAACCATCCATAGCACGCTGAGGTTGCACCTGCCGACAGGACACACTATATTGGCCAGGCTACCCCCCTTGCGCCAGAGTGAATCCGGAAGCCGATCAACCCTACCTAGCCGACCCAACTCCATCACGCCACCCTCTTCTTCGGTGCCTAGGAAGGGAGAAGAAACCTTGAAGCCCAGCCGTTGCCCACGCTGGCTTGTGGAAAGTACGGGTAGTTGCCCAAGTGGTGTCCCGGCGGAACCGGTCTTAATTGCCATGGGTGTGACCAAGCTAAAACCATACAGCCACCAGCGCCCACCATTTGTCGCATTTTAGTAATTTAACATCAGCCTGATCCAAAGTTCGCATTTTTCCGACATTGAGTCGAATCATATAAAAGGATAATTTAATTCGCATGTGAGCTATGTTACTAAGCATGGCTAAGCAAGGCCTATCTTCTAGCCAAGTCATCCAAAGAGACTAGCTAGTCATTTCACCCTTAAGTTATCAAGGAAGGGATAACAAAGTAAATAGGTCTCAAGTAAGTGGATAGGTTCCCATATTCATGTAATTGGCAAAACATGCAATTTAGTTTATAAATCATAATATTTCACAAAGTAGGTTCAACATGCTCAAGGATGAATGTGTGACTTGCCTTGCGACAAAACATCTTCGGTTGCTCTTTCGAACTCTTCCGTAGACTCCGCGGTCCTTCGAAGCGGTGATTAAACGCGACTACACGCAAAACAATAAAAACCCTAAGAAACTCCAAATAAACCATACATAAAATTAAATAAACAAGTAAAGCATGATTTTAGATGAATTTAGGAAGAAGAACGGGTCGAAACGGAGTTTGGATGGAAAAGATATGGCTTTTGGAATATCGAATTCAGAATAGATCCGAAAGAAATTGGAAAAGAATATTCTCTCGGAATTAAATTAAAAGAATTATTTTTGGCACTGGAGAAAGAGTGGGACTGTCATGGGTCACAGTTTCGAGAAATAGCTGGAGTGGTGGATTGGGTTAGGGCTGACAGGGCACTGGCGGATTAAAAAGAGTCAATGGCTGGGATTCGATCTGGATGGATTTAAAGGAGGATTGGGTTTAGCATTTATGTGGATCTAGTGACTCAGACGGATTGGAAACAGGATGATCCAATGGGTAGGGTGAATCTCAGAGAAATCCCTCGGTCAAGATCGGGCCGAGATTTTATGTGTCTTGGATTGGCTTACGATTGAGTTTTTTGAGAATTCTACGGACGGGATCTGGATTAGATCGTAGTTTATGGGCCCACTTGCTATAGAGAGGATTCACACATCGGTCATGGACGAAGGAGACACAGGAGGTGGCCCGCACGATGGTGACACGCGTCCAAACTCTCTGTCCGTGGCAAACGCAGAGAGGCTCAGCCACGGCGTTCGGCCGACAACGGTGCTAAGCGGCAAAGGACGGTGGTGCCAGGATGACGTTTGACAACAACACGGCATCGGGAAGGCGGCAAGCGTTGGTGGCACAGTGACGATCAATGATGGCACCGGGACTGGATGGAAGAGATGGAGGAGCCCGAGGCGACGGCCTGATGGGCCGGCATCGATGACCATGACACAGGGTACCGGAGTGGAGAAAATAGGTACAGCGAGCAGGCTCGGCTTGCAGGCTCACCAGGGGCAGACGAGGGCGACTACCGGCGACAAAACGATGAGGACAACGACGACTTAGCCGCAAGGACGAAGGGCAGCATCCGACAGGTAGGACGACGACTAGCACGGGTGACACGGCTAGGAGACGGCAACGGCACTCCGGGAGCAGCAGAGGAAACCGAGGTGCCAACGATGTGAGGCACTGAGAGGAAACAGGAGGCTCACCCATTCCGGCGACGTCCACGGAGGTGACGACGTCGATGCTAAACCGCCGGCGGCATCCACGGAGCAGAGGCACAGTGGCGGCGGAACAGATGGGGCGGCGGAACATAGGAGAAAAGTGGCGCTAGGCGTGGCGGCGTAGGCGAGGAGCAGAAGAGGCGGCGGCTAAGAGGCTCCTCGATGGCAGCGGCAGGGGCTCCCGGGCAACGGCGACGGTGATGACCTCCGATGGCTCAACGACGACGACCAGCGGTAGGACACAGTAGGTCCATGGCGACGACGGTGGCAAGACAGTGACGGGGAAGAGGAGCTGGGCATCGGGACTATGACAACGGCGACAACCAACGCAAGGGAGGACAGGCAGGGCGGCGTGGTGCTCACTAGTGGCAGGTGACGACCTTAGGCGGCACATCGGCGTCGGGCTTCAGTCACAGGACGATGACGGCAGCGACTGCCCGGTTGCGGCGACATAACGCGCAGGGGAGGAGCAGGCCGAGACGGCGGTGAAGATGGTGACGATGACCCGCATAAACACAGCGGCCCTGGCCGACGGCGACGGACGACGGGAGGCGCAGAGGACGACGACGATGTTGACGATGCAGCGACCGGTGGGCGAAGCCAGGCGGCGAGGCGGCTTCGGGCGTCGGTGCGCCTCGGGCGACGCACTGGGCAGCAGAGGAGACGGCGCGACCAACTGCGCAGCAGTAGGGCGCGGCAGAGGGTAGGTGTTAGTGATATGCCCTAGAGGCAACATGGAGATGTTATATTATAAATGCTATGTTTATATGTATTGATTGGTTCTTTGAAATAGACATTATCATTATTGGATCAATGAGTACGTAACTATTCATGAGACTCTTAATGTCAATGTTGCTATTTAATTGATCCCTGATCGTAATCATATAGGAACAAAATGATTCACATCAGCAATATGTATTGATTGATGATTTTCATGTTCATGGATCATGGTATGGAGATACCATATATTAATATGGACATATGTTGGATAGACCCGTCATGAGATACTACAGAGATTTCATGTGTCATCAGTTAGTCTCAAGTAGTGTTTATGTAGAGTCCTAGACTTGAGACATCATGGTTCTAAATTACGTAGTAGCGTTATTTGGGACTACTAAACACTACTCGTAACTGGGGTAGTATAGTAAAGTAGTCTTCGGGTTTGCTATGACATGTAGTGGGATATTGAATGATCAAGATAAATTTGCCCTCCTATGGAGAGATATCTCTGGGCCCTCAATGTAATGATTATGGAAGTGCATGGCCATGCTACGGTGATTGAGGTGTCAATCACAAGTTTGTAATCCATCACAGGATCGAGAGAGTGATTGAGCTATTAAGAGAATGACACAAGTCTCGCCTTGAGCTCAATCGATATCGTGAGGCAAAAGGATTTGTACATGAGGACATTACAGGTTCAGCCGATATGATCTTTACATATATTTTGGGGTTAATATGCCTTGCTAGAGGCCGCTATTAACAGGGTGACCAGAAAGGCGTTTCCGGGTCACGACAAAATATACGTGAACCTACAGGGTCGCACGCTTAACGGGTTGGAACACTTATTCGAATGTGATTCGAATATGGGCTCGATTCGGATAGAGATCCGAGTAGACTCTTACTGGGCCTCAGTCCACGGGGCCTGAGTGAGGAGGTCTATATATAGGGAGGCGAGGGGCCGAGGAGATTCACGGTTTCTATTGATCTCGAGCTAAACCCTAGCGCCACTCCGAGCCAAACCCTAGCCTTTCATGAGTGCTAGTACACTCGCAATCGGCGTTCCAGCCCCGGACGTGTGGATACCGGTAGAGGCGCTGCTCGTTGCGGCGTTGATCGACCGGAGATCGACTACTTCCACTACTACCTCGACGCGCGCGTGGTTGGACCGCTTCCCAACCCTTCTTCCGCTGCACTGCGTCTAGTGTAACCATCCATGATCCTCTCTCGCATGATGTCTGGTGGCGCGTAGAAAAGTTTTGTTTCTACTGTCATAGCAATACGCGTACTCCTTTAGTAGGCGACGGCGCGGCGACGGAGCAGCAGAGAGCGGCGATGGCGCACAGGCAACGCAATCAGGCGGATTGGGGAAAGCAGGAGAGGGATGGGGGAAGTGGATGCGACCACGGTCGCGCGGTTAGACGTGGCATGGAGGAAGAGGGGAATGGCGGCGTCTGGGGCATGTGGCGTGACGTGCCGAGAAACGCGGCGGCAGGCGGGGCGTGGGGCGCGACTAGGTCCGGGGCAGTGTGGGGCGTGACGTGTGGGCTAGGGCGGCGTAGGCTGAGCGATGCGAGGCCGGGGCGGCGCAGGTGGTGGCGGCGGCTCGGCGCTGTAGGCCAGAGCAGAGAGAGAGAGAGATAAGAAGATGAACAGGAGAGGGAGTACCAGAAAGGAGGAGAGAAAAAAATAAAAGGAGGAAAGGAAAATTGAAGGAAAAGAAAAGAGAAAGCAAGGAGAAAAGGTGGGGATTTTTTTTGGGATTTCGAGAATATTGGAATGAGTCAGCGGGAATATTCCAAAATAAGGAAAATTGGGAATATTTACGGTATCAGAACTTGGGGAAAAATGGAGAAAAATGGAGGGTATTTGTGTCGACCGATGAAATTAGGATATTTGAAAATATTTCACGGAGTTCGAAAATGAGTAAATGAAGTTCTAAAATATGGGGAATATTTTGGGAGTCGAGAACGGTAGAGGGAATAGTTTAGGAAACATTCTATCGCTTGAAAATATCGGTATATTTTGAGAATCGAAACGTCGAGGAGGTTTTAGGGTTCCGGGAGTGACACGAAACCCTAGAAGAGGAGGAAGTCAGAGTTCACAATGAACGAAGAGACTTCAAAGGACTGAACCGAAACGACCCGAACAGGGGAAAAGACAGGAATTTTATTATAGATTTATCTAATTATAGAAATGATCTTTGCCCCATTAAAATTAATTCTAGAGCTCCGAAAATTCCGAAAAAATTTCAGAGAGTTTATTAAATCATGGGGAATTTACCAAAAATAAATACCACCACGAAACACATAGAGTTTATTATTATAAATACTTAAACGCTTAAAATATTCCGACCAAAAACCTCGGTAATATAAAAGAATCGAAGTATTTATTTAAAATTTTGAACTTGGGATTTTTAATATTGGAAATTTCAAAATTTTATTCAAACTTGTTTCTCAAACAAAAATTTTCTAGTGTATTATTGTATTTTGATTTACCCAAAAATAATTTTTAATTAAAGCGATTTTTAGGGCGTGACACTGTTGTTGTACGAGAACTCCGCGTAAGGTAGACTCTTATCCCATGTTCCTCCAAAGTCCAGTGCGCAAGCCCTCAGCATGTCCTCCAATATTTGATTGACTCTTTCAGTCTGACCATCTGTTTGTGGATGATATGCTGTGCTGAAGTTCAGTTGGGTTTCCAATTCTGCTTGTAACTTCTGCCAGAATTTAGAAGTGAACTGGCTGCCACGATCGGAGTCGATCCTCTTAGGTACTCCGTGTAAACACATTACACGAGCCATATATAGCTCAGCTAGTTTCTTACCCGATTACGTTGTATGCACCGGGATGAAATGTGCAACTTTGGTGAGTCGGTCGACGATCACCCAGATTGAGTCATACCTCGACGATGTGTGGGCAACCCGGTGATAAAATCTATTCTGATCTCTTCCCACTTCCACTCTAGGACCTTAAGCGGCTGTAACAGTCCAGCAGGCCATTGGTGTTCTGCTTTGACTCGCTGGCACACATCACAAAGTGCCACAAATTCGGCGATTTCCCTTCTCATGCTGGCCCAACAAAACTTTGACTTAAGATCTTGGTACATCTTTGTGCTTCCGGGGTGAATGGAGTACTGCGTCTCATGGGCTTCCTGGAGTATTAGGTCTTTGAGTTCTTTATTCTCTGGAACGCACAAACGCCTCCCCATCCATACTGTCCCGTTTTCATCTTCCGTAAAATCCTGAGCCTTTTCGACTCTCATGTTCTTCTTAAGTTCTTTAATTTCTGGATCATTCGCTTGTGCCTCACGAATTTGATCAAAAAGCGTGGGCTGAGCCTCTAGGGCTGCCACGAATCCATGTTCAACGATGCCCAGATTGAAGCGTTTAAATTCTTGCTGCATTCCCTTGCACAATGCCTCTGCTCGAGCGGTGTTGCAGTAAATTTTCCTGCTCAAGGCGTCTACCACGACATTGGCTTTCCCCGGGTGATAATGTATTTCCACAAAGTAGTCCTTAATCAATTCCAGCCACCTTCTTTGGCGGAGGTTCAGATTAGGCTGGGTGAATATGTATTTCAAGCTCTTGTGGTCTGTGTAAATCTCACTACGATTACCGATGAGGTAATGCCGCCAAATCTTTAGAGCATGGACTACTGCGGCCAATTCCAGGTCGTGTGTCGGGTAATTGCCCTCATGGGGGCGTAACTGGTATGATGCATAGGCTACAACTCTACCTTCTTGCATCAACACGTACCCTAGCCCTTAGCGGGATGCATCACAGTATACCTGAAAATCTTTCTTAGGATCCGGTAGGATCAGGACCGGTGCCGAAACCAACTTCTTTTTGAGTTCTTCAAAGCTGTGCTCACACTCGGATGTCCAGACAAACTTCACATCCTTCTTTAGTAATTGTGTCATAGGTCTGGCAATCTTCGAGAAGTTCTCGATGAACCGGCGGTAATACCCCGCAAGTCCAAGAAAACTCCGTACTTGTGTCACTATCTTAGGCGGTTTCCAATTGGTGAAAAATTCCACGTTCGTTGGGTCCACGGCAACTCCTTGGGCGGTGATGATGTGTCCGAGGAACTGCACTTCTCTCAACCAGAAGTCGCACTTGCTGAACTTGGCGTACAACTGGTGCTCTCTCAGCTTCTCAAGAACCAAATGAAGATGTTGCTCATGCTCTTCTGTTGATTTTGAGTAGATCAGAATGTCATCAATGAACACTATCACAAACTTGTCCAGAAACTTCATGAATACCTTGTTCATCTGATTCATGAAAAAGGCAGGTGCATTTGTCAGTCCAAAGGACATAACAGTGCACTCATACAACCCATATCGAGTGATGAAGGCTGTCTTCGGTATATCCACTTCTCGAATTCTCAACTGATGATAGCCTGATCGTAGGTCTATCTTGGAGAAAACGGTGGCACCCTCCAATTGGTCGAAAAGATCATCGATCCTCGGCAGAGGGTACTTGTTCTTGATGGTGACATCATTTAGTGCGCGATAGTCCACGCACATCCGCTTTGTCTTGTCTTTCTTTTCCACGAAGATGACTGGTGCTCCCCAAGGTGATGTGCTTGGTTGGATGTAGCCCTTCTGGAGCAGATCGTCGACTTGCTTCTTGACTTCTGCCATCTTGTTCGGTGCCATTCTGTACGGCCTCTTGTATATTGGCGCCGTCTCAGGTGCTAAATCAATTCTAAACTCAATCTCCCTTTCTGGTGGCATCCCTAGTAGGTCTTCCGGGAACACATCCTGGTATTCTCTTACTATTGGAATGTCCTCTATCTTCCTTTCTGGCTTCATCCCACCTTCCGACAGTTGCCCTGCTGCGACCTGATTCAAGCTTGCTTCTTGCTGTAGCGGCACAGGTGACTTGAAGATAACCACCTTTCCTTCTGGACTGGTCACTGTTACGGTGTGGTCCGTGCAGTTGATCACCCCTTTGTGTCGGGTCAACCAATCCATTCCTAGGATGACATCTAGGTCTTTGGATTCCAAGAGGATAAGATTGGCTAGAAAAGGTGATCCTTGGATTTCTAGGCTCACTGAAGGGCTATAGTGAGCGGTTACCATGCGGTTCCCAGGTGTATGAACCCTCATGGGGATTTTAAGTTCCACTACTTTTATCCCATGTGCCCCCACAAATTTCTTGGATATGAAAGAATGTGTTGCACCAGAATCAAAAAGTACGGTTGCAGGTATTGAGTTCACAAGAAATGTACCCAATACCACCTCTGGTGCAGTCTACGCCTCTTTTGCAGAGACATGATTGACGCGCCCCTTTATCACCTGCTGATTGGCATTGGGGTGCTGGGGAGCTGCAGGCCTAGATCCCATTCACGTCGGCTTTAGACATTTGTCGGCGAAATGACCTGGTTCATTGCAGTTGAAACAGACGTAGGTCTTGCCCCCACCGTCTCTCCGTGTCTGACCCTGCTGCACTGGTGCCATTGGTGGGCGTGGAGCGGACTGATGGTTGTACTGCCCGCTGTTGCTGCTACTGCCTCCAGAGTGCCCTAGTTGGAACGGGCGCTGTTGATGGACGATCATGGTGGCTGGTCCACCTTGCTGGCCCAACATCATCTGTGGCCTCTGATGCTGTCCTTGGTGAGTCCGGAACTGGGTAGCCTTCCTCTTGCGGTCCACCTTGTTGTGTTGGCTTTCCTGGCGGATCGCTTTATCCACCAGCTTCTCGAAGTCTGGGTAATCGCTTGAGAGGAGCTAATTGGTCAGCTCGTTGTTCAATCCGTCCAAGAACCTCTCTTGTCTCTCCGCGTTGGTGCGGACATCCTCAGGCGCGTAGCATGCCAGACGGTTGAATTCATGGAGGTATTCTATGACCGTCTTGTTCCCTTGGACCAAGTCCCTGCACTCCCTTTTCTTCTGTGCCACAATTCCTGCTGAAATTTGAGACTTCCGGAAATTGTGGCAGAATTCTGCCCAAGTGACTTCCGTGGTAGTGGTGCGGGTCACCAGGAAGTTGTCCCACCAAGTTGATGCAGGACCTTGGAGCTGGTGTGTGGCGAATGCGACCTTCTCCTGATTGTTACACTGGAGGAGGTTGAGCTTCTTCTCAATTGCCAACAGCCAGTCGTTGGCATCTATCGGGTTGGTGGTGCTGGAGAAAGTTGGCGGCCTGACCCTCAGGAACTCAGGCAGCTTGGACTGAGGGGCAACGGCCGGGTTGTGTGGTTGCTGGTGTTGCTGCTGTAGATTGTTCTGCTGCATTTGCTGCATCATCAAAGCCAGCATCTGGTTCTGGTTGGCCAAAACTTGTGCCAAGGTCGGGTTCTCCGGTAGCGGCGGTGGCACGTGGTTGGGTGCTCCATGGTTCTGAGTAGTAGCACTGGCGTCATTGGCAACACGTGCACCACTCCTTGTGTTCACCATCTGAAGGGGGGAAGCAGAGGAAGGGAAGGAGGAAAACAGGTGGCTCAGAATAGGAGTGATAATTAAGGGGCTAGATGAAATTAACTGAACTTTGTGGTTGGAAACATAGGGAAATCAGTTCAACTCCTAATTACGGTAGACATACCACAATAGACGGTATGCCACCAACTAACCCCAAACAAAGCAAACATTCCTAACATTACAACTAAACAGGAAATCAAACTAAGAAAAACGACAAAGCTAAGGGTGGTGCGCCTAATGCTCCGAGCGGCTCCTGCGGTCATCTGAGTTGTACTCTGGCTCCTGCTCGTCGCCCACCTCGTCGTCGGTGCAGCCCCTGGATCCGCCCACGTAATCCACACTTCCGTGTGACGAAGAACTGGCCTCACTGCGGGTGCGGGACCCGCTGAAGGAGCTGCTGTCGTCGGTGGAGGTGAAGCCCTCGTGGATGCTGGTGCCTCCCTGAGAGCCATCGTCGCCTGATGACACACTGATCCATCCACCCGCTGGTGTTGGTACTGGAGCAGGAGCTGGTGCTGGCGCTGGAGCTGGTGCTGGTGGTGGTGGTGCGTGTGGCCTGTTCCTGGGGGCCAACTGAACACACACAGGAGGAAGGGTCCTGTTCCTCGGAGTCAGCCAGATCCTGGCCCTACCGGGTGGCGGTTGTCCCTTTAGTTCCGTGACCTCCTTCTTCAGGCGGTCGATCTAGTTTTGGAGCCCCATGATGGTCATCCTGTTGGCGTCCTCCCGGTCGTGAGCTGCACGCACCCAGTTGGCGTGCATGTAGTCCATGGCCAACATCGCCCGCCTCATGTGGACGATGGTGGTGTCATTCTCATCATCTGCCAGCTGAAACGCGCTGTAAGTCTAGTAGTGCTGTTAACGCCAAAATTTGGTACGGTTCTTTATTAAATTTGGTTAAGGAAATATCACAGTCAAATGGCGGAATTAACCTAGAAGAAGCCAAGTTTGAGAAGGGATCATGAAGACCACGGAGAGGCAGTTAATATTTTATCTGTTAATTAGGCAATATCTCTTTCTTTTAGGAAACCTGATCTCATGTCCGATCAGGGCTTGTTAATTTTCCTTTTATAGTTAGGAAACTCCTGTTTCATATCCGATCAGGACTGTATCAACTCGGGGTATAAATACGCATGCCCGGGTACCTTGTAAGAGACACACACATCAATACAACTTCGGCGCATCGCCACCCTTTTTGACGAGTTCTTGCTTCTCGAGCCGGGCTGCATCAGTTAAGTTCGACCTCCTGCGAGAGGGTAAGTCTTGTTACTCCGGCTACTGTATCGGCTAGGACTTCCTCGGTTAGGTCCGATATTCTAGTCGGTTCACGGTAGTCGGCTTACCACGATATATCTGTTCTGTCTATGGCTGCATCAGTTAGGTTTGATCTCATAGTCCGAATAGATATATCACATCACGCGTGCATAGATTTATCGGCTTACTAGGTGTAATTTATTATCAGTTTGTGCTGCATCGGTTAGGTCCGACCTACTAAACTGCTAGCGATAAATTATTCCTGCTAGGTTGATAGATTTTATGCAAGCGTCTTATCGGGATGTATAGCCGATAAGTTATCCTATTTTACATCACGATTGCATTAGATCTATCGGCTCATCGAGGTTCTTTTATCGTTATTAATCTGTGCTACATCAGTTAAGTTTGAACTACTAGATTGATAATAATAGATTTATCCTTGTTAAGCCGATGGATGTTTATGCAATGTTTTATCGGAGTGCCTAGACGATAAGTTATCTATTATTAAATATAGCCGATTGCATTATTTTTATTTTATGAATTTACACTATCATCGGTTTTCCAGCCGATGCATATGTTCTATCAGCAGTCGGCTAGTTATTTATCTCACCATATTATCAACTTATCGCAGTTATCTTTTTATGCCATCATCGGCTTCCAGTCGATGTATAAGTGCTATAGTCCATATCGGCTATCGGCCGATGAAACGAGTCCAAATCGGCTTCCAGCCGAGTGGCTCACTGATCTAATACTCTCCTTGTCAATTGTAGGGTCAAATTGACTGGCACGCCTACGAACCTCAAATTTAGGACCTACACTGGAGTTAAGCAAATCTCCCAGGCCTTCGCGTGTCTAGTGCACCGAACCATATCATCAGCTCGTTCCCAATGCTGCCGGTGATTTTCGGTGTGAACAAGTGCGCTCAGCAGGGGAGGTAGTGGTAGGCAGTGGTGCGGAGGGTAGCGTGATGCTTCCGTCGTAGCTCTCCAATCAGGCGGAAAGCGGCCTCCTGGCAGGCGTGGCTGAAGGTACGCCCACCAACCTCAACCTCCATAGCAGGTAGGAAGTACATCTCGCCTGGTAGCTCCAAGTGAACCCGGTGTGGGAGCTCACCCTCCATGGGCTCCACTGCAGTGTACTCTAGGGCATGGCTGTACCCCAAAGTGAAGCTCATCATCCGGAGTTCTTCCACAAAGCCGCCCATGTCTGTGCTACGCTAGTTGGGGAGGTTGTCTATCTATAGAAGGCAAGGAGGGGAATCAATGTATGCTCAGATCCAACTAAATAAACAGTAAATAATTTGGAAATAACAACGATTTTATGCAGAAATTAATTTTGTAAGTAAATGTGAGACCGACAAAATACCATTGTGAAACCAAACAACACCAATTAAAATTCACCTAACGATTGCAAAGCAAATAAAAATATTTTATGCATGCCATAAATCATACCTTCCCCTAGATCAACCAGCATTTTCCCAAAATTTGGACACCTACGCTAACCCATGAATAAAATTTTTAACTCCATATTTAACTTGACTCAAAATTTTCCATCGAATAAACGGCCGAGATTTTATCCCCTTCCGAGAACAAATCCCCCTTTTCCCAAAATAACTCCAAATGTGAGAGGCATATGCAAGTGAGAATTTCAGAGGGCTCTTAGGGTTTCCATTTGGCTGGTCCTACAGTCAAGCTCGGTTCTGATACCAACTTGTAACTCCCATAAATTCGCCACCGAAATTCTGAACATTCCTATGTATTAAATCCCTGCCCAGGAAAGCCAGGGTACACATATCCAAGTTGCCATACAGAGTGTCTTACAAATAGAGTAAAATTATATTACAAAAATACAGTGGAAAAGGTAAAACATAGACTATAGACAACGGGTCCATTAGCAGCATCCATCCCACAAGCATCTTGATGGCGGAGCCAGCCAATTCCTCGAGACGATCCTCGTCAGACGCGTTCTCCAACACTGAGAGGGGGAAAAAGGAGCAAGGCTGAGTACCACCCATAGTACTCAACAAATCACACCCCCAATTATACATATGCATAGGGTACAAAGATGAGCTAGGGTTTGTTTGCGTAAATGCAGTTGCAAATGGTAGTAGTTCGCAAACAGTAAAAAGTTAATTAATTTAACGATGTTAATTCTCCACTGATTAATGTTACACCACGTTAACCAGGTCCAACCATTCCCAACTTTTTGACGTTACACTACGTCATCCAGTCTCCACTGATGAACGCTACACCACATTCACCAGACTCCTTCGGTTACCGTTACACTCCACTGATTAATGTTACATCACGTTAACCAGTCTCCACTGAACAACGTTACACCACGCTGACCAGTTTTTCTGATCAACGCTACACCACGTTGACTAGGCCGCGCTGATGAACGTTACACCACTTCTACCAGGGGTCACTGATGAGTGTTATACCATGCTCACCAGTCTCCACCGATTAGCGTTACACCACGCTAACTGGCCACCCCCGATCAACTCAATCACGTTGACCGGACTCCACACCTTCCACCACACCAGTTTCATAAAGCCAGGTTAATTATCTAAAGGTGAGACTAATCACGGTGAGTCTTGGCCAATGTGCCCATAACCGCGGGCGCGGCTATTCGAATAGATTTGCTCTGATCAGAGGTATACAACTGTACCCACAAGACACAGCCCCACACATGTTCCCGTGTGCTAGTGCATCACCACGATGCCCCGTGAGAGGCTGTGACAGGACCATTCAGGAAACCCCTCCCTAACCATCCATACCACGCTGAGGTTGCACCTGCCGACAGGGCACACTATATTGGCCAGGCTACCCCCCTTGCGCCACGGTGAATCCGGAAGCCGATCAACCCTACCCCGGGCCGACCCAACTCCATCATGCCCACCCTCTTCTGTGGTGCCTAGGAGAGGGAGAAGACACGCTTCAAGCCCAGCTGTTGCCCACGCTGGCTTGTGGAAAGTACGGGTAGTTGCCCAAGTGGTTCCCACGAACCGGTCCTTAATTGCCATGGGTGTGACAAGCAAAACCATACACCCATAGCCCACCATTTATTTCCAATTTAATAATTCCACATCAGCCTATCCATATTTCCATTTTTTCGACAATGAATCGAATCATAAGAAAAGATAAAATTTAATTCCCATGTGAGCTATGTTGCTAAGCTTGGCTAAGCATCCTAAAGATAGTAATCTAATCATATTATTACCCAGGTGACAAGGATTCGGGTTTCAAAACTAAGGTAAAGTCCTGACAATGTATAGGTTATACCCATCCACATGAAATATTGAAATAATGCGGTTTATTTAAGAAAACAAAGCGATTTAGCAAAAAAGGGTACAAAGTGATCATGATAACAGTGCGACTTGCCTTGCTCTGGCTCGATGTACTCAGCAACGACCTCGTAATACACGGTAGGGTCACCAACGTCGGATTCTATAACAAACAATGCATAAACAATTAAAAAAGTACATGTGGGCAATCAAACATGGGCTGAAAGTATTTTTAATGCATTCTTGACATTTTTCTGGATTTAATGAAATTTGAATGGGCTTAATCGGAGTTCTTATGAATTAGTTATGAATTATTGAAGTTCTACTGTGTTTTCTAATACAAATATAATTAATAAGCGATTGATTGCACATTTATTCGATTTATGATGTCACTGGACCGGGAAGCCGGCGCCGATAGGCGGGCCCCACCGGTCAGTGGTGCGGGGGAGAGCGGCGCATGGTGGACTAAGTCCACCGCGGCCGAAATCGGGTGCGCCACGTGGTGCACACGTGGCGCCAACACGGTGGCCACGCGGGCGACCACGCATGCGGCCCCGATCTGCCACCCGGCAGATCGAACGGCCCCGGGGACGGCGGTCATAGCCGGCCATCCCGAGCGGGAGGTGGCGGCATGCACGTTACCCAATGGTCGCCGGCGGTGACCACTCGGCGCGGCGGTGGGCACGCGGAGGGGCGGAATGGAACAGGGAGTTGGCAAGGGGTCTCATCGGCGGCTCGCGGCGACGAGTGTAGCGCCCCCTTCTTGGTACCCCCGTACGGTGATACCAAAGAGGAAGCGCCCCACAGGAGATTGGCGTGAACCAACTCCCACGGAACCGCGATGCCGGTACCAGTCCCAGGAAACCAAGCTGGTACCCGCGGTCAACCAAGATGTACCACAACAACTAACTAAATACATAAATACATATATATACCTTTACAAGTTGCGGCCTTGGGCAAGCCCTGAGCAGCAACAAGCAAACAGAACCATAGCAGCGAGAACCCAATCCACAAGCAATGGCTTGGGACTAGGAAGGAAACCCTAATCTTCACTTCAGCTTCATACTTCCTGAAGGAGGAGAGAAAAGGAATGGATTGAGTACTTACGTACTCAGCAAGTCACGGAAAACGTGAATCATGCAGGCTATCAAAGAGAGGCTAGGGTTTATTTCGCAAACCTTTTTCATTTGAAAACATTTTCGAAAACCTAAGTGTGGGTTGTTTCAGTGTGACTGGAAGGAGGCTCTCGCCTTGATCCTGTCCGCGAATTGCTTTTCAACAACTCGAGCGGACGAACAAAATTTTTAATTGATCTTAAGTATTCTTATACCGCCTGTCGGATCATGACAGTGGTTCAGTGGATCTGCCCTCAAGCAGCTTTCCACTGCATCAACATCTATTACTTTATTTTCAATTTCGTCCACTCCAGGACATAATCTCATTTTTTTCATTTCTGTCCCATCCATGACATCATTTTATCTCATCTCATCTCAGCGGCTCCTCGAGCCATTCATAACTCATCTCATGACTCATCTCGATGGCTCCCCAAGCCATCCATATTCTCAACTCATTCACAAACTGCTTCCACTCAGGAAGCCCTATCTATGATGCTGTTGACACCGGAAATCATCGGCAGCGTTGGGAACGAGCCGATGATATGGTTCGGCGCCTAGAGACACGCAAAGGCTTGGGAGATTTGCTTAACTCCAGTGCAGGTCCTAAATCTTGAGGTTTGTAGGCGTGCCAGTCAATTTGACCCTGCAATTGACAAGGAGATAGAAAATATTAGATCATTGAGCCAATCGGCTGGAAGCCGAATTGGACTCGCTCCATCGGCCGATGGCCGATATAGACAAAGCACTTATACATCGACTGGACGCCGATGATTCGCATAGATGGATAAAATAAGTAAAACCATGTGGCTAAAGAATCAATAACAATATAAATAAATAAACTAGCCGATTACTGGTATAACGTGTATCGGCTGAAAAGCCGATGACGATGTAGCGTGCCAAAAACGTGTTGAACAATGCAATCGGCTTTGATTAATAAAAGATAACCTATCGGCTAAACACTCCGATAGAACATTGCATAAGCACCCATCGGCTTGACGAGAATAAATCTATCGTTATCAATCTAGTAGGTCAAACTTAACTGATGCAGCACAGATTAATAATGATAAAAGAACCTCGATAAGCCGATAGATCTAATGCAATCGTGATGTGATATATGATAACTTATCGGCTATACATTCCGATAAAACGCTTGCATAAAACTGATCAACCTAGCAGGCATAATTTATCACGCAGTTTAGTAGGTCGGACCTAACCGATGCAGCACAAACTGATGATAAGTTACACCCACTAAGCCGATAAACCTATGCACACGTGATGTGATATATCTACTCGGCCTATGAGATCAAACCTAACTGATGCAGCTGTAGACAGAGCAGATATATCGTGGTAAGCCGACTACCGCAGGCCGACTAGAATATCGGACCTAACCGAGGAAGTCCTAGTCGATACGGTAGTCGGGGTAACGAGACTTACCCTCTCGCAGGAGGTTGAACTTAACCGATGCAGCCCGGCTCGAGAAGCAAGAACCCGTTGAATAGGGTGGCGATGCGCCGAAGTTTGTATTGATCTGATTGATTATTACAAGGTCCCCGGGCATACGTATTTATACCCCGAGTTGATACAGTCCTGATCAGATGCGAAACAGGAGTTTCCTAATTATAAAAAAAAACAACAAGTCCTGATCGGGCACGAGATCAGGTTTCCTAAAAAATATTATCTCTACCTAATTTATAGATAAGATACTAACTGCCTCTCCATGGTCTTCATGATTCCTTCTTGAATTCGGCTTCTTCTGGATTTAATTCCCGCCAGTTAACCATGATTTTTCCCTAACCGAATCCAATAAAGATCCGTACCAAATTTGGCGTTAACACATGCCCCCCAATTTCGGAGTTTGTTATCGAACTTCGAAATTCTTCTGCTTGGGCTTCAGATTCCTTTCACACCGAGGCGGCCCAAGGTAGCCCACTTTCCTTAAATGTTTGAAACAGTGCCAACGGCCTCGATTCCCGCCCGGTCATCATACCTCTATAAACCGCTTCTCCTTCCTAGCCCCCTTTCTTTACGCTTTCACATCACCAGAGTCCTTTCCACTTCCTCCAAGACTTCGACGAACTCCGGCGATCCAGGCGAACCGCTACGGTCTTCTTCTTCAACCTCCGATCTTCGCTCATCTTCTTCTTCCGCAATGGCTTCCGCGAACGCCGTCCCAGAGGTAATCTCCTTGTCTAAACGTCTTGTTTATCTCGCAACCTAGATTGAATCTGCTCCTATTCCTCGTGTTCTTGTTTACTGTAGCACTTAGAGGCCAGATTTTGATTCCGCCGTAATCTCTTTCCGTTTCTCGTGTTCTTGCATATTGTAGCACCTTAGAGACCAGATTTTGATTCCGGCTGCCGATTACCCGAACTTCGTCTACCATGGTCCCATGGGCAGTGAAGATCCTATAGATTTCATCAACGCCGAAACTCAACGCATCCCCTTCAAAAACTCCGCCATGTTAGTCAGCGATTGGAACAACAGTTTTAGATCATGGCCAAGCAAACTTCCCGGGTGGAGGAACTGGTATAACAGAGTATCGGCTGCTGTGGGAGCCATGGGCCCCAGGTACCTCACTACCAGCACATGGGCCACTCGGATAGAGGATGGGCTAGACCATGTAATTAGAGATAAGATAGCACCCGGCAGGCTGTGTCTTGTATAATAAGGAAACATAGCCTTAGTCGGATAGGATTCTATCTCTAAGAAGGAAATCCCTTGGTCGTATCCGACTGGGATCCTTACCATGTACTCCTGTCCCCTAGTATATAAAGGGAGGCAGGGCGCCCCATGAGGGCACGCAAGATCATTGATCGCAAAACCACCTCAGAGGAATAACACCTCAACTGGACGTAGGGTATTACCTCACATCGAGGGCCTGAACCAGTATAATTCTCCCGTGTTCCTCTGCAATCCACCGAATTCCAGGTCGCCGAGTAGCCCCATAGTATTATTGCCGGTGCAAAGCATCGACAGCTGCCAAGAGAACTCTTTGGGACGAAGCAGACATCGGCCACTGCATCAATCTCTCACTGGCTGAGATAGAGAGGAACGAACCTCTGCTTGCATCGGCCTCGTACTTCTGGTCAGACGCCCTCAACGCCTACCTATTTGGACATGGGCTGATGACCCCAACTTTGATAGATGTAACCATGCTTACCTGCCTCAACACAACGAGTTACATTAATCCCTTCAATCTCCAATTCAAGCCTACTCATCGGCTTCAAGCAAAGAACATCAATGGTTGGTCCAAGTACATATCAATCCATAACAAAGGGACTGGACCAGTTGATGATCGGGAACACATCGCTTTCTTGAACCTGTGGTTGGAACGGTTCGTCTTCGGCGATGCAACCCTTGGTCCAACAACCAATATGCAATGTCTAGCAGAATGTTTGGCCGATCGGAAACAAGTTCCCTTGGGGCAATATCTTCTTGGCGCCACTTATCAACTGCTGCATCAGGTGGCAGTCAAGCTATCGGCCGGCCAGCCAGTCGGGCCATATCGGAGGTCCTTGGTGGTTTGTGCAGTTATGGCTCAACATGTACACATCCAAGGCGATCCCCGATACCTCCTTCCTCAATCAAACTTTCCCAGCCGATCACACGGAGGAACAAGCACCCACCTATCGCCGATGCATCTCAATGGGCGAAGCTGCATTGGCTCTTCCTGGCGGAAAAATGACTCCGGTCGGACTCAGCCAATGGTTCGAAGGCCTTTATTATGGCTTTACCAAGGATGCCATGCTATGGTTCGCATATGATGATGCATCATCATTCGAGATGCCCTCCAACTTCAATCCACTTGACGTCCTAGCTGATAATGAATCGAAGACCATATTCCTATCGGCCATTACTCCCCGTCTCCTACCGACTGGCTTCTCTCAAGGCTGATCACAGCCATCGTATGAGTTCTATCACCCAACAGTTAGCTCCCGCCAGCTCGGCCTCAGTCAACTCCCCATCGGCCTGTTCTTCATCGACAAACTCCAGGCCTGGGGAAATGTAAATAGCGCTCTGGAGTATGATCGGCTGCGGACACTAACAGATTCCCTATCTTTGGGCACCGCCGCCGATGTGGAGGTATGCACTGTCAACACCAAGCTCTTTTCCCAGTGGTGGTCAGAATGGAGGAAACACCTTTTCAACTCATCGGCCATTCACTACTGCTCTCGCCTCAACTCCAACTATGTCGAATCCGATGACGAGGTAACATTCCATCACCCTTTAATTTTTCTCCAATCAACTCTTACAATTCTATCTTGCAGGTTGTTGATGTGGAGCCACCGACAACAAGCACCAGTGGCCGGCCGATTAGATACCAACCACCATCGGCCAACCCACACCTAGGGCATGATGCTCCCCCTCCATCGGCTCTCCTCCGGGCACCATGGCCGACAGGACCAATCCGCAAGAAGCTGGCATCTCGCCCTCACAAGAGACAGAAAATCAGTGCCGATGCCGTGATCATGGCGCCGCCTGCTACTCAAACAACATCGGCTCCTTCATCCCCGCAGGTATGTGCCAAGTCTTGATATTATCATCTGTTTCCTATCTTCACACTATCGATCTTATTGCCAGCTTGAATCATCGGCCCCCGAACCTCAATCTTCTACTGACATCCCTGCAAGCATCGAGCCGATGACCTCTACAGCCATTCCAATTCCGTCATCTAGCCCTGAAGCCGATAATGGGATTGCTCCTACTTCAGCGCCAGACATCGACCATCTTGAAGAACAACCTACTCAACCATCTGATGCCGATGTCACTCCTCAAGCTGCCCCTTCCCTGCCTCAGGTAATTTCTTCACAACCATATTTTATTTTAACTAATTACTGATTCCTTTACCGATGTTAACCTGCAGTCCTTAGCCGATTTGTTCTCCTTCGACATCGGCAAGTACTTGGAGGCAGATGAAGAAACAGCCACCAGTGCAACAACCAAGCCATCCTTTCTAGCCGACGTGCGTGAATATCTGCTAAATATCAATCGTCTGCTGGAAAACCCAATCGACGCATTGGTGGATGATTGCGGGCCGATCCGGGCAAGATTTGTAGAGATTGAGCAACACCTGCCCGAAGAGCTCATCGACGCACTGACCCCTGTAGCATACCTGGAATCCCACAAATTCCAACTTGTCAAGCTCAAGCAACGTGTAGCCGATCGTGCCAACCAACAGAAGATGATCCAAGACATCCAAATCGATCGGCTATCAGCTCAAACGGAAAAGAAGAAACTTGATGATATGGTAGCTGTAACGCCCTAAAAATCGTCTTAATTAAAAATTATCGCGGGTAAATGGAAATACAAGAATACACTAGAAAATCTTTGTTTGAGAAAAGAGTTTGAATAAAATTTTGAAATTTCCAATATTAAAAATTCCGAGTTTAAATCTTTAAATAAATACTTGGGTGCTTTTATATTCCATGGTTTTGTCGGAGTATTTTAAGCATTTGAGTATTTACAATAATAAATTCTTCGTGTTTCGTGGTGGTATTTACTTCTGGTAAATTCCCCGTGATTTAATAAACTCTCTGAAATTTTCTTGGATTTTTCGGAGCTACATAATTAATTTTAATGCTATAAAGATCACTAAAGTAATTAAATAAATATAAAATAAATTCCTTTTCCTTTCCCCTGTTCGGGTTGTTCCTGATTCAGTCCTTTGAAGTCTCCCCGTTCATCGTGAACTCTGACTCCCTTTTCCTCTAGGGTTTTATGTCGTTCCCAGAACCCTAAAGTCACCTCAAAAATCTAAATTCGGAGTTACCAGATTTATTCATTGTTGAAACCCTAGAACTCTTTTGGACTCCCAATTCGAGATCCTTTGTATTCGAAATATTTATATTCTCCTTTGAGATAAATCCCCTTGTTTCCACCTAGCCTAACTCTTGGTATAATATTTGGATTCTCCAAATATTATTATATTATGAGTTTTCGCCCTATTTCAGTCCCCATAAAATATTCTCCATTCTCAGGATCCCACAAAATATTCTGTTTCTTGGACCCTAATAAATATACTTTTGTTCTCTAATTACTTCCAAATACCCTTCGATTCCCAATATATATATACGTATATATATATATACGTATATATATATATATATCCTTGTACTCGGATAATTCCAATGTCCTGAATATTTCCAAAATTTCTAAATTCCAGAACGCGACTCAGATTCCACAAATATCCCCAAATTCCAATTTTTGCGAAATTGGAATTTTCCGGAAAAAGATTCCCATTTTTCCTTTCCAATCTTACCCTTTTATTTTCTTTTTCTTTCCCTTCTTTTTCTTTTTCTCTCCGGGCCACTGTTCCTCTTCCTTCTCCTTGCTTCTTCTCTCCTCTGCCTCCCGAGGCCGAGCTACCTCTCCTACGCCCCTCGCGCTGCTTCTCGGCCCGGCCTGCGCCACGAGCCGCCACCGGCCCGCCTCCTCGGCCCGCGCCACCGCGCGGCCTGTTGCCACCCCGGCCCCGAGCCCCTCGGCCTCCGCGCTGGCTTGCGCCCGATCTCGGCTGTGCGCCGCCCCCTGCGCCTCCGCCCCGCAACGGCCACCGCCGAACCCGCCACCGCCCCTATATATGTTACAGCCGCCAGCCCTGTGCCCTAGCCGGCTCTGCTCCTCTCCACGCCGCCAGGCCGCCACCGCCGCCACCCCGTCGCGCCGCCCTGCTGTCTCCATCTACCGCCGCCTAGCGCCGCTCTCTCCCGTGCGCCGCTGGTTCGGAAGCCACCGCCGCCGTCTACACCTGCCGCCGCGCCGGTGCCCTGCCTCTGCTGCCTCCGCCGGACGCCGCTTCATCCTTTCAGCGTTGCCGTCTTCGTCATCTATCCCACCGGAGGACGCCACCGACTTCGCCGCCTATGCCCCTGCAAGCCGTCTCCGGTGAGCACCGTACCATGCCGCCCTCTATCTTTCCCCATCTGCTGCCTCGGCCTGCTCCTCCCCTGCAGCTGCCGCCGCTGCCCATACACCGACGTCGTCCCATCGTCGGCCGTCGCTGGAAGGCCTCAAGCCGCCGTCGGCATTGTCAACTTCACTAGCTGCCGGTGAGCATCCTCGTATCCGCCTCCTCCCTCCTCTGCCTATTGTCGCCGTTGTCGTCGTCTTCGATCCCCGCCGCTGGTGAGCTCCAAACCTGCCGTCGCCGTCTTCGTCTCTGCCGCCCGCCGGCTGCCTCAGACGCCGCCCCCTCCCGTCGCCGGTGAGCATTCGGACCAAAGCCGTCCTTCGTTGGTTCATCGCTGCCATCGTTCTTTTCCAATCGGCATCGTCGCCCATCCTCCTCTGCCTCCTGTTCGTCGTTGCCGGCATCTAAGCCTCCTCTCCGGCCGTGTTGCCCCAACGGTGCCTCCCCTCGTCGCCTCTGCCTCCTGCTCCTCATCGTTTTTCGCCAAGCGCCGCTACGTCCCCCGCTGTCGTCGTGCCGGCCATCACCCGCTCCCTCCTGGCCGTCCGCCGTCGCGTCGCCCAGGTCGCTGCTCCGTCGCCGGTCCGCCGCACCGCCTTCAGGCCGTCTTTTCCACCACCTGGTGTCGTCGCCTACCGTCGCCATTCCTGCTGTTGCCTGCAGCGCCACCATCGCTATGCCACCTCATCCCATCCCTGCTCTACTCCCCATCTGCCGTCGTCCCGGCCGACGAGCCGTCATCGCCGTCTCTGTGATTTAGTGCCGCCGGTGAGCCCGAAGTCTGTCGCCATCGCCGTGTCCCTTCGGCTCATCTTGGCCACGCCGTCCCCGGTCCGTCTCCTTTGTTGCCTCTGTATGCCATGGGACACCGTCATCATATCGTCGGACATCCTCAGCAGTATTCTCCTTTGTGACCTCTGGGCCCCGGTGTTTCTCCCAGTGCATGACTAGGGGACCCGAGGCACAGTGCCCCAATAAATCTCAATCGTCCGATAATCCGAAGTCGATCCGAGCCACCTTGGCCGTCTAACCCTTTTAATCGGTCAAAGCCATATCAGCCCTGGCCACCTCAGCTGCCACTTCGGTTGCCACCTCATCCCCTTCGGCCACATGTTATCCACCTCAACATTCCATCCGCCCCTACTATTTCTAAATCCATGAACCAAGTCCACCATACGCCTGGTCACTGATCATGGACACCATATCTCAGCATTTATCCAAAATAATTATTTTAATCCAAAAATCCAGGGAATATTCCTGAGAATATTCTTTTCTAATTCTTTTCGGATTTGCTCAAAATCCAATATTCCGAAAGCCGTATCTTTTCCATCCGAACTTCGATTCGACCCGTTCTTCTTTCTAAATGCATATAAAATCATAATTTACTTGTTTGTATATATGTATTGTTTATTTGGAGTTTTTTAGGATTATTATTGTTTTACGTGTAGTTACGTATATTGTCGATTCGGAAGACTGCTGTCGGCGAAACGGGAATGGGGGTCCCACATTCCCCGGTACTCTCCTCGGGTCCGGAGCCTGCAGCCTCGACGCCCAGGCACACAGCTGACCCGAGCTGGTCAGCCACCAACCACCGCATTAATGGCGGGCTGACCCGAGCTGGCCAATGCCAACCACCGCATTGATGGTGAGCCGACGGCAAGTTGACAGGGCGTGTTGCCCCCGACGCCTGCTCCATTCCCTGTACAGGCAGAGCGCTTTTGACTAAGAAGGCTCTGAAAGTCCACGCCCTGGCAGCGGAGGCAGGTGCCGTCCCATCTCCATGCTCCGTCCGCTCACGGCGACGTGCTGACCAAGTGTGACTGGACGAGCAGTACCAACTCCTGCGCAGGCGTTGCAGGCGGAGGGGAGGACCGGAGAACTCACCCGAAAACTCTCTCTCTCGGTGTGCTGGCACTGTGGACTCCCCTGCTCTATAAAGGAGGATCCCAGCCGACGAGAGAAGGGGGAGAGCAAGCTTTAGCATTAGCAACCGCTCTCTGGCTAGGACCGGCCTTCGATGACACACAGTCGCCACTGTTCTTCTTCCCCAGCTCCGTCAAGCGGGTTAAGCTCATCTTGTAACACCGCAACCATATTCACCTCCACATAGCATACACACAGGAGTAGGGTATTACGCTTCCAAGCGGCCCGAACCTGTCTAAACGCCTCCCGTCTCCTCTGTGCCCCACGGTTCTCCGCCTTCCAGACGATCGACCTCTCTCCCGCGCGGTTATCACGGTTCGGATGGTCCGGACCCGGATCGGACGGTCCGAACCCTTCGTCTCTCAGCTCGGGCCCGTGCACAGATACTCACACTGGACACCGCGTCCGCCTGGGGAACAGCCCCCCTGGCCGAATCTCAAAGGGGGGTCTCCTGACTTCCCGCGGTTGGAGTTTCATCCTCCGACAGCTGGCGCGCCAGGTAGGGGGTGTTTTTTCTTCCTCAGGTGACGTGCAGGCATCCCCAACACCGACACTCTTCATGGCTGGAGGCCATCGTCCGCGGGACTCGGACGAGGAGTCAGGCGGTTTCACCCCGCCGGACAATGTTAGCCTTGTGACGAGTCCGCCGCATCCCCCTTCATCTTCCCGAGGGCACGTGGCCCGTACCCGACGGACCAGGCGTGCCCCGCAGCGGCCAGGTCCCGCAGCCTCGGCCCCTTCCCTCACAGAGGGGGCCGGCAGGTGCCCCGCCGGGTCTGCCGTGGCTTCGTCCATGAGGCGCGAACAGGCGCGCCGCACCACGGCGCGCCGTGAACTCGACTTCCAGACGGCAACGCCGCAAGGAGCCCTCCTCGCAGCAGGAGCCCTCCTGCGCCACCCCCCGGTTTTTACCGGGGGCGGAGGCCGGGAGAGGCAGTGGCTGGATGAGGTCGCCAACCTGATATGCGCGGCCCATCGCGGGGTCGCCACAGACAGCCAGGCAGGGGCCGGGAGCACCGGCCGCATGGCTTCTAGTGCGAGCCGGCCTACTGCCCCGAATCGGAACCAAGCCCGGGGCACTCCACCTCGCTTCGCGCCCGGGGCCAACAAAAGCCCTGGCGATCTCCGTACCCGGTTAAACCGGATGTGGGACCAAGAGGACGCCCGGGTCACATTGGAGCGACAGCGCGAACGGCGCACTGACGCCGCCAAGCACTCCGAGGCCCAGGCCTCCAGCTCCAACTTGCCGACGGAGACCCGTTATCCACTGCCTGAGCCCGCGCATTATGGCGGCTCGGGCTGTTTGGCGCTCTCCCCGGGTCTCCGGCAGGTCCTTTGGCCGGCCAGGTTCCGGCCCAACTTGCCGGAGAAATACGACGGCTCCGTCGACCCTGCGGAGTTCTTGCAGATCTATACCACCACCATCCAGGCGGCGGGCGGCGACGAGACGGTAATGGCGAATTACTTTCCCGTCGCCCTCAAGGCCCAGGCTCGGTCCTGGATGATGAACCTCCCTGAGGGATCCATCCGCTCGTGGGAGGGTCTTTGCCACCAGTTCGTGGCAAACTTCCAGGGCACCTTCCCGCGCCCCGGCACCGAGGCGGACCTCCATGCCCTGCATCAAAGCAGGGACGAGACGCTGAGGCGTTTTCTGCAACGCTTCAGCCAGGTCCGTAATACCATCCCTCACATCGCCCCGCACGTGGTCATCCACGCGTTCTGCTCGGGCGTGCACGACCAGCACATGCTCGAGAAGTTGGGCACCCACGACGTCCAAACCACGACCGAGCTGTTCGGCCTCGCCGACCGTTGCGCCCGCAAGGAGGAGGCTCGGGCGTGGAAGAAACCACGCCCCGAGACTCCCGGCCAGGGCCCCAGTGAGGGCCCCGAGTCCTCACGTTCCGCGTCACGCCAGGACAGGAGGAAGCGCCAGAAGGAGGCGGACGGGAACTTCGCCTTGGCGGCGACGGGCGGCCCCCAGCGCGACATGACCCGCGGGGACGACAATGGCGGCAAGCGGCCAAAGGTCGCGCGAGCGCCGCCCCCACCGGCGGCGGCCCGGAAGTGGTGCTCCATCCACGAGACGGACCATCACGACCTCACGGAGTGCCGCGCCGTCCAGAACCTGGCGGAGTGCACCAAGAAAATCCAGCAGGAGCGGCGGCAGGCCAAGCCCGCTCCCGATGCGGAACAGCCTCTTGAGTTCCAAGAACCCGAGCATATCGTCGCCACCCTCGACGGTGGGGCGCATGCTCACTCCTCGCACCGTGGCTTCAAGGCCATGAGGCGCGAGCTGTTGGCCGCCACCCCGGGCCTAGCGACGTCCCGCAAGCTGAAGTGGTCGGGCACCCCGATCACCTTCGGCCCTGCCGACCATCCGGCCCGGGTACCCGGGGAAGGGCAGCTCGCCCTGACTGTCTCCCCCACCATATGTAACGTTAAGGTGGGTTGCGTCCTCGTCGACGGGGGCGCCGCCCTCAACATCCTTTCCCCCGGAGTCTTCGAGAAGCTCAAGGCCCCGGGGATGAAGCTCGTGCCCTCGTTGCCCATTATTGGGATTACAAAGGGCCTGACTTGGCCTCTTGGCCAGGTCTCGTTGCCCGTCACCTTCGGTGACCGTGACAACTTCCGCACCGAGCGCGTCATCTTCGACGTCGCCGAGTGCAATCTCCCATACAACGCGGTGCTTGGGCGCCCCGCGTTGGTTAAGTTCATGGCGGTTACGCACTACGCGTACCTAGCGATGAAGCTCCCGGGCCCCTCGGGCCCGATAACTGTCCTCGGGGACGTGAAGGCCGCCCTCTCATGCGCCGAGCAGCGCGCGGCCGACATCACCCCTACAGCTCCCGACGCGGCGGGCGGTGCGGGACCCTCGCTATCCCGTGCCCCCAAGGCGCGCACCATCGCCAGCGACGTGGAGCCGATCAAGGAAGTCGCCCTCGGTGACGACCCGTCCCGGACCGTCAGGATTGGCGGATCGCTGGACGAGAAATAGGAAAGCGCTCGTCGCCTTCCTTTGGGCAAATTCCGACGTCTTCGCCTGGCAACCGTCGGACATGCCCGGGGTCCCCAGGGAGGTGATAGAGCACCGCTTGGCCGTCCGCGCGGACTCACGCCCGGTGCGGCAGAAGGCACGACGACAGGCCCCCGAGCGCCAAGCCTTCATCCGCGAGGAGATCGATAAGCTTCTTGCGGCCGGCTTCGTCCGCGAGGTCATCCACCCGGAGTGGCTGGCTAACCCACTCATCGTCCCCAAGTCTAACGGGAAGCTGCGCATGTGCGTAGACTACACCGACCTCAACAAGGCTTGCCCAAAGGATCCATTCCCTCTGCCACGCATAGATCAGATAGTCGACTCCACCGCGGGGTGCGACCCTTTGTGTTTCCTTGATGCTTATGCAGGATATCATCAAATCCGCATGGCAGAGGAGGATGAGGAAAAAACTTCTTTCATTACCCCCCAGTGGGCTTATTGTTATGTGCGCATGCCTTTTGGGTTGAAGAATGCTTGTTCTACTTTCCAACGCGCCGTCTGGGTAACCTTTGAACCACAGCTAGGCCGCAACATGGAGGCCTACGTCGACGATTTGGTGCTGAAGTCGCGCGACCGTGCCACTCTGCTCCACGACCTGGCCGAGACGTTCAGCAACCTTCGATGCACGAGGATGAAGCTGAACCCGAACAAGTGCGTCTTCGGGGTCCCGGCCGGCAAGCTCCTCGGGTTCCTTGTGTCCAGCCGCGGCATTGAAGCGAACCCGGAGAAGATAGCGGCCATCGACCGTATGCGTCTCCCGACCAAGCTCCGGGAGGCCCAAAGGTTGACCGGGTGCGTGGCCGCACTCGGTCGCTTCATATCCAGGCTAGGGGAGCGCGCCCTCCCTCTATTCAAGCTTCTCAAGAGCACCGGGCGGTTCGCGTGGACGGAGGAGGCCAATCAAGCCCTCGACGAGCTCAAGAGGTATTTAACTACGCCCCCTGTCCTTGTGGCGCCGGCGCCAGACGAGCCCTTGTTGCTCTACATCGCGGCAACCCCGCAAGTGGTGAGCGCGGCGCTCGTCGTCGAGCGCCCCTTACCTACAAAGGCGCACCCGGGGCATCCGGGTCCCGGGCCCACGTGTGCTCCTGGTGGCAAGAATTCGCTCCCTCTCGAAGGAGCCGAGCCCGAGCTCCCCATCCCTGCCAGGCCGGGATCCGGGAGCACGCAGCAGAGGCCGGTGTACTTCGTCAGCAAAGTACTCCGCGATGCCAAATCACGCTATCCTCATGCGCAAAAAATGCTCTACGCCGTTCTCGTCGCGTCCAGGAAGCTCCACCACTACTTCCAGGCGCACAAGGTATCGGTCGTCACCTCCTTCCCCCTCGGGCAAATATTGCATAACCGGGAGGGGACAGGCCGCGTGGCCAAGTGGGCGGTCGAGCTTGCTGAGTTAGACCTCCACTTCCAGGCGCGCCATGCCATCAAGAGCCAAGTCCTGGCGGACTTCCTCGTGGAATGGACGCCGGGGCCCGAGCCGGATCCCGTCTTCGACGACGCATCCCCGGTCCCCGAGCCGGCCCCCGAGCTGCACCTCTGTTGGACAATGAACTTCGATGGCTCCTGCGCCCGGCAGGCCTCCCGCCCTAGCGCCGGGGCCAGAGTCGTCCTCGTATCGCCCGCCGGGGATGAGTTCCGCTTCGTCGTCCACCTCAATTTCGGAGCCACCAACAACATGGCCGAGTATGAGGGCCTTCTCGCCGGCCTTCGGGCCGTGATCGCCCTCGGGGTGCGCCGGATGTGCGCGCAAGGCGATTCCGAGCTCGTCATCAACCAGGTGTCCGGGGAGTACCAGACATTGGATCCCCAATTGGCCGCGTATGTGGACGAAGTGCGGAAGCTCGAGCGCCATTTCGACGACCTCAGGCTTCACCACGTCCCTCGCTGTCGCAACCTCGCCGCCGACGAGCTCTCAAGACTGGCTTCCTCGCGGGCGCCGGTCCCCTCGGGGGTCTTCCAGGAAGCCCTCGAGGCTCCCTCGGCGCGCTCACCCGGGATCTCGGGGGCCGCCCCCGAGCCCGGAGCCGAACCAGACACGCGCTCCCGGTCCCAGGATTTGATCCTCGCGGCCGTACCCTGCGCGCCTTCCTGGATGGATGAAATCCGGGCATATCTCCTCCGAGCGCATCTCCTCGAAGACGACGCGGAAGCAGAAAGGATCGCCCGCTTGTCTAAACGCTACGTCATGGTAGAAGGGGACCTCTACCGGCGTGGCGCCAACGGCGTCCTGCTCAAGTGCATTCCGTGTGAAACCGGCGCCAAGATTCTCGCCGACATCCATGAAGGAGAATGTGGCAATCACGCCGCATTTCGATCCTTGGTCGGTAAGGCTTTCCGGCAAGGATTTTATTGGCCCACGGCTTTGCAGGACGCCTTCGACCTTGTCCGGCGCTGCCGTGCCTGCCAATTTCATGCTAAACAGAGTCACCAGCCGGCACAAGCCCTCCAGGTGATCCCCCTGTCCTGGCCCTTCGCGGTCTGGGGACTCGATATCCTCGGCCCCTTTCCCCGTGCAGCCGGGGGTTATCAACATCTATATGTCGCCATCGACAAGTTCACCAAGTGGCCGGAGGCATTCCCCGTGATCAATATCGACAAGCATTCGGCGCTCAAGTTCATCCGGGGGATCACCAGCCGCTTCGGAATCCCTAACCGCATCATCACCGACAACGGCACGCAGTTCACGAGCGAGCTCTTCGGCGAGTACTGCTCCGACGTCGGCATCAAGCTCTGCTTCGCCTCCCCTGCCCATCCGACTAGCAATGGGCAGGCCGAGCAGGCAAATGCCGAGATCCTGCAGGGCGTCAAGACTAGATCCTACAACGAGCTGAAAAAGCATGGCGTCAAGTGGATCGACGAGCTTCCGGCCGCGCTCTGGGCGAACCGTACCACGCCAAGCCGGGCCACTGGGGAGACCCCTTTCTTCCTGGTGTACGGGGCCGAAGCTGTGCTGCCGTTGGAGCTGACCTTCGGCTCTCCCCGGGTAGAGCGCTACAGCGACGACCCTGGCCACAACAGCATGTACCTCAACAACCTCGACTTCCTCGAGGAGCGAAGGCGGCGCGCCTCGCTTCGCGTCGCTCGTTACCAGCAGTGCCTTAAACGCTATCACCAGCGTAAGGTCCGGGCCCGGTCACTCCAGGTCGGGGACCTAGTCCTCCGCCGTGTTCTCACGCGTGCCGGAAGGAATAAACTTTCCCCCATGTGGGAAGGCCCCTTCCTGGTGATCGGTGTTCCCCGGCCGGGCTCGGTAAGACTGGCCCAGGAGGATGGACCCGCTTCCCAACCCTAGAACATCGAGCATCTTCGCAAGTTTTATCCATAGGCGCATTCTGTAAGTTGCGGGGTGCTCGGCCAGCGCCAGACTCTTCCTAGTCTTTAGCGCTGGCGGGGGCCGCCACCATGGTGCCCAATGAATATTTCAAGCATAATTTTTCGACTCCCAAAATCCTTCACCGAGCATCTCGAGAAGTTCCGTCCGGAGCGGTAGCAGACTGAGCCCGATGGTGGCGGGTCGGACGGTCCGACCCTAAGAGGACGGTCCGATCGTCGGGGTTAGGACGGTCCGATTCCGGAACGGACGGTCCGAATGCGACACCCACTCCGGGGCAATCTCCGAGACCAACTCTGGGGCCTGAACCAGAGCAGTGTTCGGGCAACATCGCGGGCAGTTGCGCGCCTAGGGGCGCGACACCCAGAGCATTCCAAGTCCGGACCCGGGTCCCGGTTCCATATCCGAGCCCGGACCCGGAACCAGCACATATCACACCATATTCTAGTCAGGCCCCCGGGTCCCTGGGACCCTCGCACCATAAGCGCGTGGCCCGGATCCCCCTTCGTGGCCCGACACCGTGGAGCCCGAACCAGGGCGGCCTCGCCAAGGCGAGTGCGGCCCCCTAGGAACGTGGCGCCCAGGACAACCTCAACGGGAGCAATCGAAACCCGGACACCCACACCCAGGCGGGCAACACCCGGGAAATCGTCCCCCGTAACACTTCCAAGCCCGGGACTCCGGATCCCGGTACCATATTCCAGTCAGGCCCCGGGTCCCCGGGGCCCCCTCGCACCATAAGCGCGTGGCCGGGGATCCGCCTTCGTGGCCCGACACCGTGGAGCCCGAACCAGGGCGGCCTCACCAAAGCGAGTGCGGGCCTAGGAAATCGTGGCGCCCGGGACAACCTCAACGGGGAGCGATAACCCGGACACCACACCCAGGCGAGGGCAACACCCGGGAAATCGTCCCCCCGTACATTCTAAGCTCGGAACCCCGCCTATATTTTTGATTCCGGTACCATATGTAAGCCCGGGCCCCGGACCCCGGCGTATACCAAACCACGTCGTACATCAAGTCGCTCCCCTGTCGGTGGGCCTCCGGCCAATCTATTGTAGTCACATCCGGTAAGTTGCATGCCTCCCGGGCGCCCGCCCCCCCCCCCGGCCCGGGCCCGCCGGACTAGCGCAGCCCCTGTCGCTGGGTTGGCGGCCGGCCGTGGACTGTGCCCCGGCGCCGTCGGTCCTCCGGGTCTCGGCCTAGCCCCCCGTCGGGTCCGGTCTAGATCCTCGGGACAGGCTGCGATGCCCGGTCTGCCAGTTCAATTCCCAACCACCAGCCCGAGGCGCCGGGTGCTATGCTGGCCGGGGCCCCCCATGTACATTCGTTTCGATAATCAACACTTTCTTTATCAATTCCGGCTCGTCCCTTTTCCTTTCCGTGTGTTGCGTTCGTGACAGACACCGCCCCTGGGGGACGCCTTCGGGAGGCGGTCGACGTCCCGCTTCGTAGCATGGAAGGGACAAGGGAATGGACCGAGTACTCTCACAGTTCATCGTGTGCAGACCAGATCTCCCCCGGCAGGCCTGAGTAGGGTGCCCGGCGCGGCACCCCGAGAAGGTCCCCAGGCCCGGGGGCCCTAGGTGGGAAGGCTTTTCCATCTCCGGCGGTAACCTCGACCCGAGGTCGTGCCCCGCGCAGCTGGTGCCCAGACTGGGGCCCGAGGTGAGTGTGCCCAGACAGGCTTTTCATCTCGGGCGGTCCTCGGGCCCAGCCTAAGCTGGCAGTGCTCCCGGCCCCGAGGTCGTTCCCGCGGAACTGCACCATGGTTTGTCAACATCCAGATACGCATCTATTCAACTTTACGCTAGCTCGGCTATCTATCTTTTCTCCGTTTGTACGACTACGCGTTTCGCTCTCCTCGGCCCCGGGGGCAAGCGGGATTTGCCGAGCGGCGCACATCGGCTGCCGGGTCAGTGCCGCCCGGGTTATCGTGGCCTGGTTGATCGGGTCGTGGACCGCGCCCCGGACACTGTCGATGCCCCGGGGTCTCGGGCAGCGCCTCGTCGGCCAGCTTAGATTCTCGGGGCGGCAACTCGGTGCTCGGCCGGCCAGCTCCCCTCCGGCCACTGCAAGGTGCCGGGTGCTTCGCTACCTGGCGACCCGTGCACGGGTCGAGGTCGGTCCCCGAGAGGCTCCCGGCGAGCCGAAGGGCACGAGCTTAACGCTGGGCCGTACCTAACCTACGCAGCGCCCATGGGGCCAACCCCGGGCCGTCCCCCGCGTGGCGGAGCGGGATCTGGACCGGTGACCGCCTAGCGTTGCTCCAAGTCGTCCCGACCGAAGCCTAAGATCGGACCGTCCCCTCAAGTATCGGACCTTCCGATCAACTGGCTGGAGCCCGGAGCAGGCAACGCAATAATCCAAGTGCGAAAATTTAAACACCATTACATATATACACAAGTGTTTTTCCTTGTACAAGATAGGCAATTTGAAGCGGAGTCGGGAGATGTCGCCGCCCGGAGGGGGGCTCACTCGTCTCCTGTCAGCCATCGAACTCCTCGAGGCGCTTGCCGCGGTCGAAGAATCCGCTACTGTTGCAGCGGCCACGCTCACGGCCCTTCACCCTCCCCTTCCACCTTGGCCGGGAATCCCTCAAGCGCCGGGCTAGGCGAGAAGTCCGCGTTCCGAGACCCAGGTAGCAACACCCTATGAGGACGTTACTCCGCCACTTGCCTGGCGAGCTCTGCTCCTCCTTCCTCCAGGACTTGATGAATGCGCTCGGGGGGAGCGACTCAGCACGTCCACCAGATCGCCGAACTCCACCACGCCCGACGCCGACCCCGGCGGGTATGTCGGTCTTCTGCGGGGCGCCGGACCGCGATGCGCTTGAGATACCTCCGGACGCTGGAAGCATACTTGCCAGGCAGGCCGTGATCTCGTCGGAATTTCCTTCGGAGGGAGAGGCTACTGCGTGCCAACCTCAGTCGCTTCTCCGTCTGGCCAGCCTCTCGGTTGAGCTCACCCCCGCTTATTGATAGCGGGAGCCGCTTGACGCGACTTGCACAGCGGCCTTCGGTTCAACCGTGCGTTCCCCGGAGGCCGTCTCATTCCGGTTAATTACTCGCAAGCCGTGACCGCCGCCTCCCGCCGAGCCAGGGAGTTTTCCTTGCTTCCAGGATCGCCTCCCGCGTCCCAAGGGCCTCGCTTGAGCATCCACTCGGCGGCTAGCATCTCCATCTGCTCGCCTCAACGTTGGGGTCGGCCTCCCATCCGGCGAGGTTTCTTCCCAGGTCGCCAGCCTCTTGCCCTGGTCCTGAGGTGCTCGTGCTGTCCTGGGCCTGGCGCTGGAAACTGGCGGCCTCCTCGTGACCGAGGTGGCTACCTCCGCGCACTGACCCCGCGCTCCCGGGCCGCGAGGTCGGCCTCCTTGCCCTGGAGGCGTCCTCCGGGAAGTTATCTCCTTCTACCGCGCCTCCCTCGGACCGGGCGGGAGGCCTCATCGGCAGCGACCTGGCGCGGTTTCCAATTGGGCGATGCGCCCTCCGCCGCCTCGATCTCCTGTCGACGGGTCGCCACAAGGATTTCGGTGGCAATTGTACGGATTGATGCAGTCCTCCGTTGCCACGTATCGCTGTCCCCCTCTCAAGCTCCACCGGAGCCGAGCGACTCGCCGCTGCTCGCGACGGGCCGCCTTGTACTTCGGCTGCGGCGACCACTAGTTGCCAACGCGGGACGTGCAGCGTCTCGGCCTGGGCAGCGCCGGGGTCGCTGCGAGCGCAAAAGGACAGGGCCGCGCTCCACCCTCCGCGGACAGGCGGGGCTGGCATCTTCTTTCTCTCCCCCTCGGTGGGGAGCGCAGTCTGTCCGTGGAGGCCCGCCCCGTGCCACCGCGACCTCGGCATAATCACCACTCGCGCGGCGTGCGGGCGTGGCGGGACCACGACAGCGACATCGGTGCGTCCAGCACAGCCCCGGACCGGGGCCGGCGCGTCATGTCGGCACCCTGGCTCTCCCTGTCAGCGCCGGAACCGGACAGATGAGAATTAGGTCGAGGAGACGAACTAAAGCAATGAAGAACAAATAAGGTTTGAAGCACTCTGGCCCGGGGCACTTGAAGCTCCACGCGTGGGTTCTCAACGTGACGTTTCGCCCGGCGGGCCCGCTCCTCGCGCCTCTGACGCCCGTCGCGCCGATGCGCCTGAGTCCGCTCTGGCACGGTCGGGGGCCCCGGGGCACCTGCCGGCTGGCGACCTGGGCAGCGCTTACTGGCACCATCACGAGTGCTTGCGCACAACGGCCCGTTTCGCCGGAATCCGTGCGCCGGAGAGGCAGCGGCGGAACCACGCCCTCTGGAGCGCGGTCTTCGCTCTTTGACGCGCCGCGAGTCTACGTCGGGACGCGGGCTTCCCTCCTTCTTCGATAGCGCCGGCTCTTTCGGCCGGTAACCCTCCCCCACCGAGACGTCGAGTTCTAAGACGATCTGGGGGTGACCTTGCGAAAATGACGATGCCATGGCGTCGGAACCGCGTGGAGGGCCTTCTGGATCATTGTCCGCGCGGTCAGTGCAGAAGCGGCGTAACAACCACGCCGGCAAGCGCGGGACCACCCGTGCCCCCTTCCACGCGACGCCTCATAGCAGACCCATCGCGCGGGGAAGTCGCTGAGGTTTGTCGGGGTGGGTCTTGGTGATGTCCTTTTCGGCCCGGTTCACAGCCATGGCCGGACTTCGCTGAGCCGCGCCAGTCGCCGCCGAGGGAAATCACGTGACCATATAACGCGTTCAGCCACGGCACAGAACGGCGATGCGCGCCAACACTGGCGCAAGCCGGCGTCGTTCGGTGGTGACTCGGTCATCCTCGCCTTCTGGCCGCCGCGGCCCGAACGCCCGAAGCGGTCGTCGCGTCGACGCGATGTAGACCATTTTGGCGCAGCATCCCATTGTTCTTTCAGCGCCATGGGGAATTGAACTCGACGCGGGGCGGCGTGGAAGTATAAAAAAACGCAGACAAGCCGCTCAGGCAAGGTTCGGTGGCCTTGTTCTCGACGCGCTCTTCATGGTGAGAAAGCGCCGGAAAAGGTCACCGAAGGGCATCACGCCCAACAATCTCGCACAGATGCGCGAAAACCCAGCACGGATCACGGCGTTGGGGTCAAGTGCACATCTGCATCTCTCATACGTCCAGCACTGAAAGAAAACATCAGAGAAGGCGAACTAACCGCGACGCATAATCAACGAGAGACATACTTTCGTGGGTCCCTGGCGCCGGTTCGACTCACCAGCGCACACCTCGGGGGCCGCCGCCACCAGTGTGCGGCCGGGCATCACCCTCCTCACGAGCACGGCCAGTGTCGTCGTCCAGTGCGCGACGGAGGATCGCCTCGCACCTAGCGGCCTCACCCGCGGCTGGCGCGCAGGCATGGTGGATGTAGCGCAAGAATGGTTGAAGGAAGACGAAGGCAAGGAGGAGCGCGCGCGAACGGGAGACCTAAGCTCTGGGGCCCAAGCAGCAACCGAAGCGCGGCGATTCGAACTCGGCTATGGGGGAAGCCGGCTGCTGTTGGCCTGTTTTATAGCTCAAGAACCGTGAAGCGCCCCCTCGGCTCCCGCATTATGGCCCTCGATTGGCGGACCGGAAAGTGGCAACCTCGCTCGTTCCCTAAACCGGGTGAGGGCCCGCGTCAATACCTTTCGTTTCCGAGAATGCGCTCTCGCAATTCTGCCCGTTAAAACACCCGGTCGAGAACAGACGAGGGGCCACTGTCGGCGAAAGGGAATGGGGTCCCACATTCCCGGTACTTCCTCGGGTCCGGAGCTGCAGCCTCGAGCCCAGGCGCAGCTGACCCGAGCTGGGTCAGCACCACCGCCTCTCCCGCATTAATGGCGGGCTGACCCGAGCTGGCCAGTGCCAAACCACCGCATTGATGGTGAGCCGACGGCAAGTTGACAGGGCGTGTTGCCCGGCGCCTGCTCCATTCACTGTACAGGCAGAGCGCTTTTTGACTAAGAGGCTCCGAAGTCCACGCCTGGGCAGCGGAGGCAGGTGCCGTCCCATCTCCATGCTCCGTCCGCTCACGCGACGTGCGACAAGTGTGGGATGACGAGCAGTACCAACTCCTGCGCAGGCGTTGCAGGCGGAGGGGAGGACGGAGAACTCACCCGAAAAACTCTCGGCTCTCTCGGTGTGCTGGCACTGTGGACTCCCCCTGCTCTTATAAGGGGATCCCAGCCGATGAGAGAAGGGGGAAAAAGAGCAGCTTTAGCATTAGCAACCGCTCTCTGCTAGGACCGCCCTTCGATGACACCAGTCACCACTGTTCTTCTTCCCAGCTCTGTCAAGCGGGGTTGAGCTCATCTTGTAACACGCAACCATATTCATCTCACAGCATACACACAGGAGTAGGGTATTACGCTCCAAGCGGCCGAACCTGTCTAAAACGCCTCCCGTCTCTCTGTGACCACGGTTCTCCGCTTCCAGACGATCGACCTCTCTCCCGCGCGGTTATCACGGTTGGACGGTCCAGAACCCGGGATCGGACGGTCCGAACCCTTCGTCTCTCAGCTCGGGCCTGTGCACAGATACTCACACCGGACGCCGCGTCCGCCTGGGGAACAGCCCCCCTGGCCGAATCTCAAAGGGGGGTCTCCTGACTTCCCGCGGTTGGAGTTTCATCCTCCGACAACTGCGGAGTCTGCGGAAGAGTTCAGAAGAGCAATTGAAGACTTTTGCGATTGCAAGGCAAGTCACACGACAATCTCCTTGAGCCTGTTGATCCCATTTGTGAAAGCTATTTTATTTTAAAGTTATTGCATGAAATGCTTTAGAATGACATTATTACGGGTAATTATTTAATAGCCAATATTCCTTGATAATTATGGCCATTTTGGTTATTGCTATCTATACCTTGATACCTTGGGTGAATAATACTGACTAGCTGGATGTTTAAATATTTATCTGGCTAGATTATTTAGGAGTTGCTTAGCCATGCCTAGAAACTATAGTGACATTTATGTGGGAAATTATTCATTCATTCTGATTAATTAATGGATACTGGCTATATTTTCACGACCGTGAGTCGTGGTTGATTAATTGAATGTGATAACTAAAACTTGATTGATGGTGGGTTGTGAGCACCAGGGTTGGAATGTTGCTAGCGGTGCTCATGACAATTAAGGACCGGTTCGCGGACTACTTGTTGCGAAGCAACACTCGTGCTAACCACAAGCCAGTATGGGCTAGCAGGAGTTTGAAGTGTGCCGAGTTCAATAGGAGGCTCCAGGGCGTGTTTGTGGCTGGTATAAGTCCACACATGGCAGTGCCAATAAGATCATGCTTCGGGCATCGGGCCGTCTCGCGGGAAGGCATTGATCACCCCTACCGGAGACCGGAGGTTCGGCGGGAGGCTCTCCTATTGGGCGAGTTACATGAATGATCCTGTCGCAATTCCTTTCCAAGGTACCGTGGTGGTACTTAGGCGCACATTGATGTGTTGAGGTACCGTGGTGGTATCGAGGGGCACCGTGATGTGTTGTGGAGTTGTGTCTTGTGGGTAAATTGGTACATCTCTGCCAAAGTAAAACTATTCGAATAGCCGTGCCCACGGTTAAGGGCGAGCCTAGCAATGTTTCGGTGATTAGTCCCACACTACTCATTAGTGGAAATAAATGATGGAATATTGATAGCTCCTGGTGGGAGAAGTTATGGTTTGGGCCTGAACTACGTTGGAGCGTTGTTCAGTGGTTGATTCAATACTGATTAATAATTAAACTATACTGTTTTCAATGATTTTAAATGCAAATGTTTTAAATGCTGTTTTACGCAAATAAGCCATATTATGCCTTTCCTTTGGTATCCTGTTGCATTACATTGCATTCCCTAGTGTGGCTTGTTGAGTACGGTGGGTGGTACTCAGTCTTGCATTATTGCAATCTTTAGAGTGAAGCTTTGCGAGGAGGAGAAGTTGGTGTTTGGCTTATACCCCAGTCGAGCTGCCTGTGGCTTGGAGCTGAAGCTACGCTAGTTGTCGTTCCGCTGCTGTTTTCTCCTGTGTGAGGACTAAGTGCCTCTGTTGTAAGTATTTATCGTTATTTCTTATTTGGTTATGTTTATCAAATTGTCGATTTGTGTACCTCGGCTGATTCCTGGACGAGGATTTATTGCACAAATTAGCTTTGGAAATTCTGGTGAATTTCTGGGCGTGACAGTAGCTGCCCCTAAAGAACTCCAACCTAAATTGGATCAGCTGAAGGGAAGGGAAGCCGATTTGCTGGCAGAACTCGAAACAATCCGCAAGGACATCGCAACAACAGAATCCCAGCTCATCGGCCTACCACAAGCATCAGATCAAGAAGCAGAGTTGCAGCAGCAGTGCGTCAAGTCATTCATCGGCGCAAGAACATGAAGACTATTCCAAGCTCCGATGAATACGATATCCGTGCCATAAATGAAATCGATCAGATTCGCTTGCGTGCTATTGAAACAATTCAAAAATTCTTGTAAAACTTTAACATTAATGCCGTTGATGTTGCTCCAGAACATGCTGATCATCTTTTGCTGTAACATAATCTGGTCGGCTCTGTTGCTTATTCATCTTGTTCCATCTTTGCTTGATAGTATTTTATTTATTTAATCTAAAGGTGATATTAATTAATATAGTCTCTCTTTAGGCGATGCAAAAACATCGGCTTTTTGAACTGTTTTAGAGATCGGCCGCATCCAGCCGATTCAGGAGTTGATCCAAACGCTCGGATAGTATTTCTTGAGATATTTCCCATTTAGCGCTTTAGCAAACTCCGTCCCCCCAAGATCTTCTAGTATGTAGGCATTGCCAGGCACACAATGATTAATCCGATAGGGCCCTTCCCAATTAGGCGACCAGTTCCCAAACTTACTATCTCTGGACCCGATCGGCAAAATCAATTTCCACACAAGATCTCCCTCAACAAACGACTTATTCATCACCTTTTTGTTATAATGCCTAGCCGCCTTAGCCTTATTCTCCTTGATCCTTTCCAGCGCCCTTAACCGATTCTAAGCCAAATCCTCGAGTTCATCTGTCATCAGGTTATAATAATCATCGGCCGTCAATTGATTCTGCAAAGAAATCCTCCTAGAGCCGATGTTAGTCTCCCAAGGCAAAATCGCCTCATGTCCATACACCAACTGATAAGGTGGCACTCGAGTAGATCCATGACATGCCATCCAATAGGCCCACAATGAATCGGCTAATGTAGTATGCCATCGTCGTGGTTGTTCATCAATCTTCCGCTTGATTAATTTGATCAGACTCTTATTTGAACCTTCTGCCTATCCATTGGTTTGAGCATAATAAGGTGATGAATTCAATAACTTAATTCCCATACATGCAGCAAATTGTTGAAACTCATCGGACACGAAAATAGATCCCTGATCGGTAGTTATCGTCTGAGGAATTCCAAACCGATAAATTATATGCTCTTTTACAAACTCAATCGCATCCTTGGACGTGACTTTCTTCAATGGAATTGCTTCCACCCACTTTGTAAAATAATCTGTTGCTGCCAATATGAACTTATGTCCTTTACTTGATGGAGGATAAACCTGGCCGATCATATCAATTCCCCATTCTCTGAACGGCCACGGTTTAATGATATGATTCATAGCTGATGCTGGTGCCCGCTGTATATTTCCAAACTTCTGGCAATCTTGACATCCTTTATAGTACCTGAAGCAATCATCCAGCATTGTCGGCCAAAAGTATTCTACCCTTCTCAATACCCACTTCATCTTATGAGCCGATTGATGAGTTCCACAAACACCCTCGTGCACTTCGCACATAACCACTTTGGCTTCTTCCAAATTCAGACACCTTAGCAGAACTCCTTCAAAAGTCCGATAATATAATTCTCCATCAAGTAGCACATATTTAGTAGCTTTATACCGAAGTTTCCTAGAAACCGATTGCGACGGATTTGGTAGATAACCAATTATTTCCTGTCTCCAATCATCAGCCTTATCCTAAATATCATTATCGGCTATTTCAACTTCAACCTGTTTATTTAGCCGATAACCCGAAGCAATTTGCGCAAGATCATTGGCTTCTAAATTCTGTTCTCTAGGGATATGATCCAACGATACCATCTTGAAATCCTTCAATAAATCTCTGCATTCTTCATGATATGACCTCAAAATATCATCCCTGCATTCATACTCCCCAGATAGTTGCTTGATCACCAATAAGGAATCCCCAACAATTTCTACGACATCGGCCCCGATTTCCTTTAAGAGTTGAAGTCCTTTCAATACTGCCTCGTATTCCGCTTGATTATTAGTCTGATAGGGTTTAATTGTAAAAGCAAACTCAAAACTTGCCCCCCGAGGCGATACAATGACCAGGCCGATACCAGACCCATGCTTGCAAACCGATCCATCAAAAAACAAAGTCCACGGGATCGGCTCTACATAATTTTCATGAACCCCTCTGTGCTGCACAATGAAATCGGCCACTGCTTGTCCCTTGATCGCTTTAGCCGATTCATATCTCAAGTCGAACTCTGTTAGGGCAAAAATCCATTTACCAACTCGCCCTTTTAAGACTGGAGTCGACAACATATATTTCACTACATCGGCCCTGCAAACCACCGTGCACTCAGCCGATAGGATATAATGCCTTAACTTCGTGCATGAGAAATATAAACAAAGGCATAATTTTTCCACCGCAGGATATCTTGTTTCAGCATCCAAAAGCCTTCTGCTTAGATAGAACACGACTCGCTCCTTGCCTTCAAACTCTTGAATTAAAACAGACCCGATGGATTTCTCATTGGCCGATAAGTATAACTTGAACGGCACTCCTTTTTGTGGTGGAATCAGAACAGGCGGGGAACTCAAATAACTCTTAATTCCATTGAATGCCTTCTGCTGATCTGCCCCCCACATGAACTCTTGATCGGCTTTCAACTTCAATAACGGAGTAAAAGATTCAATCCTTCCTGACAAATTCGATATGAATCTCCTTACAAAATTGATCTTGCCGATCAATGACTGTAACTCTGTCTTGTTGCTTGGTGGCTTCGTAGTCTTAATGGCTCTAATGCTCCGTTGACTAACTTCAATCCCTCGCTCATGAACCATAAAACCCAAAAATTGCCCAGCCGATACACCAAAAGCGCATTTATTGGGATTCATCCTTAATCCGTATTTTTTTGCCCTTTCCAGCACTTTTCGCAAATCGGCTATATGGCTTTCATCACTCTTGGATTTCACCACCACATCGTCGATGTAAATTTCCACTAGCAAGCCGATGAGATCATGAAATATATAATTCATCGCCCTCTGATAAGTCGCACCGGCACTTTTTAATCCAAACGTCATTACCACCACACTCATATAAACCGATAGCTCCAGGACATCGAAACACAGTCTTATGTATATCTTCCTCAGCCATAAAAATCTGATTGTATCCTGCATTGCCATCCATGAAGCTAATAATCTTGTGACCTGATGCTGCATCTACCAACAAATCCGCTATCGGCATCGGGCATTCATCCTTGGGGGTAGCCTTATTCAAATCCTGGAAATCGATACATATCCTCAATTTTCCATTCTTCTTTTCCACCGGGACGATATTAGAAACCCACTCAGCATATCGGCACGGCCTTATAAACTTTGCATCATATAACCTTGTAATTTCTGCTTTGATTGGCTCATATAACTCTGCCTTAAATCTCCTTGGAGCTTGTTTAAACGGCCGATATCCTGGTTTAATAGGAAGTCGATGTTCAACAATGGATCGGCTTAACCCTTGCATTTCATGATATTCCCAAGCAAAACAATCTCGAAACTCTTTCAACAATTTTATTAATTCTTCTTGGAGTTCAGGACATAATTTTTTACTTATGTACGTCAGCCTTGGCCTATCTCCTGGTCCTATATCAATTTCTTCCAAATCATCAGCCGACGTAAATCCTTGCCCCAATTTCCCTTCGAAGTCTTCAATAGTGCCCATCAGAGTAATAGTTCCGTGCCGACTTGCCGAATCGGCCGTATCTCCCGACTGGTGATCTTGAGATAATCTGCTTCCCATACTTTTCCAGACAAGCAATCGATACCATCGGCTTCCCAGATCGGCAAATCAGTCATCGCGATGTTGGTCGATTGATCTGCTGGGATTACCTCAACTTGATCTCCCTGCCATTGTATCAGACATTGATGCATTGTCGAAGGCACGCAACAGTTTAGGTGAATCCAATCCCTGCCAAGGAGTAAACTATATGATCCTTTTCCATCGATGACAAAAAATGTGGTAGGCAATGTCTTGTTCCCCACTGTTAGTTCTACGTTCAATACGCCTTTCGTCTCTGATGAATTCCCACCGAAGTCCTTTAACACCATATTTGTCTTTATCAAATCTTCGGCAGTTTTCCCCAACTTCCAATACGTGGCATACGGCATTAGATTAACAGCTACTCCCCCATCGACTAGCATCTTCGTCATCGGCTTCCCATTCACAAAGCCCTTAATATATAATGGCTTCAAATGCCGATGACTAGATTCTTCAAGCTTATCAAATATAGCCTGATCGGGTCGCAGCGTCAACTGAGCAAACATTTCCTCATCGCCCTCTTCATCAGATGAAAACGCTTTGTATTCCCTAGGCAGAAAGAAAACCATGTCTACTGGAGCCGATGGACCAACCTCATCATCATTTCTCTTCACGCGCCATACCCGCATAATCCTCTTGTGACGATGATCGGCTTCCTTGTAGTCCCGCCGTTGCTCTTCCTGTTGCTCCCGGTGCCGTAACCGCTGTGCCCTTCTTTTCTGATTTTTTGTAAATATTCCACTAGGACACCACTGAGGGTTTTGGATTTGTTTTTCATGCACTTCTTCTTCATCATTTTCTTCAAAGAATTCTTCATGTATCGGCCCTAATCGGCTATGTGCCGATGCTCTTTTCCCAAGCAGCCGATCTCGTGAGGATTCCTCATGCTCAAAATTTCGAGATCTTGTAGCATTACATTCAGGACAATCTCTGATCGATGGCAATCTAATCCCTCGCTCCCAGCAAAATTGAAAGAACGGGCAATCCCAATGTGGATTGTATCTTTCCTCGTACGGCGAAGCCCGCTGTTCCTCTTCGTGCCTTGCATATTTATCTATCAGCTGCGATGAAGTGATCCTAGATCTTCTAAATTCCCGATATCCTCCTTCATCGGCTTGATTCATCGATGATCCCGCATAAACCATATTCACGGGGAACGGATGTCCATCGATCTTCATCGGCTTTTTGTCCTCAAACTTGATCCTTCCTGTTCGACAGCCGACTGAATTTGTTGCCGAAAAACCTTGCACTCGTTAGTGTGATGCGATATCGTGTTGTGCCACTTGCAATATCTTTTCTTTTTTAGTTCTTCGGCTGACGGAATTATGTGATTTGGCGGAAGCTGTATCTGTTTCTCCTGTAACAGTAGATCGAAGATTTTATCGGCTTTATTAATGTCAAAATCATACCATTCTTCCTTGCCGATATCCTTGACCCACGGGCATGAAACTGATTTCTTGTTTCTAGCCTACTCCGCCAATTCGACTTCAGCATCGGATTCTTCATCATCTGAGTCCGATGAATAGACCTGTACCTGAGCAACCCTTCTTTGATATTTATCCTTTTTCGCCTCTTGAAATCGGGTTTCATGAGCCGATACCTTCTGTACCAGGTGCGCCAGGGACTCGAACTCCTGTGATGAAAATCTCTCTTTGATTGGCGCTAAGAGACCCTGAAAAGCCAAGTCAGCTAAATGTCCGTCGCTTAGATTCAAGCTGTAACATCGGTTTCTAACGTCCCAAAACCTCTGGACATATTCCGGCACCGTTTCGTCTGGTCTCTGCCTAACCGATGTTAAATCTGTCAGTCTTATCTCATGGATTCCAGCAAAGAAGTATTTGTGAAACTGTTTTTCTAGATCGGCCCATCCCTGAACTGAATTCGGCGGTAATGAGGAGAACCATGTAAAGGCCGATCCAGACAGTGACAAGGGGAAAAACCTAACTCTCAGAGCCTCCTCAGCCGATGCTTCTCCACACTGTGCCAAGAATCGGCTAATATGCTCTACTGTAGATATGCTGTCCTGCCCTGAGAACTTGGAAAAATCTGGGACTCTGTATCGGTGTGGCAATGGCACTCTGTCAAACCACTCGGGATATGGATGCCGATACATAAATGTTTGCTCCTTTGGCTTTATCCCAAACTGTTCCCTCACTATTTTTGCAACCCTTGCCGATAAGTCTTCTTCCCTTGGGACTTCCTGCTGATACTGTATGGGTGGAGTTTGTAGCTGATTCTGCCTGGGATATTCTCTTTGATAATTACCTGAATCGGCAATACCTCCTGGGTAATTCTGTTGATATCCTCCATAATAAGCAGACCGATGGTATCCAGCAGGAATATCTTGTTGCCCCCCAGCCTGGTTGTGTGAAAACAAGTTTTCCGGTACATCTTTTATGGTGCCATAAGTAACTTGATTTGGCTCCATCTTTGGCGGGAGATATACAGGACCTAAAATAGGCTCTTGAGCAATCGATCCATCCACTGCCTTCTTGATGAGGTTATGGAGCGTGTTCACCAGTATCCCGGATTGATTGATGAGTGCGTGATGTACTGCTTCATTTACCATCTCCTGTAAGGATTTTACTGGTGGACTCTCAGGTGGTGTACGGCTCGATTCTCCAACTAGAACTGGTTTTGGAAACTGAGATTTTTGAATCGGCCCTTGTCGCGTCATGCCGAAAGATTCCAAGCAGAGTTTCTGAAAATTGGCCATATTTTGCTTGACTTGCTGTCTCTGCTCGTCTGTTAGATCCTCCATGCTAACCAGAATTACATTGTCTGTTTTGATCTCTTTTCCGGCCATGTTGAAATTCCGTGTCCCACCGAGCGTGCCAAAAACGTGTTGACACCGAAAATCACCGGCAGCGTTGGGAACGAGCCGATGATATGGTTCGGTGCCTAGAGACACGCGAAGGCCTGGGAGATTTGCTCAACTCCACTACAGGTCCTAAATGTTGAGGTTCGTAGGTGTGCCAGTCAATTTGACCCTGCAATTGACAAGGAGATAGAAAATATTAGATCATTGAGCCAATCGGCTGGAAGCCGAATTGGACTCACTCCATCGGCCGATGGCCGATATAGACAAAGCACTTATACATCGACTGGAGGTCGATGATTGGCATAGATGGATAAAATAAGTAAAACCATGTGGCTAAAGAATCAATAACAATATAAATAAATAAACTAGCCGATTACTGGTATAACGTGTATCGGCTGAAAAGCCGATGACGATGTAGCGTGCCAAAAACGTGTTGAACAATGCAATCAGCTTTGATTAATAAAAGATAACCTATCGGCTAAACACTCCGATAGAACATTGCATAAGCACCCATCAGCTTGATGAGGATAAATCTATCGTTATCAATCTAGTAGGTCAAACATAACTGATGCAGCACAGATTAATAACGATAAAAGAACCTCGATAAGACGATAGATCTAATGCAATCGTGATGTGATATATGATAACTTATCGGCTATACATTCCGATAAAATGCTTGCATAAAACCGATCAACCTAGCAGGCATAATTTATCACGCAGTTTAGTAGGTCGGACCTAACCGATGCAGCACACACTGATGATAAGTTACACCCAGTAAGCCGTAAGCCTATGCACACATGATGTGATATATCTACTCGGGCTATGAGATCAAACCTAACTGATGCAGCCGTAGACAGAGCAGATATATCGTGGTAAGCCGACTACCGCAGGCCGACTAGAATATCGGACCTAACCGAGGAAGTCCTAGTCGATACGGTAGTCGGGGTAATGAGACTTACCCTCTCGCAGGAGGTCGAACTTAACTGATGCAGCCCGGCTCGAGAAACAAGAACCCGTTGAATAGGGTGGCGATGCGCTGAAGTTTGTATTGATCTGATTGATTATTACAAGGTTCCCGGGCATACGTATTTATACCCCGAGTTGATACAGTCCTGATCAGATGCGAAACAGGAGTTTCCTAATTATAAAAAGAAAAACAACAAGTCCTGATCGGGCACGAGATTAGGTTTCCTAAAAAAAATATTATCTCTACCTAATTTATAGATAAGATACTAACTGCCTCTCCATGGTCTTCACGATTCCTTCTTGAATTCGGCTTCTTCTAGATTTATTTCCCACCAGTTAACCATGATTTTTCCCTAACCGAATCCAATAAAGATCCGTACCAAATTTTGGCGTTAACAGATGCCATACGACATCCTGGGTCATATAGCCCCGTATCAGACCACTCAGGTCATCCATCAGCCACTGAGGCCGATTCTGATCACGATTCCCATACCACAACTCACTTTCACAAACACTTGCAAACAAATCTACGCTAGAGGAATCACCTCACATTGCCCGTAACCGTGGGCACAGCCGTTCAAACAGTTCGTATACCTTCGCAAAGGGTGCACACTTTACCCACACGACGCGAGCTTACTCCCACACTGATCAGGTGGGGAGGTTCGCGACAAGGCCTTTCCGAAGTGTCTCTAGGATTGCCTGAAGCCAACTGGACGGGTCCCAGACCAAGTACCGAGCGAGTCCTAGACTCCTCGTACTCAGGATCCCGCGGGTGCATCTCATATTGCTACCCCGGCGACTCCACATCCAAAGGCGACCAAGCCAACCTTGGGTCTACTAATTACTTGGCCAGGGGTGTCCCATACCACCCGTGTGGTTGCACTGTGAGATACTCGGATGAAATTCCCCAAGGAATCGGTCCTTATATGCGAATACGAAGTGCCACCACACAGACGATCACTTTGCACCGCGAATCTTTCGCAAATAGATTTTTGTTTCATAAAACTCGCCGACATTGCATGTCGGGTTTTCAAAACCATTTGGAAACCCAAATTTTCCCAGTTCAACAAACAATAGTGCTGGAGGTGGAACCATCGGAATCCACACTCAGAGAGCACGGTCACTGAGGTACCACGGGTGGAGCGACAAGGAATAGGATACCAAAGACCTATAGGGTTTATGCAACTACTGGGGAGGTCCGTCGGTTCGACGCACAAACCGAGGCCGATCAATTTAACGTGCACACTAGCCATGCAATTTTGCAAAAAAAACATTTTAAATTTTGGAGCAATATGGTCAAGGAGTGACTTGCCTCAGACTTCGTCTTCAATCTTCGCGAAAATCCGACGTCCGAAGAATTTCCGAAGCGTCGACTACGCGCGAAACGAGAGAAAAACACACAAAAACCTAGAAATAATATACTACTATTAATAACTAATAGTGCCATAAGGTAGATCTCATTTTTAGAAAAATTTAGAGACTTGAACGGGCTTAATCAGAGTTACGGTTTGGAAGATATGAATTTTGGAAGTTTTTGGGATTTTTCTGGAAAAGAAATAAATTATTTGGATTATTGGAAAAGGATTATTTTTGGGGAATAGGGCTGACAGGTGGGACCCAGGTGTAAGTGGCAGAGGAGAGAGAAAGGGAGTAGGGCCCACATGTCAAGGACACAGAGGAGAGAGAATTGGAAGGGCCCATAGGTCATAGGAGAGAGAAGGGGTCACTGTACAGGGGCCCACATGGAAGGGAGAGGTAGATGGAGGACAGGGAGGGCCCACATGGCATTGGGACAAGGAAGGGCTTGTGGGGTCCACTTGTAAGTGTCATACATGTGCCATGAGGATCAATTATGGTTTTGATTTAAGTGGGACCCATGTGTCATAGGGGAGAGGAGAAAGGAGTATTGAATAAAAGGGGCCTGTATGTAAAAGGTATAAGATTAATTTAGGAGGGGTGGCCCACTTGCAGTGAGACAAGGGGGTTTACTGTGCATGGGATAAATGGGGCCCACTTGTAAATTAGGGAGGGGTTAATTGAGCTGGGCCCACATGCAGACACACACACAGAGAGAGAGAGGATAGTGCCGGACGGGTAATAGGAGACCGGGCAGAGAGATCGACGACGGTCGGTGGCCGGGGGCTCGCCGGCGAACGGTGGCGAGGAAGGAGTAGCGGCCGACGGGAATGGAACGAGGAGGGGATGGCGAGGGAGGTGAACGGCTCGGATTGGCCTATTGGCGGTCGACGGCGTTCGGCGACGATCAACAGGGGCTGCGGAGAGAGAGAAAGGATGGGGGCAGCGGCGGCGGAATGCCGGCGGTGGCGGGGTACTTGGCAGAGGGCGGTTTGAGGAAAGGAGGCCAAGGAGTGGCTCGGATGGCTGCGAGGTAGTGTGACGGCGGCTGCGGCGTCGTCCCAAGAGTGGCGGCGAGGCGGCTAGGCGCTTGGCGGCGGCGGATTGCCGGCAGTGGCAGTGAGATATTTTTCTCGCACGGCCGAACGCGATAATGGTGCGGGGCGAGCTTTGATGAGACTCGACGGCGGGGACAGGGTGCTTGTGTCGGGAAAGGGGAGGGAAAAGAGGTATGGGCGCGGAGTGGTGATGGGACGGGACGGGAGAGACGGGTTTGACCCAGGGAGCTCGGATGGGATATTTCTCTCAGGCGGGAATTTCGTCGAGCACGTGACCCGCGTGGAGAAAGAGAAGGGTGTGGCTCGAGGAAGAAGACGTCGTGGCGTGCGACGCGTGTCCCGACTGTTGGCATACGGGGTGGAGGCGCGGGCGGCTGGCGAGCGGCCCAGAGCTATCGGTGCTATGCACGAGGAGGCGGCCGGTTCGGGGACGAGCGAGAGGATTCGAGAGATGAGAGAGAAAAGAGAGACAGCGGAGGAAGGAGACGAGCCTTACACGCAGGGCCCGCCCGTCGGCGTCTGCGTTGTTCGGGTAGGAGACAGACGGGGGGAGGGGGGGGGGCGCCTGCTGCGTCACGCGCGTGGGGAGGCAGAGGGGCTGCGGCTGGGCTGCGAGCGGTGCGGGGTGCGGTGTCGGACCCGGGTTTGACCCCGAACCCTATGTGTGTACCGTGCTAGTCCCACGATCAATTGCTAGCACACACATTCAACATTGACATCATAATCCATACATCACAGGTTCAGCTCACAGCAGTCCAAACATAAGTCGTACAAGAGTCTAGACTTAGCGATTACATAGAGGCCGACCGGCCAAATAGAACAACAAAATAACAAAGAGTTCAACAGCGGAAACAAGATAATATAGGCACCAAAAACCAGCAAGTGTGCCTCTACCCGCCCACAGGCAACCAACCGGTAAGCCCTAGTAAGCACCGTTGTCGTCGTCTCCAAAACCCGCTGCATAGAAGTACCCGATTGTCGGGTCCCCCTCAATCATCTTTAAAAAAAAGAAGTCACACAAGCGTGTGTGAGTACAATACGTACTCTGCAAGACTTTTAGTGTTTGCAATGGTATTCCATAATATGCGAAGATAAACAAGGAATGGTTCAGGTTCTGCACTTTGCATAAATTATAATATACATGGCGAAAACATTGCGGTTTTGCAACGAAATTTTCGTAAATCAAGCCAGCACAGTAAATCAAGTATATAAGCATCGACCCCAAGTGTTTCCAACCATCTAGGCTCCCTGCCCATGCCAGCCAACCGTGGCAACACGCTGCCACAACCAGCCCAGCGAACTCCCCATTCGCACCATGATTTTGCTCCAAAACAGTTCCAAAATTTAAATCTACTACGGTGGAGAATTTCCCAAGTCATCCATAACCGAGGACACGGCTATTCGAATAGTTTTAACTCTCGAGAGTGTGTACAACTGTACCCACATGACAAGGACAATATGAGCTACCACACAGGAGGCTCACACCATCAATGACAAAGCCTTTCTATCGTTGACCTAGCAATATCCCGCGCTTATGATCTATCCCTAGGGAGTTGGTAGGCCTCCCAAAACCCCAAGGCTCACACGATATGCTGGTCACCCTTGAACAATAATCAAGGTACCTTCGGGCCATGGACAAAAACCATAACCCGCACTAACCCAATATCAACAATAATGACCTACAACTACCACCGGCGGGTCTATTGCTAGGTATCAACATTATACTGAGCCAGGGACTCCCCATAAGAGCCACATGTGGTTTGTACTATGTTTCTTGGTTCTAGCTACACCATAGAATCGGTCCTTAGCGACCCGGGCGAGACAACCACCTAATCGGTACCACAAACAAGGCACCAAACACTACATCCACTCGCCCAAGTCAAAAGCATGTTTTCAGTTTTTGTTTTCCACCAAGAGCACAGGGGAATTACCCACTGTTCATTTCCATAATTTCGCAAATGCTTCATTTCCCCAACATCCCAAAATCAAGTAACAAGCTGCATTGATTAATTAGCAAACTAAGCATACCTATTGACATCCTCCCAACCACATGAACCCAAATTTTCAGTGGCAACATAAGTGACAAGGAATTCATGATACTCAAGTAACAAGGACAAGGCATATGCAACAAGAGGTTAACTACCCAAGAATCCCACACATTTCTAAGTAAAACATCGCATGCATAATAGTTTGCAATCAATATAGTTTGTAAGTTTGAAATATAGGAGCAATTGATCAAGGGGGTGCTTGCCTTGCTCCTGGACTTCCTGGTACTCTGATTCCTCCTCAACTAGGTCATCAACGTCGTGTTCTACGAGAATACCAAACGAATACAATGAAAACAACGGCAAAATTTAACAGTACAGGAAGTACAAATATTTTTGCAGAATATGGAAGTGCATGATTTTAGATGAATTTAGGAAAAAGAATCGCTTGAATCCGAGTTCGTATGAGGGAGATACGGCTAAACGAAGTCTGCTCTGTCCTAAAATCGAAAATAATTGAGAAACAGCGTTTTCGCTCGACCGAACTGCTGAAACGGCTGAAAACATTCTACCGACTTAACGGGTGGTCTATTTGGGATGTTTTTGGTTCTAGGGGCATTTTTATGGTACGAAACCTACATGTGTGCTGCTGTGAACCTAAGGACAACTCCTAAAAGTGGATATACTCCAACTCGCTAGGATATTAATCGCACACGCTCACACGTCACTAAAACGGCCTAACACGTGAAATCCACCGGGCGTGAAGTTCTAATCTAAGGCATTTGGGGGCGTGGAGGGTTTCTAGGGCCTAGGGGTCACTAGATGTACAAGTGGAACCTATGGGAAGGCTTCGGTAGTGGCGAACGGCTCGGTCCAAAAACGATGTCTTCGCACACGCAAACTACACGTCTTTGCACATTAACGACAACCGGCAAAATCGGGAATTCAACAGCAGCTGCTCTACTCGTGGTTTTATCCCGTTCTAATGCTAGTGGGGCCAACCTGGCTTGCATGGGGCTGATGGGGTGGCTGCCGCTCACTCAAACACAAGCGCACCTAAGGTGTTTGGTGAAAAGCCAAGCTAATTCATGGCTTGTCTACCTCTGCCCTCTCATGCTCTAGTGCATGGCTAGCGTATGCAGGGCACGTAGAAGCTCTAGGGGTCCTGCATGCAAGGTCGTAGGGCTCTAATACATGCGGCCATGCTCCGATTGAGCCTCATCCACACATGTGGCCACGGTGGTGACACTTGGGTGGATGGCAAAACAATGGCATGATAGGCCAAGCCAAGGACGTGGGGAGAACTAGTGGCCTCCCAGGAATAAAAAGAAAGCACATGCAGAAACAGGAGCGCACCAAAGAGTACGGGCGGTGAGGTGCAACGTTGAGGCGGTGGTCGGCTCGGCGGCAGGGTTGCTCGTGATGGAGGCTGCAGACAAGCGCTGCGATGAGTTCAATGAGTGAAGGGGAGATGGTGATACAGCTAGGACAACGTTAAACTTACCAGGGCAGAGTCTAGCGGCTGCAAGGTCACGGCGGCACCCGGTCGGCGTCGCAAAACACGATGGGCTGCAGTGATGCCTACTGCATTTCGAGGGCAAAAACGGAGTTAGGTCGAGCAGGAACACGTGGTGACACAGCTGAGACAAGGTAAAACTCACCGGAGCTCCCAGACGGAAGGCATGTGCTCACTGGCGCCGTGGGCGGCACCTCACGTTCCCGGCGAACCAAGGGGCAATCCCCTGGGTCCTTGGGTGCGTGAGAAAGAGGGCGAGCTGGGGAGGCAGGAGGATATGGGTTTGGTTAATAAGGAAGGCAGGGAAGGGAGAGGAGAGGGGAGGGGCGCTGGTCTTCTCCATCGGTCTTGCGATGGTGTGTGCACGGGCAAGCGTGCAGCAGACAGATGGGACAGGGCAGGGCGCTGCTGAGGCTGTCGGGGGAATCTCACGAGGTCCCAAGGCAGCTCTGCCTCTCCCTCTCATGTGGTCTGGGGCGTGCAGAGGAAGCCACCTGGTTGAGCCACACGGGCGGAGAGAGATCCTCGCGTGATCTCGTTTGGACGATGGAGGATAGGGGCACAAATAATAGTACCATGTATCAAAGATTCACACTTGAGGACTATCTCCAACAACAATACGATCCAAACACGAGACCCATTGGATGAATGCGCGGGCGAGGGCCCGGGCGCGGGAGAGGGCGTGGGCGCGGGCGCGGGAGCGGGCACGGGAGAGGGCGCGGGCACAGGAGAGGGCGCGGTTGCCTCCGTTGGGCTAGGCTGAAAGCCGAAATAGAGGTGGGGCCCAACATAAAAAGTGTGTCCGAAGGGGTTACCTACCTTGCCAAGTGGACACATTGGGTCAACAGGTCAAGAAAACAGGAGAAACCGAGTGGAAGAGGGAAAGAACTCTTCTCGGGTGAACAGTACCCAGATTTTTGGTGAAGATGGTTCGATGGGCCAACTTGCTTCAAACCAAATGAAACTTGGAGGCAAGGCTGGTAGTAAGGTATGGAATTTTTAGGAATTTTTCCAGAATTTTTGGTGAAGATTGAAAATTCAGGGTCAAAGAGGGCGGTGGGAAAAGTTTATATAGATCGCACGATCTTTAACCCGTTGGCTGGGATTTTTCATGCATGAAAGATAACATGTAGTGCATGCAGATGAAAAACGGTTTTATGCACCAATGAACAAAAGTGGGCTGTTACATGCGGTGCGCGGGCGTGGGCCGAGCGGCTGTGGGCCGCGCGTTTGCGAGCAGGCCGCGGGCTGGCTTCGGCTGCGGAGGCGTGCGGGAGAGAAGGCCGAGCGGCAGGGGGCCGAGAGAAGGAAATGGGAATGGGGCGGCCCAATGGAATAGTGTTGTTTGACAATTATCCAGGTATTTGTTTGAATTGATTTTGGAGGATTTCCAATAGGGATTTTGATCCAAAATTTTATCTTTTGGGCCCACAAAATTCTGAGCTTTTATGGAGAGGACTTTTTGAGGTATTTTTGTTTCTGTACTGTGATACACACACACACACACACACACACACACACACACACACACATATATATATATATATATATATATATATATATATATATATATCGAAGAGATGGATAGGAATTTTTAGAGAATTGAAAGGGTATAATTTGGAAACTTGATGTTTGATTTTCTCAGGAATTGAATCGAAGGAATTTGGAAGAGGGTCTCACATATACACATATATTTATACATGCATATATGAGAGAGGGATTTATAGGGGGTTTTTCAAAAGGGATAATTTGGAGATTGAAACTCGGATTTGGTTTTGATTTTGGGATTTGAACTTTTGGGTCTTTCGGGAAACTTCTGAGAGAAGAATTATAGGAAGAAAGATCTCGAGGGGAGATTAGGGTTTGAATTTAATTCTTGGGATTTGAGAAAAATTTTGGAAAGAGAGTTCTCGATGGAATTCAAGGTTTTTGAGAGGAACAAAATAAGAGGATTTTAAATAGAGGGCTTCAAAGATGATTTCGAAGGGTTTTATTGGAGGGCTTCGAATTGCAAAATTTGAACCCTAGTACAGAGAATTTTTGTGAGATATTTGATTTTGGATTTTTCGAGGAATTTTAGAGAGAGACGGTCGAATTGCAAAATTCGAGTCTCGGATTTTAGGAGGGAATTTGGGGATACGGATTTAGGGTTTGAAGGGAGGCCTTGACTGAGATCTATGGCACATAATCCTTAAGCACACATAAAGATCTAAAAATTTTTGAAATTAGGGTTTTTACTAAAAATAGTTTTTAACGGCCTGGAAACCGGGGCGTTACAACGAGCGACGACGCGAGGATGATGGCGGCGAGGCAGAAACGGCAGCGGCTTTGGGACGGCGTCGGCAATAGAGCTCCGGCGATGGCGGTCGAGCAAGAAACAGCAGCCGACAAACCCTGGAAGATGGGGAAGACGGGAAGCGAGTTAGGCCAGAGAACAGAGATGTGGCGAGGCGGAATTTGCCGGCTGGAGAGGAGACAGAAGGCCGGAGCTCACCGCGCGTGAGGGCGAAGCGTTCCGGCGGGCTTCGGCTTCCACGGAGTGGCAGCCGACGGGCTCCTCGGCACGGCGGAGGTGATGGCTGTGGCGGTGTGGCTTCGCGGCGTCTGGAATGGTGGTGAGCAATGGCCGGAGTTGGTGGAAGGCAGTGGAGGTTTGGGTGCGCGTTGGCGATGGTGATTCAGGGCACGGGGAGGCACGGCGTGTTGGGGGAAAAGGCGGAGGAGAGGGCGAGGAGGCTTTTTATGCACGCGGGCGAGCGAGATCGGGGCCGTAATGGCTCAATTGTGCACGGGAGTGACGGTGACGACGTTGGGGTCATGCGCGTGATTCGTGAGAGAGAGGGGAAGAGGACACCGGAGGACATGGGGAGTGGGGGCGGACTCGGTCCGTGCTCGTTTGAACTGGGCGCGAGCAGGCGCAGAGGCAGGAGGTGGCGCTAGATCGGATGGCGGAGGGGATTTTTCCCCTCCGCCTGATTCGGACGGAGGAGGAAGACGGTGCTGACAGGTGGGCCCGGCTTGTCAGCGGGGAGGCGCGTGGGGGCGCGGGTGACGCAACCCGACAAGCGGGCCCCGTAGCGCAGAGAGAGGGAGAGCGGGAAGGGACGGCGTCGGCGGCTGGCAGGTGGGGTCGGGGCAGGAGGCAGGCGTGCGCGGGATGGGCCAGCCTAGCACACGGAGGAAGAGGCCTGGGGGAAGCAGGCCTGCGGGCGCGCGGAGAGGCCGGCACAGAAGCGGGCCGACGGCCCAGAGGAAGAAAAAGAGAAAGAAAAAGAGAAAAGATTTTCCAGGGCGATTTTAATTCCAGTAATCGTTTCTGATTTATTAAAAATAGTTCCTGTGCTCTGAAAATTCCACTAAAAATCTAGTTAATGTATTTTGGCAAGGAGAACATAAGAAAAATGTTCCTAGCCACAGTAGCTTATTATTTTGTATTTTACATATTTAATTTATTCCTTTTGCCATTTAAATTTATTTTATTTTTTTTCTTGGGTATTTTTCTCAGGTATTAATTTGTGTGACTAAAATGAGGGTGTGACACTACTCATAGAAACTGATCAAATAATCAGATATGCTTAATAATAAGCCTACCGCCGAGTGTATACATTCGGGTATCTGCGTTATTTACCAGGTATTGAGGATATATCCTTATAAGGATCACAAGCTGGTTTCCATTAAAATTGGGGATGCAGGTATCTCTCAAGTACACCTGAGCACATATTAGGTTAAAATCCATGAAGTGGTACTCGGCCTACATTTTTGGCCAACAATTGCCATGAGCAAAAATCATTCCAGCTGACATGATGCTGTAGAGTCTAACTTCCGAGTGATATACTACTCGGGAAAGACTATAAAAAATCATTCTGGCTGACATGATACTGAAGAGTCTCATATACCAGTAGTACACTACTCAGGAAAGACTACAAGGTTAAAGATTTTTGACTTTATATTTAATTGTTTCACAATTAAGCATAAAGTCGGGGGCTACACCTAATAGGTGCGCCTATTCGGCGCACACTATTCATACTTCTACATGGAGCCCTTCATAGCCTTGCTACCAGCTGACATGAAGCAAGACTCGGAAGAAGAAGCACTCGGACAAAGAGTACTCGGGAGCAATGCACTCAGGAATACTTCACCGTGGAGGATGAGCACTCGGTATCAGCTGTGACTCAACTATGAAGGTCTCAGGGGCTACTGTGGAGGCCATAGGCCCCAGGTACCTCAAGACAAGCATATGGGCCATTCGGATAGAGGATGGGTCTAGTCTTGTAATTAGAGATATGATAGCACTCGGTAGACTTAGCCTTGTACGAAAAGGAAGATACAGTCCTAGTCGGGCAAGTTATATCTCTAAGAGGAGATTCGTTGATCGTAGTCCGACTAGGACTCCTACTTTTTAACCCTGTCCCCCAGTATATAAGGGGAGGTAGGGCATCCCTTGAGGGCAGACATCACAAGATCACCAAGATCGCGATCACACATCCTCAAAGGAAATACACCACAACTGGACGTAGGGTATTATCTCATCTCGAGGGCCTGAACCAGTATAAACCTTTCATGTTCCTTTGCAATCCATCAAGTTTCGGTCTCACGAGTAGCCCTATATATTTATTACCGGTGTAAAACATCGACATTATAACAATCTATAATAATTATGTTCATGAACCTTAAATATATCATATTCTATGCTTGATTAGTAAATATATTATCTTTTTTGGTTGTTTGATTTAATTATGAATTTTTTCTATGAACAACGATGAGTACTGTATGGAGAATTTGCAAGTTTGATGCTGATTTGCACGGATTTTAATATATTTATTTTTCTATTGGAACGTATGGGCATTCAACTAGTTTATATAAAATGAAGACTAGAGCTAAGGCCGCGGGGGTTAGACCTAGTGGGCTTGACGTGATATGAGCTCGCAAATAAATATTATATAAACATGTGCTTTAGGTAAACATGGCAAATTATTCATCCGAAAGAATAAAAGATACGATAAATTGTATACAGATATATTATGTATAGATACATACCGGAAGTATATACGAATTAGTAGATAGGTTTAAAAAATAATCTGCTGATTAGCCATGTTAATCATCCTATATTGATATCTTGAGGTGCGCTGCGGTTTTGTTCCTGCGTCACATGTTGCGCAGTGGGTTGATATTTGGCAGCGGAATTGCTGGGACCTCCTCTGGTGTAGCGACGCTGTGATTATCGTGCAGGCAGTGCCGCGAAAAATACAAGCGCGTGCGGCCGTGGGCAAGCGTAGCTGCTTGCTGTACATATGAAAGAATCAAATTTAACATACTGTCAACCAAAGCTAAACAAAAAAATATAATTTTTTTGAACCGGACCAGCAAACTATGAACCGATGGACTCACCGGTTTGATTACCGGTCCAGGTTTAACAACGTCGTTCGAGGCCTCGAGATCGTCAATTTTGAACTATTGTGTTTTGCGGCGACCATGTCTCGAAGCCATGTTGATCTTATTGGATGAAGTTGATGAAGATTGAGATGGTGCTGGTTTTGATCCAGAGGGGGACGTACTCTGGTTGGGTAATATCTTCCAATCCAAAGTTATCGTAGTATCTCTCGTTGGAAAATTGGCCTCTTGATGCCATCTCTTCATGAATCCTCTGAATACTAGCGCCCCTATCTGGCGTGCCAAATGTTGATGGATTAGTACCCGACCACATTATCCATGTATATACGGTGTATTTGAGGTCGTAGGGTAAGGCTGATATGAAGATACAAGAAGACAATAATTTTTATATACGTTCGGACCTCTTAGAGGTAATAGCCCTACTCCTGTTTGGCCGTGAGGCCAGTGTTTTCTACCATATCAATCTTATGAGTACAAAGTATAGGGAGAAAACCCTAATCTAGTCTACTATTGTGTCGGCGTAGAGCTTGGGTATGGTGGTCGGTGGCTAGCTGTCCTTGGGTTTCTCTAATGTTGACTCATTGAGATTGGATGTATGTGGCTTCTGTTGGCCTCTCTCTCCCTCTTGGGGGGGTCTTGTATTTATACCCTCGTGTGCCTCCTTATCCAAGTAGAATTGGTTTACGAATTTAAGCAGTCTTGGTTAGGCCCGAGTAGGACTATGTCTTTCTTTTTTTATCGGGGACACCTCCCTTATTTGCTCTAGACTCTATTCACATGTATAGAGTTTATTTTCATATAGAATTTGATATGTCGTACTCATCCAAGGTATGTGCATATATGTGGGATATCTCATATTTAGTACGCTCATAATAGATCGAGGTAGAATGAGTTCCGCATGAGTAGTCTACCTGGTTTACAGCTGGGCCACACAAAACTCTAGCTAGATTCTTTTCTCTAGTTTTCTTTTTCCTTTTCAAGAAAGAGGAAGCTGAATCCATTCACTACCGCACAAACATTTCTAAAAACTTGGACTTTACTGTTGATTTCAAATTACAAATCTTGGAATTATTTTTAACACTTCTCCATTATCTTATGAAAGAGTTTTGCTTAAGGTTTAATTTGGTCCCAGATTCCGTTAGTCTACTCTATAATGCACAAACATCAGTCCTCATTACTTCATTCATCATTCATCAAATCTGATGGCCTATATCATCTCTCTTGAATCCAACGCTCCAGATCCTTCAGATCTCCCTCATACCCCTCAGTGCCCTCATCCCTCATCCCCACGACCGCGCCCCCCCGATTCCCCTCCCTCACCCAGCGACCACTAACCCTAACCGCCGCCCTACACACCCGAACAACCAACGTTGTCCTAGTCCTTGCCCATTTGCATCACATCACGCCACTGCTGCCAGATTAGGCCTTGCCGCCAATCCCCCATCGCCCACGGTGCCGCCAATCCCTATCTCCATCTATTTTTCGTGCGCCGCCCCTGTCGCACACTGCTTCTCCACACTTGACCGGCACCCATTGCCCGTGGCCCTGGGTGCCATCCACGAACGTCTGGGAGGATTGCCATCCGCCAAGCCATCCTCCATCCACGCCGGTTGTGCCACTTCGCCCACACCTTCGTCCGTGCCCGTCTTGACGCTGACAGCCCTACGACGAGGTAAATGATTCGTTGCTTCATGTTGTTCGCCACAAAGATGAATTTTCACCTGAGCTTATGTGATATTAGCATGTTAAAAATAGTTGTTTGGATGCTAGTAATTATTCTGGGAAGGTAGACATGATTGATAGATTGATTGATCGAAAGAGATTGGCTGGCTTGGTTATGTTTGGTGTCATGATCTTGTTTGCTGTTGGTTGAGATGGATTGATTAGTTGGTTTCTTAGGAATTTGCAGAACATGAGCAGTCTTAAGGAGTTCATTCATGGATGGATGGTGGACAGTAATGCCCCAGAGTCAGGCGAAGGAGCGGTTGGGCAATAAGCTCAGAGAGACCATCGTTAAGAGGTAGACCATCATACACATATAGCTTGCTTTAGTGAGCACATAATAAAAAGGAAGAGATCTTTTGGGTGTATGATTTGATGATCGCATTTCATTAACTTTTTCGCTTCTCCTTATATTTTTGGAGCTTGCATAATGTTTGAATTTCTTATATTTTTACCTCCAATCATATGGCTGCAGGTTCATAGTATTAGCCATTTCAATGTTGAAATTGGAAATTTTTTTAAATAAGGAGAAAAAAGTAAATTTTAGAGAACTGTAATTTTGTTGTCCAAACTATCATTTTGCTGCAACATCAGTGACCAATTTCAGAGAGCTACATCGATAGCGTTTGAAATTAGTAGAAAGCTGCAACTTCTTTCAAACCACCCTGTTACTGACATACCAGGCCCACATGTCATACATATCATAGTTGCACCGAGAGGAACGGAGAGCCACGTCATTGTCTGTACTGTAGCAATGCCATGTTGACGTGCGCGTGGGTGAGAAATGGCGTGGTTCAGTTGCACCAACCAGGCGCGGTCGAGCACACCAGCCCAACTCAATTGAGGTGAGGATGGTAGCAAAAGAGGGATATTCTCTTCCCTACTCTTCTCTGCACAAGGGAGCAAGGGAGGAGCCTACCAAGACAAGCGTCGCCACTGCCACTGCCTCCTTCTGCGCAAGCTTCTAATCGGGGGAGGAGATGGGAGGAGAGAGTGCGTGGACTGCGCTTCTCACACGTCTTGATCGGGTTTTGACCGAGTCGGTCTGGTGCGTGCGACCGCACCCTGTTGGTGCAACCAGACCACGTTGTTTCTTGGCCCCGTGCTCACCAATGTATCATTCAACATAGCACTGCTACAATGCAGACGATGACATGGTTCTCCGTTTCTCCCACACACAAGCATAATCTGTATGATCTTTGGGCCTATCGTGTGAGTAACGGGTGGTTTTAACGGAGTTGCAGTTTTTTGATAATTTCAAACACTATCTTTGCATCTATCTAAAATGGGTCGCTAATGTTACAATAAATTAATAACTTGCTCGATAGAATTGCAGTTCTCTTAAATTTACTCAAGAAAACAACACCTCAGGCATGTTCGGTTCTCGATAAAATAGTAGGCACCCCCTAATGATGTCCAGAGCGGCAATGGGCCGTATTGTCCTGGACAGCCCAGTCCAGCAAAGCAAACACGCTGTAATCGATTCAGCAGCCACCATCGTGCCTTGTCAAAAAATTTCACTGTTTGACCCTTTTTAAAAACTTATTTCGAATATGGACTGTGACCAAAACTTATTTCGGAAATGGACCTGGAGCTCAGCGCCAATCCTGATGGCTCTGAGCCCCCATAGGTCCCTTCTGTCCATGGCGAGTGGGCAAAGCTGGCGCGCCGATGTGGCGAGGGTCAGCGCCGCTCGCTCAGGCATTGAGACCTCCCCCCTGACCTCAGTGCCAGTCCTGTTGGTGCTGAGGTCGAGGACTTATCCCCCCGTGCCCGGCCTCCCCCACTCATTCTTTCTTTCTTCTTCAGCTTGAACAGAGGGTTTTGCCCGGAGCTTCTCTCTCCTCCCCTCCCCAAATCTCTTCAAATCTCAGCCAAATCTAAGCTTTTTGGACCAGATTTTGCATGGAGGAAGAGTAGCAAGGTAATCTCCTCTGATCCCTTTTGTTGAGTTTAGGGCAAACCATAGGAAGGAAAGTTGGGTGAGGAATATAATCAAATTGATTTTTTTTGTGCAAAGCTATTGGAATATATGTCTGTGGTGCGGATTGTAGCATGCATACCATATTATTTTGTTATTATTGATTGGATTATTGATTGCATTGGAGGATTAGGGTTGATTGTATCGAAGGATGTAAGAAGTGATACTATAGGATAGACAACCCTAATTGAAAATTGGAGATGGTGAAATTATCAACTAAAATATTGTTACATAGTTCCATTTGATTTACTCGGATATTGTATAGGAGGGCTATTTTGGTAGGGGCACTTATTATTATAAATGGGCCATTTGTCAACGCTTTTATGTATACTTGATGTGTTAACTGCTATATGTTTTTCATTTAACTTATAGTGTTGTGGAGGCCATGGGCCCTAGGTACCTCATGAGAAGCTTTCTGGCCACTCGGACAGATGATATGCCTAATCCTATAATTAGGGATGCAACAGGACTCGGTGCATATTACCTTGTACGATAAGAAAAGGGATATAGTCCTAGTCGTGTATGTTGTATTCCTTGAAGGAAATCTCTTGGTCAAGTCCGACTGGGATTCCTACCTTGTAACCTTGCCTCCTCAATATATAAGGAGAGGCAAGGAGCCCCCTGGGGCAAAGAACAGAATCTCACCTGAGAAACCTCAAATGCAATACACCACAGTTGGAAGTAGGGTATTACCTCACCTCGAGGGTCTGAATCAGGATAAATTGTTTCGTGTTGCTTTGCAGTCCATCAAGTTTAGGTCTCACGAGTAGCCCTATATTATTATTGCCGATACAAAATATCGACAGTTGGCACACCAGGTAGGGGCTTCGTCAAGATGATCTTCATCAAGCCTGATGAATCCAATCACCGGAGTCGACGACACCAAGTTCTTCCCCGGGCAGATAATTAGCTTCAGGAGCCTCGACTTCGTTGTTGACAAATTCGGCGACCTCACCCTGTCCAACTCGGACTTGATCCGATCAGCCAGAAACCAAGTTGACTCCGCGCTAGTCGGCCTACTCAACGCTGCAGCAATCTTCGACGACATGCTATTGCAATCCTCAAGATTTGTGAATCTCGGGACAACTCTTTCTTTCGGTGTTCAACTTGGACTCGGCCTTGAGCCAGCCAAGATTGGGCTAAGAGAGGAGGAGATCGTCAATCTCCCATTCGGACTCAGCAATGCCGCGGACAATTTCAATCTCACTCCGACGCGGCAGATCCGATCCCCCATGGTTCGACTTGGATACGGCCTAGAGCCACTCGAGACCAGATCTAGGGAGGTTGGAGTTGTAATTACCCCCCTTAACTACTCCGACTCCGACTCACAGTCGGACAGTAGCTCGGCAAGCTTCTCCCTACCATGCGAAGTCTTCATGACGTCTAAGGGCTCAACTATCACTCAAGATGCATGCCGACTACGTGATCAGCAAGAGGAGGAGGCTCACCGATTGCGTGAACAACAGGAGGAAGATGCACGATGCTTGTAGGCCGAGCACGACAACGACCTGCGCAAGGCTGGGTAGACTGCACAATAGGAGATCCTCCAAACCTGAATCGATGACCATGACGTCTTTGTGACCCCACAGCAGAACATCGTAGTCGCTGCCACATTACTCGACAACTTGCAGTTTGGGCCCAACCACCAGGCTACCCTGACCATCGCAAGGATCAAAGCAATGATCACTACTGTGGCCTGTCAGTAGCGACAACAATATGGAGACACCCTAATACCGTCGAACAAGACGGCTTCGGACGAGGTGATCTCATCTGCCTCATTACGGCGCCGCGCAACTGGCTCTAGTTGGCATTGCTCGGAGTCCTGTCATACGTCACTCAGCAATCAAAACAATGATCGAAGGCGGCACCATGACAACTGCCGTGACAACCAGGATGCCTGAGGACAATTACGACGGGATCTCCGCCACGACATCAACGCCCGACACCGAGAGCACGAGGAAGACGAGCGCCGCCGATTGGAAGATGAGCACAAGCGCTTCGGCCTCCACCACGAGCGATTTCATCACCGTAGCTGGAGTCGGAGCCCTCACGTGGATGAAGGATTACCAGCATTCACCTACGAGCTACAACAAGTCGACTGGCCATCAGGCTTCAAGCCGACGGGAATCGAGAAGTACGATGGGAAGACCAACCCCGAGTCCTAGCTCACGGTCTGTACTTTGACAATCCGTGCGGCTGGAGGCGATCATAAGACCATGGCTAACTATCTCCCAGTCCGGCCTTCCCAAGCGATCAATCCGCTCCTGGGGAGAACTCCGAGAGCGTTTCATCGCCAACTTCCAAGGAACATACGAGAGGCTGTCTTCTGAGTATGACTTACATCAATGTCACCAATGGAAGAACGAGTCCCTCCGTAACTTCATCAATAGGTTTTCCGAGAAGAGAAACTCAATACCAAAGATCAAGGGCGAGGTTATCACCGCTCCCTTTCACAAGGGAGTTAAGGACACCCCGTTCATCGCCAAGTTCACTTGGAAGCCTCTGAGTTCTATCAAGGCTCTATTCGACATAGCCAACAAATATGCCGACCCGGCCGATGCTGTTGCCGAGGTCCTGGACGACAAGAAGGAGCCCCGACAGAAGGATAAGAAAGACACTGACGATACAGCCTAAGTCTGGTAGTCGCAAACACAAGTCGGACAATGTCGTGGTAGCTGTGGAGCACAGTCGACTGTGACCCTCAAGGACGGATGAATACCAGAAAGTCATGAACGGGCCATGCCTTTTCCACCCGAAGGGGAAGCACGTGGCTAAGAACTGCTTCAAGCTCAAGAAATTCACTTCGGAGCAAACGTCAGTATCTGGCGATGCCAAAGACAAGGAAAAGGCAGTTTCGGGCGCAGCCGGTGACTACCAAGATCCCCAGGCTGAGCTCAATCACATCTTTGGAGGGCCGTCTGCATATGATTCCAAGAGAAAACAAAAGCTAACAACCCGAGAAATCAACTCGGTCTCGATAGATGCCCCCCAATACTTGCGTTGGTTAGAGACAGTAATCACATTTGACCGCGTAGACCACCCTAACCGAGTCACGCATCCAGGGTGTTACCCACTCGTCCTAGATCCGGTCATCAAGAGTATCAAGTTGAAGTATGTTCTTATCGATGGAGGAAGCGCTCTCAACATATTATTCGCCAAAACACTCGACGAGATGAAGATCCCTCGATCCGAGCTATGGCCGAGTGCTGCTCCCTTCCACGGGGTAATCCTTGGCCTCTCTTCCACTCCACTCAGACAGATCACTTTGCCAGTTACTTTTGGTACATGGGAGAATTTCCGCATCGAGAACATCTGCTTTGAGGTTGCCGACTTCGAGACCGCTTATCATGCCATACTCGGTCGGCCTGCACTAGCCATGTTTATGGCGGTGCCCCACTATACATACATGGTGCTCAAGATGCCAGGACCAGCAGGAGTACTTTCCTTGCGCAGCGATGTTAAGCAAGCCTTCATCTACGACAAGGAGAGCTGCGAGTTGGCCTAATCTAAAAAGGTAGTAGTCGGACGAAACAATATCCGACTAGCGGCAACACCTACAAACAAGGACGATCAAGTTCCGGCGAGGAAAGCAGCTAAGTCGGGAATTTTGGCAGATTCAGACAAAGAAGATCCTCCCTGGACCCTTTCGACCCCACCAAGACTGAGCTTGTCGGGACCGAACTCGACCCTAAATAGGAAGACGTGCTTATCACCTTCCTCCAGGCGAACATGGATATATTTGCTTGGAAACCTTCCGACATGCCTAGCATACCAAGGGAGGTGATCGAGCATTCCCTCAACGTCAAGCTGGACGCTAAACTAGTCAAACAACGACTGCGGCGCTTCGCACAAGATGTAAAGATGCTATTCGGGAGGAGATAACTAAACTCCTTGCAGCCAGGCTCATCAAAGAGGTCTATCACTTGGATTGGCTGGCAAACCCAGTTCTCGTCTGGAAGAAGAACGGTAAGTGGCGCATGTGCGTCGACTACACCGACTTAAACAAGGCGTGCGCGAAGGATCCATTTGGTCTACCCAGGATAGATCAGGTGGTCGACTCCACTGCGGGGTGCGAGTTGCTCAGTTTTCTCGACTGCTACTCTGGATATCATCAAATCAACCTAAAAGAGGAGGATTGCCTAAAGACTTCTTTTATCACACCATTCGGCGCATACTGCTATGTCACTATGCCGTTCGGGCTAAAAAACGCTGGCGCAATGTATCAACGTGCTATCCAGCGGTGTCATCACACCTAACCCGGGCGCAATGTGGAGGCATATGTCGATGACGTGGTAATCAAGATCAAAGTCAAGGAAGACCTCATCGCCGACTTAGAAGAAACTTTTCAAAGCCTTACGAGATTCAAGATGAAGCTGAACCCAGAAAAGTGTGTCTTCGGAGTACCTTCGGGAAAGTTACTCGGCTTCATCATATCACAGCGAGGCATCGAGGCTAATCTAGAGAAAGTCAACGCTATCATGAACATGGCACCCCCGACTAGCCAGAAGGATGTACAGAAGCTGACTAGCTACATGGCAGCACTCAGCCGATTCATCTCCCGACTTGGCGAACAGGGCATGTCCTTTTTCAAATTACTGAAGAGAGTCGACAATTTTTAATGGACGCCAGAAGCCTAGCATGCCTTCGAAGACTTTAAGAAATTCCTCACGTCGCCACTCGTGTTGGCATCACCTATGCCCCAAGAACCACTCATGCTGTATCTGGCGAAAACCTCTCAGGTAGTTAGCATGGTGCTGGTCGTAGAGCGGGTAGAGCCTGGGCATATACAAAAAGTACAGAGGCCAGTCTACTTCGTTAGCAAAGTCCTAGGCGACTCCAAGATAAGATATCCCCAAGTTCAGAAGCTGCTCTATGGTTTACTTATAACTGTCCGGAAGTTGGTGCACTATTTCCAGTCGCATCAAGTTACAATCGTCACATCGTATCCACTCGGGGACGTCCTACAGAATCGCGAGGCCACTGGCATAATCGCTAAATGGGCGCTTGAGCTGATGGTGTGGAGGCCATGGGCCCCGGGTACCTCATCACAAGCATATGGGCCACTCGGATAGAGGATGGGCTGAGTCTTGTAGTTAGAGATATATTAGCACCCGGTAGGCTTTGCCTTGTATAATAAGGAATATACAGTCTAAATCGGGTAAGATGTATCTCTAAGAAGGAAATCCCTTGGCCGTACTCGGCTGGGACTCCTACCTTGTACCCCTGTCCCCCAATATATAAGGGGAGGCAGGGCGTCCCCAGAGGGCACGAGATCATTGATCCACACACATTCTCAAAGGAATACCACCACAACTGGACGTAGGGTATTACCTCACATCGAGGGCCTGAACCAGTATAAAATCTCCTTGTGTTCCTTTGCAGTCCATCGAGTTTCCCCTCGCCGAGTAGCCCCATAATCATATTGCCGGTGTAAAACATCGATAGTTGGTGTGCCAGGTAGGGGCTTCGACAATTTCTTCATCAACAATCTTGATGGATCCAACAAGCAGAGTCGACGGCAACAAGTTCTCCCCCGGAGACACAATTTCTTTCGGAAGCCTCGACTTCGTCGCCGACCAGATCGGCAACCTCACCTTGGCCGAAGCAGATCCAATCCAACCGGCCGAGGAACCAGCCGAGGAACCAGCCGACGCTGCGCCAGTCGGCCCACAGGACGCCGCAATCTCCTTCATCGATCTACTGTGGCAATCCTTCACTTCGCCGAGCCTTGGGACAACTCTCTCCTTCGGCGTTCGACTTGCGCTAGGCCTTGAGCCAGCCCGGGTTGGGCCAAGAAGGGGAGAGATCGTCAATCTCCCGTATGGATTCGGCGACGCCGCAGATCTACATCTTACACGGCAGTCCCGATCTCCTGCGATTCAGTTTGGATATGGCCAAGCGCCGTTTCAGATTGGATCCAGAGAGGTCGGAGTCGTTCTTACTCCGATAAACTACTCGGATTCCGACTCCAAGTCGGACAATGGTTCGAACACTAGTTCGGACTCCAGTCTGGTGAGTTTTCTCCTCCCCCACGAGATCTTCATGGCTTCAACACCACCACCCGACGTGCATCGACTACAAGAGGAGCAACAAGAGGAGGCACGCAGACTACGACAACAAGAGGAGGCTGACCACGAGGCTCACAACGACGGGCTACGCAAGGCTGGGCGAGCCGCTAAGTAGCAGATTCTCCAGACTAAAGTCGGTGACCACGACGTCTTCGTCACGCCACAACAGAACGTCGTGGCCGCTGCAACCCTACTGGACACGCTCTAGCTCGGGCTTGATCACTAGGCCACCCCGACTATCACCAAGATCAAGGCGATGATCACAGCTGCGGCCTGCCAGCAGCAACAACAGTCGGGCGACACACTTGTACCGACCAACCGGTCGGGTTCTTCTGCAGTAGGCTCATCTGCATCAGCTCGATGCCGGGTGGCTGGCTCAAGCCGGCCACATGAAGAATCGCGCCAAACGTCACTCGGCGACACCAACAACAACAATCGGCGGCGCCACCAGTACGATCGCCGGCCTAACCAAGATCTCCGAGTACGGCTACAACGTGACCTCCGTCACACCATTAATGCTTGGCACCATGAACATGAAGAAGACGAGCGTCGCTGACAGTCGGACGACTACGAACGCTTCGGCCTCAACCATGAGCGGTATAACCGCCGTAACAGGAGCCGGAGCCCTCATGAAGACGAAGGCATTCTAGCTTTCACTCATGAGCTCCAGGACGTCGACTGGCCATCAGGCTTCAAGCCTATGGGGATCGAGAAATACGACGGCAAAACCAACCCCGAGTCCTGGCTCACCGTATACACCTTGGCAATTCGAGCTGCCGGAGGTGACCATAAAGCCATGGCTAACTACCTCCCGGTCGCACTAGCCAACTCGGCGAGGACATGGCTGACAGGGCTCCCGAGGCGGTCGATCGGTTCCTGGGAAGAACTCAGGGAGCGGTTCATCGCCAACTTTCAGGGAACCTACGAGAGGCCGTCTTCTGAACACGATTTATATCAACTACACCAGAAGAAGAACGAGTCTCTACATGATTTTATCAAGAGATTCTCCGAGAAGCGCAACAAGATCCCAACGATCAGAGACGAGGCCATCATCACCGCCTTCCGCAAGGGAGTAAAGGACGCCCTGTTCATTGCGAAGTTCACTCGGAAACCACCATCCTCCGTCCAGGCTCCTTTTGACATGGCCAACAAATACGCTGACTTGGTTGAAGCGGTCGCAAAGGCCCTCGACGAGAAGAAGGAGTCCCGACAAAAGGACCAGAAGGCAAAAGCCGACAACGAGCCATCTCAAAAGAAGTTCGGCAACCGCAAGCGGAAGTCGGACAACGAGGTGGCCAACATGGAGCGAACTCGGTCGTGGCCCCAACGCAACAACGACTACCAGAAAGTCATGAATGGGCCTTGCCCCTTCCACCCCAAAGGCAAACACGCGGCCAAAGATTGCTTCATGCTTAAGAAGTTTGCTTCCGAGCAGGCTTCATCATCTGGCGCCGACAAGGACAAGGACAAGCCAGATCAGGGTCCGGCTGACGATTTCCAAGATCCCCAAGCTGAGCTCAACCACAACTTTGGAGGGCCGTCTGCCTACGAGTCCAAGCAAAAGCAGAAGCTTACAGCGCACGATGTCAACTCAATCTCCATAGCGGACGCCCCCCAATACTTGCGCTGGTCAGAGACGTCAATCACGTTCACCCGCGTAGATCACCCAGACCGGGTTTCACACCCGGGGCGTTACCCACTTGTCCTGGACCCGGTCGTGAAGAATATCAGATTGAAGAAGGTTCTCATAGACGGAGGTAGCGCGCTCAACATCCTCTTCGCCAAGACCCTAGATGAGATGAAGATTCCTCGTTTAGATCTGTGGCCGAGTATGGAGCCCTTCCACGGGATAATTCCCGGCCTGTCTTCAACACCACTCGGGCAGATTACCTTGCCAGTCACCTTCGGCACGTGGGATAACTTTCGCACAGAAAACATCTGCTTCGAGGTCGCCGACTTCGAGACTATGTACCACGTGATACTCGGATGACCGGCGCTCGCCAGATTCATTGTGATACCGCACTATACATATATGGTGCTCAAGAAGCCAGGGCCAGCAGGAGTCCTCTCCCTCCGCAGTGACGTCAAGCAAGCCTTCACCTGCAACAAGGAGAGCTGCGAAGTTGGCTCAATCCCAGAGAAGCGGCAGTCGGCGCAACAGCATTGGCAAGTCGTCACAACTGAAGTCGAGGAAGCCCTAGTTCCAGCCAAAAAAGCAGCGAAGTCAGGAATTTTAGCGGACTCTGACACGAAGAAGATCCCCCTGGACCCTTCCAACCCTTCCAAGACTGCCTAGTCGGGACCGGCGCTCGGACCCTAAATAGAAGACCGCCGCTCGCTCACCTTCCTCCAAGCCAACATAACTGATATCTTCGCGTGGAAACCCGTCCGACATTCCGGGCGTACCAAGGGAGTATCCAGCACCTCTCCAACGTTAAGATAGATGCCAAGCCATCAAACAATGGCTGCGGCGCTATTGCTCAGGACTAAAAGTATGCTATTCGGGGGAGAAACCAAATGCTTCTTCGCAGCCGGTTCATCAAAGAGGTCTATCACCCGGATTGCTTGTGCTAACCCAGTCTCTAGTCTGGAAAGAACAACGGTAAATGGCGCATGTGCGCATCGACTACACCGAACTCAACAAGGCATGCCGCAACGGACCCGTTGGTTTTACCAAATAGACCAGGTGGTGATCAACCGCAGGTGCGACCTTCTCAGTTTTCTTCGATTGCTACTTGGGATACCACCAAATCAGGCTAAGGAGAGACTGTCTCAAGACGTCTTTGATCACACCGTTTGGAGCCGCACTGCTACATCACTTATGCTGGTCAGTTGAAAAAACGCCTTGGCAGCAACGTATCAACGGGCGATTCATGTGTGTCTTCACACTCAGATCGCCTGCAACATGAAGGCCTACCGCGACGACATGCTATCAGACCAAGTCCAAAAGAACACTCATCGTACTGACCTGCGAAGAAACCTTCCGCAACCTCGAAGTTTCAGATGAAGTAAACCGAAAAAGTGCGCCTTCGTGTGCCCATCCCGCGAGCTACTCGGACTTCATCGCCTCGCACCGCGAGGCATCAGAGCCAACCCGGAGAAAGTCAATGCAATAATGAACATGGCTCCCCCGACCAACCAGAAGACTCCAAAGCTAACAGGCTGCATGCGGCACATCGCCTATCCCAACTAGGGCGAACGGGATGCCTCTTTCATCTATTGAAGAAAGCAGACCAACTTCATGACCCGAAACCCAGCAATCTTCGAACGTCAAGCTTTCTTCAACATCACCCCCATGTTGGCGATCACCATCCCAGAACCGCTAATGCTAATCTGGCACGAGCAACTACTCATGTAGTCAGACGTGCTTGACGAGCGCATCCGAACAGGTACATCCAGAAAATTCAAACGCAGTTACTTCCGTAGCGAGTTCTTGCCGATCAAAAAACCAGATATTCCGCAGGCCAAAAGACTGCTCTATACACTACTCATCACAGTCCGGAAAGCTGTCGCACTATTCCAAGCACATCAATCACGGTGTTCACATCCAGTTTCCACTGGGACGCCTACCACAACCAGGCCATTGGCCCAATCGCTAAATGCGCAGTCGAGATGCATATTGACATCACCTTCGAGTCACGACAGAATCAAATCTCCAGCTCTCAGCGACTTCGTGGCCAGTGACAAGATTCACATGCCTACATAACAGTGAGCTAGAAGAGAACTGACGAACTGTTACTTCCGGTCCGCTACGGTATCAGCGCGCGGGCGGCCGCTACTGACGTCCTCCACAGAAAAACTCAAGTAGTTCCCAAATCCCATTTCCGGCTTCCACAAACATGTCCCGAGTACGAGCAATTATCCACCAGGCTCCGCCATTGCATATCACTTAGCATTCATGACTGGTGGTGCGTGGAGACCTCCCAACCGTGGTAACAATAATGAAGAGACTACGTGTCTCGACGACACACATGCACGCATACTGTCAGAGGAGGCTAAGAGAGAACAAGTTCGACGGGCTTTGAAATAAAACATGTCCTACGACACATACAATGAGTTGCAGACGACGCTGGCAAACCATGGATCCAAGCGAAGAAGCGTCCCGACAGGGATCTTTGATCGAGCAACTCATGGAGCCGATCGGTCAGAAGAAACCAGTGCTAGAGCAGTCGGGAGGCGAACCTACCCCGCAATAATAGAAGAGGCGCTGCACATATGTCATGATTGGACTCCTGTCCTCAATTCCTCCTGAACGATGAACTCCCAGAAGATCACAGTGAAGCCGAACGAATCAAACTCGCATAGCAAGAGTTTCCTAGTCGTCAGAAAGACTCTGTACCGAAAAGTGCATCCGTGTCCTCATGCGCGCGTCACCACTGAGGAGGCAAGCAGAGACTGCAGTCAATCCACTCGCGTATGTGGCAACCATGCCTGTCCAGGACGTTAGCCGGATAAGCTTACCGGCAGGATTTTTTTGGGCACACAGCTAACAGATGCCAAAGACATTGTTCGCACCTCGAGGGCTGCCAGTTCTACGCAAGACAAACCAATCCCCAGCCCAGAACTTCAAACAATCCCAATCTCTTGGCCCTTTGCGAGTATAGGGGCTTGAACATGTCGGCCTTTCAAGAAAGCGCCAGGAGGGTCACACACTTGTTCGTCGCAGTGGATAAATTCACCAAGTGGATCGAGGCCAAACCCATTGCAACCATAACAGTACGAGTAAAGACTTCATCATGAGTATACTTATACTATTCGAGGTCCCCAACCGCATCATCACCGACAACGGCACTTAGTTCACGGGCGGTGTCTTCCAAGATTTCTGTGACGACTTTGGCATCAAGATCTGCTATGCATCTGTAGCACACCTGCGGAGCAATGGGCAGGTTGAACGAGCCAATGGCATGGTCTTACAAGGCATCAAAACAAGATATTCGACCAACTACAACCATACGCGGGCTGGTAGGTCCAAGAGCTCCCATCTGTTCTTTAGTCTCTCAGAACCACGGTTAGTCGGCAACAGGCAATCCCCTTTCATTTTGGTCTACGGTGCCGAGGCCTGCTACCAACCAAGTTAGAAGCTCGGCTCACCACGATTTCGGGCTACTCAGAAGACATCTCAAATAATACCCGATTGGTCGAATTAGATCAGTTGCGAAGAAGCCAAGGAATTTAATCGCAACAATCCACGTGCAAGGCATCTTCAAGATTGCGTCGCTACCACAATCACAATGTCAGATGGCCGTGCCTTTTTTGGTCGAGATCTCGTCTGAGGAAAATACAAACCACCAAAACAGGCACAAAAACTATCCCCAATCTGGGAAGGCTGTTCATTAAGCCGAGTCACGTGGCCAGCGACCTACCGACTTGAAGACCGAAGACGGTGCCCTCAATCAGCAACTCATGGACATAGAACAACTATGTCCTTCTTATACCTAATTTTATACTTTTCCATGTGTACAGTCCTCTCTGACTCACTACGCCGCTTGTTTCAACCAAGTAGTGAGTCGGGGCGCATGATCTTATGTGCCTCACAATAAAATAACGAGCCTATTTTACTTAAGTACGAAGCGTTCACTATGACTTTATTATGTTTGCCCGAGGTATAGTTTTTGCGTAGTGTGAACGATTTTATTAAGTTCCTATAGACTAACTCACATTAGGTGCACCATATAATCGAAGTAAAGCTAATGACAACTGGGAGTAATAGTTTAAAGCTTGCGGCGCTGCACATATATTTACACATGTCCGTTATAAAAGTTCACAATATACCGACTACATGATCTACTGCTCTTTATAGATCTTAATCTCTGTGTATAATCTCTTGCAGTCGGCCTCGCCTGGCTATCAGCTCCAGCGCCTTGGAGTTGTCTCCTCGGGCAAACCCCCCCCGATGGCTTCAACATGCCCTTGGTAGACTTGGTCAAGCTAGGTTATCGAGCCACGCCGGGTAATAACATGCTCATCCGAGTCCTTTCAGGCACTCGGTGCACTCTTCAAGGCGCGCCTCCATGGGCGATCGAGTTGCAGCTGTTCCCACGGGATGAGATCCATGATGTCAAGAGCCTCTCACAGATCGAGGAGTGCCTCCCATGAACTCCTTGACGACCCCTTATCTCCTCTGGTAAGCCTGAAATTGCTTGGGAATTGGCTCTAGCAGCTACCCGGGGTTCACCGACAAGTAAACTTGTTAGGTAAAGCACACAATGGAGTTAATTAATGATTGGTGAAGATCAGTCACAGAAGAACTACTTCTGTAGTCGCCTCCCATTTGGCTATGTCCACTCTAGTTCAGCTTTGTCCTTCTCGAGCTGACATTGGCCTCCTTCAAACTCGGCCTTCTCTTGCTCCAAGCTCGTCTTGCTTTGTCAGGTCGGCCTTTCTTTTTCAAGCTCGGCTCCTGGCTTTCTCGACCTCCTTCAGTTTGGTTTTCTCTCTCTGTTCGGCCTCTAACTCGCTTAGAGGTTGCACGATAGGCATTAGTCAAGGACTCAACGATGCAGTCGAGGCACAACTGGGCAGTCGGAAACAACACAGCTGGAGAAATATACTAAGGATCTAGTCAGAAAGATGCATCTAGGAGGCTTACCTCTCATTTTCTGGCCTTGGTCCCAATTTTCAGGCCCTGAGCTGAGTAACGGCATCCCTTAGCCAAGACTCCCTCTCCTGGCTGCGCCCTTCTACTTCAGCCTTCAAGGCCCGGAGCTGGTCTAACTCTTGATCTGGCTGGGCGGACAACCCGCATCAGGACTTCGCTCATCTTCTGACAGCCCGAGCGATCAACGAATTTCTGCTCGGGGAAAAATAGAGCAAAACAGAGTCAGTCGTCAGACAACTCATGCGAGTAGGATAACCAAGACTGTGAATACGATGAAGGTCATACCTGGATCCCCTGGGACGCGGTGAGTGTGGCACGCAGCAAGCTTTCGCGCTCCCATTCCACGGCAGCCTCGTCGTGCTTATAACTCCTTGCGGTTCCGTCGGGTACCGTCCATTGGAACGTTTGCGGGAACTTGCAAGGAGGAGCTTCGAGCCTAGGAGGTCTCGCGCTTATCCAAAGGAGGAGACAGCGACGACGATGACCGATGATGACCAGGACGGGCAACGGACTCCTGCCCCTGACTCGGCGCCTCTGGCCTCGGGTTGGCTCAGGAGTTGCTACCACGGCTTCACCAATAGGCGCCGGCTCAGGGGCTAGAGCAGTGGCCCTGGCAACCATCCCTTGGTCGACTGTCAGGTGGCCTTGCAGTCGGGCCATCCCAGTTTCTGTAACTGGGACCGCCGCTGGCTTAGCAGGAGTGCTCGCTGGCGCCGACTCGAGGTGGGTCGGGTAGGAATCAGCAGCGGGAGCGGCCGGCGTGGCCCTCTTGAGGTCAATCTCGACCTGCCTCCTACACGACGAATCCAACATCAAGACGACATGATCATAAACATGATTCTCAGAAGACCTAGAACCACCTACCTCTTGGAAAACTTGAGCTTTTGTCCGGGAGATCTAGAGGCCGGTACTGGAGGGCTGCTGGCTGTCGGGCCAGAAGGCGCGGCCAGTCGCAGCGGCGGCATTTTGGCCCTGGTCGGCCCTGCCTGCGGTGTAACCGGCTGGGGCGCTCGGGTACTCGGCGGCGCTACGGTCGACTTCGTACTCGGCAGCACTCTTGTTGGGCTCGACGGCACGGGCCCCGGCCTGGGACTCGATGGCCTGGGCACCCCCCGGTGTTCCTTTATCTTCAGACTCCTAGCAGTGGTGCTTGACTTCGCAACCTTCTCCTTGCCCGATCTGCAGTGATTTGTTCCCCGCTCTCTTGGAATCGGGCTGGGCGGCAGAAGGACTTCTCGGCCTCTTCTTTGATTTCATGGCCGATAGCGGGCAGGAGTCGTCATCAAACTCCTTGCACCACTACAAGCAATTCCATAATATACATCACACAGTGCTGACAATATGGATACATGTCTACAAGCATTCATTACAGAAGAGAAGCAGATGTTACCTCGGGACGGGGCCGGTTCCGGTTATAAGCTGCGATACAGCGCTCCGTGTCCTCGGTCTCGATTCACCCCATTGGAGAAATAGGTGAAAACAAGATCTTGGTCACTTCTTGCTGGCTGATCACCTCTCGGCTTTCTCGGTCGGGGTCATCCTTCCCTTGATAGTCCCAGCAGAACTCGCTCCTCAACTTCATTGGCTGAATGCGCCGAGTCAGAAAAACGCTTGGCCACCCAGGGCCAGTCAGGCTGCTTCCTTAAACTTTTCCAATTTGGCCAGCAACTGAACGCACCTGGCCATCTCTTCGGAGGTTGGCTCCAAGAGAGAAGCAAGACGCCGGCACGACGATCAACGCAGCCGGGTGGACGTACAGCAACAAATCCTCCCAACCCGAGTCAGCGACCACAACGTCTCATTACTCCTCAACAGAACATCGTGGCCGCTGCGACTCTACTAGAAACACACTCCAGTTCGGCCTGATCACCAGGCCACCTTGACGATCGCAAGGATAAAAGTCATGCTTACCGCTGCTGCATGTCAGCAAGCACCAACAGCGGGTGGGTGATACCCTCATACCGACCAACCGGTCACATCCCCAACGGCAGTCTCATCTACCTCAAAGCGACGCTGAGCGGCTGCTCCAGTCAGCCGCATACGGAGGCACGTCAGCAATCACTCGGCAACCCAAACGACCAATCGGCGACTCAAAGCAACCGTCGGACGATCAGGACCTTCAAGACCGACTACGACGCGACCTTCGGCAAGACATCATCCACAACACGCTCAGCGCTCTAGTGATGAGAAGAAGATAGCAACGCCAACTGGACCCACAAGAACAAGCGTTTCGGCCTCCACCACGAGCGGTTTCGCCACCGTATTCGGAGTCGGAGCCCCTCATGAAGGACAAAGCATACCGGCCTTCCACCCAGAGCTACAACAGTCGACTGGTCGTCGGTTTCAAGCCTACAGGCATCGACAAATACGACGACAAGACCAATCCCGAGTCCTGGCTCACAGTCTACACTCTGGTGATCCTGAGCAGCTGGAGGAAATCACAAAGTCATGGCTAACTACCTCCCAGTCGCTTTAGCCAACTCAGCGAGGACATAGCTAACAGGACTTCCCAAGCAATCAATCGGCTCCTAGGGAGAACTACGGGAACGCCTCATCTCCAACTTTCAGGGAACATACGAGAGGCCATCTTCCGAGCATGACCTGTATCAGTTGCATCAAAGAAGAACGAGTCTCTTCGTGACTATTCATCAAGGGGTTCTCTGAGAAAAAAAAAATTCAATCCCCGAAGATCAAGACGAGTCATCATCACCGCCTTTCGCAAAAAGGAGTCAAAGACACCCTGCTTTCATCGACAAATTCACTCGGAAGCCTCCCAACTCTGTCAAGGCTCTAATATTGACATGAGCGAACAAATACGCCGACTCAGCCCACCTGTTGCTGAGCCCTTGAAGACAAAAAGGCATCCTGACAGAAGAAGCGGGAGGGCACCGACGACGCGGTCCTGACTAAAGCTGGGAATCGCAAACGCAAGTCGGACGGCTTCATTGTGGCAGTCGGTCACAACCGTCTTCGACCTTCAACAACTAAAGATTATCAGAACAACAAGTGACATGCTCGGGGGCTCAAAAGCCCAAACGCAAGGATGGCATCCTCACTTCTAAATACCGAACAGCTAAGTCGCTTCCTGATAAAAATTTCCTCATTTGGCTTTGCCAATGCCGCAGCCACTTACACCTAATAGGTGTACAAGCTGCACCTTTTTTTAGGTTTTTCCTCTTAAATGTTCGCAAAAAAGTCGAGTAGCAAATTTCGATCCGTCAAAAACTTTGCTCCATGCGAAGCACGAACTCAATCACCCAAAACGCGTGTCTGGAAAGAGCCACGACGCCAACCCCGACGCCTAGGGGGGCTATGACTAGTCGGGCCAGAGTGTATAAACGTAGGGGTCAACCTACTCGAGGAAATTAATATCAAAAAGAGGAAGAATACGCATTTACATATATTGTAAAATACATTTTATTTAGGTGATTGTTTTCATCATCAGATGCTACTCATCTGATATCTTTATAATGCAGGCCCAGCTCCGGATACGCGTGACAGGAACTCAGGGCTGCGAGCCTATCTCCTATGCTCGGGGGCTGGACAAGTCTGCCAAGAATCACTCGGAATGCTCCATGAGGGCTACCGACCGAGTACTTACGCCAGTCGGGACGTCATCTTCCCTGGCTACGCTCCATGTGAGCTGACAGCCGACCTCCGGCGCTAGTTGGGGGTCATATACTACTCGGCTGGGTGAGGTACGCCCCATGAGGGTCACCAGCCGAATCCTACGCTAACGCTAGGTTTGGGTACCTTATTCGGTCGCAACTCAGCTAAGTAGGGTACGCCCCATGAGGGTTGCCAGCCGAATCCTATGCTAATGCTAGGATCGGGTACCTTATTTGGTCACAACTCTGTTAGGTTAGGTACACCCCATGAGGATCGCCAGCCAAATCCTATGCTAATGCAAGGTTCGGGTACCTAGCTTGGCTATAACTCTGTTGGGTAGGGTATGCCCCATGAGGGTCGCCAGCCGAATCCTATGCTAATGCTAGGTTCGGATACCCTGCTAGGCTTTCCTGAAGTCAGAGAAGACCTATGTCGTCAAAGCGCATCTGGAGTTCTCATGCACTGCATCACGCCTGAGGAGGGCAAGCAGATCCTGCAACATACCTACTCAGGCACCTGTGGCAACCAGGCTGCATCCAGAACATAAGTCAGAAGGGCTTGCTGATAAGGATTCTCCTGGCCAATTGCAATTACCAATGCTGGAGTACTCGTCCCGACATGCGATGGATGCTACTTCTATAGAGCTATGCTGGGTAGGTCGGCTCAGGCCGACTTATTTGGTAGCAGCCACCAAGATATGAGTTCCTACAGTAGCATGCTCCATGTGGGCCGCCCGTAGGCTGAGTTGAAAGTATAGCGCTGGTGCTATCAACAGGAGCCGATGAGGTAAACAGATATGCTTCATGAGAGTCTTATTGCTAAACATATATGTTTGGGTATCTATTTTATCCACCAGGTCTCGAGGATATATCCTTACAAGGATCACAAGCTGGTCTTCATTAAAATTGGGGATGCAGGTATCTTTCTCGAGTACACCTGACCACGCCGTGGATTTATTTTCATATAGTGGTACTCGGCCTACATGCGTGGTCATCAGTTGCCATGAACAACATCATTCCAGCCGATATGACGCTGAAGAGTCTAACTTTCGAGTAGTGCACTACTCGGGAGAGACTATAAATTTATCATTCCCGCTGACATGACGCGGAGGAGTCTAATTTCTGGGTGGGACGCCACTCGGGAAAGACTATAAACCCCTCTTTCCAGCTGACATGATGCTAAAGAGTCCCATATACGAGTAGCATCCTACTCGGCAAGACTATAAATACCCATTCCGACTGACATGAAGTCGAAGAGTCCTACATACGAGTAGTTCCCTGCTCGGTAAGACTATAAATCATATTCTGGTTGACATGATATCGAAGAGTCTCATATACCAGTAGTAATCTACTCGGGAAAGACTTCCAGGTTAAAGATCTTTGACTTTATGTTTAATTGTCTTCACAATTAAGTACAAAGTTGGGGACTACACCTAATAGGTGCACCTATTCGGCACACACTATTCATAGATCTACATGAAGCCCTTCATAGCCTCGCTGCCAGCTGACATGAAGCAGGACTCGGAAAGAAGACTCACTCGAACAAAGAGTACTCGGGAGCAATGCACTCGGGAAGACTTCACCGTGGAGGATGAGCACTCGGCATCAGCTGTGACTCAACTATGAAGGTCTCAGGGGCTACTGTGAGTGCCATGGGCCCCGGGTACCTCATAACAAGCATATGGGCCACTCGGATAGAGGATGGCCTAGCCTTTAATTAGGGATATAGCCACACTCGGCAGACTTTGCCTTGTACGATAAGAAAAACACAGTCCTAGTTGGGTGCGTTATATCTCTAAGAGGAGATCCCTTGGCCGTAATCCGGTTGGGACTCCTACCTTGTAACCCTATCCCCCAGTATATAAGGGGAGGCAGGGCGCCCCCTGAGGCAGTTGAGTTGGTTCACCAGAATCACCACCGCAAATCCTCAAAGGAATAACACCACAACTGGACGTAGGGTATTACCTCACATCGAGGGCCTGAACCAGTATAAAATCTCTGCGTATTCCTTTGCAATCCATCAAGTTTTCATCTGTCGAGTAGCCCCATATATTTATTGTTGGTAGAAAACATCAACAAACGACCAATTTGGCGAGATCGTCGGGGGCTTCCTGGTGAATACAGGCAAGGAGGGCACCAGATCGGAACAATAAAACCACTCCTTGTGCCAACCTTTCAAGGAAGACTTCAAAGGAAGACTGATATATATCTTTTTCATCTCACTTCTTAACTGAAGGCCAGCCCCCCCATCACCTGAACCTTGTTCTTGGAGGGTTGAGGCTTTATGTGGAATAAGTGCCTAAAGAAGTTGAGGTGGGGTTCTACGCCCAAGTAGCACTCGCAGAGAGTCACAAAAATTGAGATTTGTAGGATCTAGTTGAGATTCAGATTCACCAACTCCAATCCGTAAAAATCGAGAAGACGGCGGAAGAACTCGGAAGAAGGGAGAAAACAAACCCCAGTCAAAGAAGAGGCAAAAACAAACAGTTTCGCCAGATTGGGGATTTGGGACTGACTCACCCTCGGCCGGCCGCCAGCGGATAATGTCGCGGCTTTGCAGCCGCAACGACCTCTCCAACCTCTCCAGCTTTGACCGGCTACAGTCCAAGGTCGGCCACCCTTCGTCTGACGCCCCAACAACATCTGGAACCTTCGGCATGGCTGGGGAAACAAGAGATTTGGGGGAAATAAGGTCGGGGGCTTGGAATTGACAAGCGGATGCAGAATCGCTCGCGCTTCGATGGGGATCAAGCAGTGGCGAACCCTAGCGGAGCGGGAAGCGAAATTTCGGCGCGGAGCTGGGAAAACGAAATGATTGGTCGCGTGGGGAAGATGAGGAATCTTTTCTCTCTCCCTCAACCTTTATAGAGCCTGTGCCGACTAAATGGGCTTGGGCCTGCAAAGACGACTAGCTACCAAGATATGAGTTCCTACGGTAGTACGCTCAAATGGGCCGTCGCAGGCTGGGTTAAAAATTGTAGTGCTGGTGATACCAACAAGAACCGATGAGGTAAACATATATGCTTCATGAAGGCCTAATTGCTAAACACATGTGTTTGGTATCTGTTTTATCCACCAGGTATCGAGGATATATCCTTATTTGGATCACAAGCTGGTTTTCATTAAAATTGGGAATGCAGGTATCTTTCTCGAGTACACCTGACCACACAATGGATTTACTTTCATAAAGTGGTACTCGGCCTACATGCTTGGCCAATAGTTGCCATGAGCAATATTATTCCAGCCGACATGACGCTGAAGAGTCTAACTTTCGAGTAGTGTACTACTCGGGAGAGACTATAAATATTCTTTCTAGCTGACATGACGCTGAGAAGTCTAACTTCCGAGTGGGACGCCACTCGAGAAAGACTATAAACACCCTTTTTCCAGCTGACATGAAGCTGAAGTGTCCCATATACGAGTGCATACACTCGGCAAGACTATAAATTTTTTTTTTTTCATATTCCCCCGGTTGACATGATACTGAAGAGTCTCATATACAGTAGTAATCTAACTCGGGAAAGACTATAAGGTTAAAGATCTTTGACTTTATGTTTAATTGTCTTCACAATTAAGCACAAAGTCGGGGGCTACACCTAATAGGTGCGCTTATTCGACGCACACTATTCATATATCTTCATGAAGCCCTTCATAGCCTCGTTGCTAGTTGACATGAAGCAAGACTCGGGAAGAAGAAGCATTCGGACAAAGAGTACTCAGGAGCAACTGTCACGCCCAGAAATTCACCAGAATTTCCAAAGCTAATTTGTGCAATAAATCCTCGTCCAGGAATCAGCCGAGGTACACAAATTGATAATTTGATAAACATAACCAAATACGAAATAACGATAAATACTTACAACAGAGGCACTTAGTCCTCACACAGAAGAAAACAGCAACGGAACAGTAACTAGCATAGCTTCAGCTCCAAGCCACAGGCAGCTCAACTAGGGTATAAGCCAAACACCAAACTTCTTCTCCTCGCAAAGCTTCACTCTAAAGATTGCAATAATGCAAGACTGAGCACCACCCACCGTACTCAACAAGCCACACTAGGAAATGCAATGTAATGCAACAGGATACCAAAGGAAAGGCATAGTATGGCTTATTTGCGTAAAACAGCATTTAAAACATTTGCATTTAAAATCATTGAAACAGTGTAGTTTAATTATTATCAGCATTTAACCAATCTTTGAACAACGCTCCAACGCAGTTCAGGCCCAAACCATATTCCCTCCATCCTTGAGCTATCAGATTCCATCATTTATCATCATTATTAAATAGGTGGGACTAATCATAGAAACATTGCTGGGCCGCCCTTAACCGTGGGCACGGCTATTCGAATAGTTTTACTCTAGCCAGAGATGTACCAATTTACCCACAAGACACAACTCCACAGCACATCACTGTGCCCCTTGATACCACCATGGTACCTCGGTAAGGAATTGTGATAGGACCCTCCATGTAATCCGCACAACAAGGAAGCCACCCGCTGGACCACCAGTCTCCGGTAGGATTGATCAGATACCTCGGCTGGGAGACGGCCCAACACCCAAGACATGGACTTATTGACGTAGCATGGTGTCTTATTGACACAGCCACAACACAACCATGGTGGACCCCGTTGAACGTACTACACTTTGGATCCCACATTACCCATACTAGCTTGTGTGTTAGCAACGATTATGCTTCGCAACGGTATCCGCGAACCTCCTTAACTGTCATGAGCACCGCTGGAGCAACAAACACAACCCAGGTGCTCACAACCCACCATTCAGTCATTTTAGTTGACATAGTTAATTAATCAACCACGACCAACGTCACGTGAAAATAATCACCATTTAATCATTAAATTATTAGAATACCATGAATAGTTCCCACAAAATGACACTACAGTTCACCATTGGCTAAGCAACTCCTAAACAATCTAGCTAGACATTAAATAGTCATCTAGCTAGTCAGTTTATTACCGGGTTAGCAAGGTACAGATATCAACATCAAAATGGCCACAATTACAATGGATATTGGATAATAAATAAATACCCATATAATGTTATCGAAAACATTTCATCAATAACTTTAAAATAAAATACCTCGCAAATAGGATCACGATGCTCAAGGAGGTTGTCGTTGTGACTTGCCTTGCAATGGCAAATTTCTTCACGAAAATTTTCCGAACTCTTTCCCGTAGACCTCCGCGATCTTTCGAAACGACGATTATACGTGACTAACACGCAAAAACGATTAAACCCTAAGAACTCCAAGAAACAAAACATTTAAAATACTAAACAAGTTAGATTATATTAGATGAATTTTAGGAAGAAGAAGCGGCTCGAAACGCAGTTCGGACACGAAAAAATATGGCTGTTGGAATATGACATCGAATAAATCCGAAAAGAATTGCGAGAAGAATATCTCCGTGAGAAATTCTCTTGGATTTTCAGATTAAAATAATTATTTTGAAATGAATAAAGACTCTGATTCACCGGTCCAAGAGTCACACAGCGGAGGGCAGCCGAGCAGCCATCCATGCGGCTCAGCAAAGAGGACGTTACAGGACAGGACACGGCAACCGACGGCTTGCAACGTGGCCGCGAGCGGGCGCAAGGAGCAGGCGCAGGCGCTTGTCCGTGGGGGCAGGCGGTGACTGAGAGGAAACGGCGACGGCCGGGCTCGGACGGCGCTGGTTCGAGACGAGCCAGAGAGCAGACGTGCGCGACGGGAACAGGGGGCGCCGGGACAGGGCACAACAGCGGCAGCGCCGGGGAGGAGACGACCGATGGCGGAAACCGCGGCGCACGACAACGAACGAAACAAGGGAAAAACGAGGCGCCGGTTGTGAGTGAGGACTGT